>CALYLW010000479.1:0-444635 GCA_944989445.1 Ampullaceana balthica | reverse complement strand
TATTCACCACTGAAAGGGAAATAATTACAACATTAAAAGTTTTAAATGTAAAGGCCCCTCAATCGAGTGAGTCTACTCTCGGTCATTCCAAGGGACATAAGTAGAAGCGTCGATTAATGTTCAATAAATGTCAACAGATTAAATCTTAGAACATGTATAATTTTCTAAATGTGTGTACATCGGTTTAAATCTTTATACTTGCTTAAATTAAGTGGCTCGGAATATTGGCACCGTGTTTAATTGGTTTTATTAATAGGTAATTGCAAATGCACACGCTTAAGTAAATAACAACTTTTAGGTACAATGCGTGGGCAAAGACGTCTTGCGGTCTACGAGTGCCATGTATCGCTTCTCGGCCTTTTGGCTAAGATCAAAGTGTAGTATCTGTTCTTATCAGCTTAATATCTGATACGTGGCTCATTGAGTCACTACGATATTAAACTGATTTTTGGACTTAGGCGAGATGCCCGGGGCTTGCTCCGCTCTCGCCACGGGTCGGCCCGGTATTGCAGTTCTTCCGGGAATGGCCCAATAATTAACAAATGTCATGATTGGTTCCAACTCTACTCTTGTACAAAATCAGTGGAAGATCTATCGCTCTTACACGTTTTGGCTAATACGCAGTCAGTGGCAAGAAAACTGTGGTCAAATGTTTATTTATTTTTTTTACAAACCTTAATACTCGCCGAGTTTGTCCCGTCTCCGAGCATTCTCGATTTGACCTTCGTCACCACTGTATCTTCTCGCATTAAGACTCGCACTATTGTGACTTGTTGACTTCCCCAGTTATTCTCTTTCTTCCTTCATTATTACCGACACGTCTGTAGAATCACATTTTCCTATCTTCTGATACAAACTTTGGAGAAACGGACAGAAGTGGATGCATGACAAAACACTTTGGGTTATTATAGTCCACGGGTGCGGGCGGCCCCATTGCATCATTTTAAAAGACGACCAAGCCGTCCCAAAAATAAAATTACCGTTAAAATTTTTCCAAGCCAGCCTGTGTGGAGTCATATGTCATTTAACAGAGTTGGACGGAGATAAAGCCCCCAGATAGAATGCAAGAGATTGCGTGATTAAAACAATAAATGTATCGCTTTATTAATTGACAAATACGGTTAGTGTATGTATTGATTTTAAAATAATTCTACTGCAGCTAAAAATGAACCTCAAATTATTATTATAATTATTATTATTATTATTATCATCAGTGTTACTAGCATTATTAGTAGTTATTACATATAATATTCACCACTGAAAGGGAAATAATTACAACATTAAAAGTTTTAAATGTAAAGGCCCCTCAATCGAGTGAGTCTACTCTCGGTCATTCCAAGGGACATAAGTAGAAGCGTCGATTAATGTTCAATAAATGTCAACAGATTAAATCTTAGAACATGTATAATTTTCTAAATGTGTGTACATCGGTTTAAATCTTTATACTTGCTTAAATTAAGTGGCTCGGAATATTGGCACCGTGTTTAATTGGTTTTATTAATAGGTAATTGCAAATGCACACGCTTAAGTAAATAACAACTTTTAGGTACAATGCGTGGGCAAAGACGTCTTGCGGTCTACGAGTGCCATGTATCGCTTCTCGGCCTTTTGGCTAAGATCAAAGTGTAGTATCTGTTCTTATCAGCTTAATATCTGATACGTGGCTCATTGAGTCACTACGATATTAAACTGATTTTTGGACTTAGGCGAGATGCCCGGGGCTTGCTCCGCTCTCGCCACGGGTCGGCCCGGTATTGCAGTTCTTCCGGGAATGGCCCAATAATTAACAAATGTCATGATTGGTTCCAACTCTACTCTTGTACAAAATCAGTGGAAGATCTATCGCTCTTACACGTTTTGGCTAATACGCAGTCAGTGGCAAGAAAACTGTGGTCAAATGTTTATTTTTTTTTACAAACCTTAATACTCGCCGAGTTTGTCCCGTCTCCGAGCATTCTCGATTTGACCTTCGTCACCACTGTATCTTCTCGCATTAAGACTCGCACTATTGTGACTTGTTGACTTCCCCAGTTATTCTCTTTCTTCCTTCATTATTACCGACACGTCTGTAGAATCACATTTTCCTATCTTCTGATACAAACTTTGGAGAAACGGACAGAAGTGGATGCATGACAAAACACTTTGGGTTATTATAGTCCACGGGTGCGGGCGGCCCCATTGCATCATTTTAAAAGACGACCAAGCCGTCCCAAAAATAAAATTACCGTTAAAATTTTTCCAAGCCAGCCTGTGTGGAGTCATATGTCATTTAACAGAGTTGGACGGAGATAAAGCCCCCAGATAGAATGCAAGAGATTGCGTGATTAAAACAATAAATGTATCGCTTTATTAATTGACAAATACGGTTAGTGTATGTATTGATTTTAAAATAATTCTACTGCAGCTAAAAATGAACCTCAAATTATTATTATAATTATTATTATTATTATTATCATCAGTGTTACTAGCATTATTAGTAGTTATTACATATAATATTCACCACTGAAAGGGAAATAATTACAACATTAAAAGTTTTAAATGTAAAGGCCCCTCAATCGAGTGAGTCTACTCTCGGTCATTCCAAGGGACATAAGTAGAAGCGTCGATTAATGTTCAATAAATGTCAACAGATTAAATCTTAGAACATGTATAATTTTCTAAATGTGTGTACATCGGTTTAAATCTTTATACTTGCTTAAATTAAGTGGCTCGGAATATTGGCACCGTGTTTAATTGGTTTTATTAATAGGTAATTGCAAATGCACACGCTTAAGTAAATAACAACTTTTAGGTACAATGCGTGGGCAAAGACGTCTTGCGGTCTACGAGTGCCATGTATCGCTTCTCGGCCTTTTGGCTAAGATCAAAGTGTAGTATCTGTTCTTATCAGCTTAATATCTGATACGTGGCTCATTGAGTCACTACGATATTAAACTGATTTTTGGACTTAGGCGAGATGCCCGGGGCTTGCTCCGCTCTCGCCACGGGTCGGCCCGGTATTGCAGTTCTTCCGGGAATGGCCCAATAATTAACAAATGTCATGATTGGTTCCAACTCTACTCTTGTACAAAATCAGTGGAAGATCTATCGCTCTTACACGTTTTGGCTAATACGCAGTCAGTGGCAAGAAAACTGTGGTCAAATGTTTATTTATTTTTTTTACAAACCTTAATACTCGCCGAGTTTGTCCCGTCTCCGAGCATTCTCGATTTGACCTTCGTCACCACTGTATCTTCTCGCATTAAGACTCGCACTATTGTGACTTGTTGACTTCCCCAGTTATTCTCTTTCTTCCTTCATTATTACCGACACGTCTGTAGAATCACATTTTCCTATCTTCTGATACAAACTTTGGAGAAACGGACAGAAGTGGATGCATGACAAAACACTTTGGGTTATTATAGTCCACGGGTGCGGGCGGCCCCATTGCATCATTTTAAAAGACGACCAAGCCGTCCCAAAAATAAAATTACCGTTAAAATTTTTCCAAGCCAGCCTGTGTGGAGTCATATGTCATTTAACAGAGTTGGACGGAGATAAAGCCCCCAGATAGAATGCAAGAGATTGCGTGATTAAAACAATAAATGTATCGCTTTATTAATTGACAAATACGGTTAGTGTATGTATTGATTTTAAAATAATTCTACTGCAGCTAAAAATGAACCTCAAATTATTATTATAATTATTATTATTATTATTATCATCAGTGTTACTAGCATTATTAGTAGTTATTACATATAATATTCACCACTGAAAGGGAAATAATTACAACATTAAAAGTTTTAAATGTAAAGGCCCCTCAATCGAGTGAGTCTACTCTCGGTCATTCCAAGGGACATAAGTAGAAGCGTCGATTAATGTTCAATAAATGTCAACAGATTAAATCTTAGAACATGTATAATTTTCTAAATGTGTGTACATCGGTTTAAATCTTTATACTTGCTTAAATTAAGTGGCTCGGAATATTGGCACCGTGTTTAATTGGTTTTATTAATAGGTAATTGCAAATGCACACGCTTAAGTAAATAACAACTTTTAGGTACAATGCGTGGGCAAAGACGTCTTGCGGTCTACGAGTGCCATGTATCGCTTCTCGGCCTTTTGGCTAAGATCAAAGTGTAGTATCTGTTCTTATCAGCTTAATATCTGATACGTGGCTCATTGAGTCACTACGATATTAAACTGATTTTTGGACTTAGGCGAGATGCCCGGGGCTTGCTCCGCTCTCGCCACGGGTCGGCCCGGTATTGCAGTTCTTCCGGGAATGGCCCAATAATTAACAAATGTCATGATTGGTTCCAACTCTACTCTTGTACAAAATCAGTGGAAGATCTATCGCTCTTACACGTTTTGGCTAATACGCAGTCAGTGGCAAGAAAACTGTGGTCAAATGTTTATTTATTTTTTTTACAAACCTTAATACTCGCCGAGTTTGTCCCGTCTCCGAGCATTCTCGATTTGACCTTCGTCACCACTGTATCTTCTCGCATTAAGACTCGCACTATTGTGACTTGTTGACTTCCCCAGTTATTCTCTTTCTTCCTTCATTATTACCGACACGTCTGTAGAATCACATTTTCCTATCTTCTGATACAAACTTTGGAGAAACGGACAGAAGTGGATGCATGACAAAACACTTTGGGTTATTATAGTCCACGGGTGCGGGCGGCCCCATTGCATCATTTTAAAAGACGACCAAGCCGTCCCAAAAATAAAATTACCGTTAAAATTTTTCCAAGCCAGCCTGTGTGGAGTCATATGTCATTTAACAGAGTTGGACGGAGATAAAGCCCCCAGATAGAATGCAAGAGATTGCGTGATTAAAACAATAAATGTATCGCTTTATTAATTGACAAATACGGTTAGTGTATGTATTGATTTTAAAATAATTCTACTGCAGCTAAAAATGAACCTCAAATTATTATTATAATTATTATTATTATTATTATCATCAGTGTTACTAGCATTATTAGTAGTTATTACATATAATATTCACCACTGAAAGGGAAATAATTACAACATTAAAAGTTTTAAATGTAAAGGCCCCTCAATCGAGTGAGTCTACTCTCGGTCATTCCAAGGGACATAAGTAGAAGCGTCGATTAATGTTCAATAAATGTCAACAGATTAAATCTTAGAACATGTATAATTTTCTAAATGTGTGTACATCGGTTTAAATCTTTATACTTGCTTAAATTAAGTGGCTCGGAATATTGGCACCGTGTTTAATTGGTTTTATTAATAGGTAATTGCAAATGCACACGCTTAAGTAAATAACAACTTTTAGGTACAATGCGTGGGCAAAGACGTCTTGCGGTCTACGAGTGCCATGTATCGCTTCTCGGCCTTTTGGCTAAGATCAAAGTGTAGTATCTGTTCTTATCAGCTTAATATCTGATACGTGGCTCATTGAGTCACTACGATATTAAACTGATTTTTGGACTTAGGCGAGATGCCCGGGGCTTGCTCCGCTCTCGCCACGGGTCGGCCCGGTATTGCAGTTCTTCCGGGAATGGCCCAATAATTAACAAATGTCATGATTGGTTCCAACTCTACTCTTGTACAAAATCAGTGGAAGATCTATCGCTCTTACACGTTTTGGCTAATACGCAGTCAGTGGCAAGAAAACTGTGGTCAAATGTTTATTTATTTTTTTACAAACCTTAATACTCGCCGAGTTTGTCCCGTCTCCGAGCATTCTCGATTTGACCTTCGTCACCACTGTATCTTCTCGCATTAAGACTCGCACTATTGTGACTTGTTGACTTCCCCAGTTATTCTCTTTCTTCCTTCATTATTACCGACACGTCTGTAGAATCACATTTTCCTATCTTCTGATACAAACTTTGGAGAAACGGACAGAAGTGGATGCATGACAAAACACTTTGGGTTATTATAGTCCACGGGTGCGGGCGGCCCCATTGCATCATTTTAAAAGACGACCAAGCCGTCCCAAAAATAAAATTACCGTTAAAATTTTTCCAAGCCAGCCTGTGTGGAGTCATATGTCATTTAACAGAGTTGGACGGAGATAAAGCCCCCAGATAGAATGCAAGAGATTGCGTGATTAAAACAATAAATGTATCGCTTTATTAATTGACAAATACGGTTAGTGTATGTATTGATTTTAAAATAATTCTACTGCAGCTAAAAATGAACCTCAAATTATTATTATAATTATTATTATTATTATTATCATCAGTGTTACTAGCATTATTAGTAGTTATTACATATAATATTCACCACTGAAAGGGAAATAATTACAACATTAAAAGTTTTAAATGTAAAGGCCCCTCAATCGAGTGAGTCTACTCTCGGTCATTCCAAGGGACATAAGTAGAAGCGTCGATTAATGTTCAATAAATGTCAACAGATTAAATCTTAGAACATGTATAATTTTCTAAATGTGTGTACATCGGTTTAAATCTTTATACTTGCTTAAATTAAGTGGCTCGGAATATTGGCACCGTGTTTAATTGGTTTTATTAATAGGTAATTGCAAATGCACACGCTTAAGTAAATAACAACTTTTAGGTACAATGCGTGGGCAAAGACGTCTTGCGGTCTACGAGTGCCATGTATCGCTTCTCGGCCTTTTGGCTAAGATCAAAGTGTAGTATCTGTTCTTATCAGCTTAATATCTGATACGTGGCTCATTGAGTCACTACGATATTAAACTGATTTTTGGACTTAGGCGAGATGCCCGGGGCTTGCTCCGCTCTCGCCACGGGTCGGCCCGGTATTGCAGTTCTTCCGGGAATGGCCCAATAATTAACAAATGTCATGATTGGTTCCAACTCTACTCTTGTACAAAATCAGTGGAAGATCTATCGCTCTTACACGTTTTGGCTAATACGCAGTCAGTGGCAAGAAAACTGTGGTCAAATGTTTATTTATTTTTTTACAAACCTTAATACTCGCCGAGTTTGTCCCGTCTCCGAGCATTCTCGATTTGACCTTCGTCACCACTGTATCTTCTCGCATTAAGACTCGCACTATTGTGACTTGTTGACTTCCCCAGTTATTCTCTTTCTTCCTTCATTATTACCGACACGTCTGTAGAATCACATTTTCCTATCTTCTGATACAAACTTTGGAGAAACGGACAGAAGTGGATGCATGACAAAACACTTTGGGTTATTATAGTCCACGGGTGCGGGCGGCCCCATTGCATCATTTTAAAAGACGACCAAGCCGTCCCAAAAATAAAATTACCGTTAAAATTTTTCCAAGCCAGCCTGTGTGGAGTCATATGTCATTTAACAGAGTTGGACGGAGATAAAGCCCCCAGATAGAATGCAAGAGATTGCGTGATTAAAACAATAAATGTATCGCTTTATTAATTGACAAATACGGTTAGTGTATGTATTGATTTTAAAATAATTCTACTGCAGCTAAAAATGAACCTCAAATTATTATTATAATTATTATTATTATTATTATCATCAGTGTTACTAGCATTATTAGTAGTTATTACATATAATATTCACCACTGAAAGGGAAATAATTACAACATTAAAAGTTTTAAATGTAAAGGCCCCTCAATCGAGTGAGTCTACTCTCGGTCATTCCAAGGGACATAAGTAGAAGCGTCGATTAATGTTCAATAAATGTCAACAGATTAAATCTTAGAACATGTATAATTTTCTAAATGTGTGTACATCGGTTTAAATCTTTATACTTGCTTAAATTAAGTGGCTCGGAATATTGGCACCGTGTTTAATTGGTTTTATTAATAGGTAATTGCAAATGCACACGCTTAAGTAAATAACAACTTTTAGGTACAATGCGTGGGCAAAGACGTCTTGCGGTCTACGAGTGCCATGTATCGCTTCTCGGCCTTTTGGCTAAGATCAAAGTGTAGTATCTGTTCTTATCAGCTTAATATCTGATACGTGGCTCATTGAGTCACTACGATATTAAACTGATTTTTGGACTTAGGCGAGATGCCCGGGGCTTGCTCCGCTCTCGCCACGGGTCGGCCCGGTATTGCAGTTCTTCCGGGAATGGCCCAATAATTAACAAATGTCATGATTGGTTCCAACTCTACTCTTGTACAAAATCAGTGGAAGATCTATCGCTCTTACACGTTTTGGCTAATACGCAGTCAGTGGCAAGAAAACTGTGGTCAAATGTTTATTTTTTTTTACAAACCTTAATACTCGCCGAGTTTGTCCCGTCTCCGAGCATTCTCGATTTGACCTTCGTCACCACTGTATCTTCTCGCATTAAGACTCGCACTATTGTGACTTGTTGACTTCCCCAGTTATTCTCTTTCTTCCTTCATTATTACCGACACGTCTGTAGAATCACATTTTCCTATCTTCTGATACAAACTTTGGAGAAACGGACAGAAGTGGATGCATGACAAAACACTTTGGGTTATTATAGTCCACGGGTGCGGGCGGCCCCATTGCATCATTTTAAAAGACGACCAAGCCGTCCCAAAAATAAAATTACCGTTAAAATTTTTCCAAGCCAGCCTGTGTGGAGTCATATGTCATTTAACAGAGTTGGACGGAGATAAAGCCCCCAGATAGAATGCAAGAGATTGCGTGATTAAAACAATAAATGTATCGCTTTATTAATTGACAAATACGGTTAGTGTATGTATTGATTTTAAAATAATTCTACTGCAGCTAAAAATGAACCTCAAATTATTATTATAATTATTATTATTATTATTATCATCAGTGTTACTAGCATTATTAGTAGTTATTACATATAATATTCACCACTGAAAGGGAAATAATTACAACATTAAAAGTTTTAAATGTAAAGGCCCCTCAATCGAGTGAGTCTACTCTCGGTCATTCCAAGGGACATAAGTAGAAGCGTCGATTAATGTTCAATAAATGTCAACAGATTAAATCTTAGAACATGTATAATTTTCTAAATGTGTGTACATCGGTTTAAATCTTTATACTTGCTTAAATTAAGTGGCTCGGAATATTGGCACCGTGTTTAATTGGTTTTATTAATAGGTAATTGCAAATGCACACGCTTAAGTAAATAACAACTTTTAGGTACAATGCGTGGGCAAAGACGTCTTGCGGTCTACGAGTGCCATGTATCGCTTCTCGGCCTTTTGGCTAAGATCAAAGTGTAGTATCTGTTCTTATCAGCTTAATATCTGATACGTGGCTCATTGAGTCACTACGATATTAAACTGATTTTTGGACTTAGGCGAGATGCCCGGGGCTTGCTCCGCTCTCGCCACGGGTCGGCCCGGTATTGCAGTTCTTCCGGGAATGGCCCAATAATTAACAAATGTCATGATTGGTTCCAACTCTACTCTTGTACAAAATCAGTGGAAGATCTATCGCTCTTACACGTTTTGGCTAATACGCAGTCAGTGGCAAGAAAACTGTGGTCAAATGTTTATTTTTTTTTACAAACCTTAATACTCGCCGAGTTTGTCCCGTCTCCGAGCATTCTCGATTTGACCTTCGTCACCACTGTATCTTCTCGCATTAAGACTCGCACTATTGTGACTTGTTGACTTCCCCAGTTATTCTCTTTCTTCCTTCATTATTACCGACACGTCTGTAGAATCACATTTTCCTATCTTCTGATACAAACTTTGGAGAAACGGACAGAAGTGGATGCATGACAAAACACTTTGGGTTATTATAGTCCACGGGTGCGGGCGGCCCCATTGCATCATTTTAAAAGACGACCAAGCCGTCCCAAAAATAAAATTACCGTTAAAATTTTTCCAAGCCAGCCTGTGTGGAGTCATATGTCATTTAACAGAGTTGGACGGAGATAAAGCCCCCAGATAGAATGCAAGAGATTGCGTGATTAAAACAATAAATGTATCGCTTTATTAATTGACAAATACGGTTAGTGTATGTATTGATTTTAAAATAATTCTACTGCAGCTAAAAATGAACCTCAAATTATTATTATAATTATTATTATTATTATTATCATCAGTGTTACTAGCATTATTAGTAGTTATTACATATAATATTCACCACTGAAAGGGAAATAATTACAACATTAAAAGTTTTAAATGTAAAGGCCCCTCAATCGAGTGAGTCTACTCTCGGTCATTCCAAGGGACATAAGTAGAAGCGTCGATTAATGTTCAATAAATGTCAACAGATTAAATCTTAGAACATGTATAATTTTCTAAATGTGTGTACATCGGTTTAAATCTTTATACTTGCTTAAATTAAGTGGCTCGGAATATTGGCACCGTGTTTAATTGGTTTTATTAATAGGTAATTGCAAATGCACACGCTTAAGTAAATAACAACTTTTAGGTACAATGCGTGGGCAAAGACGTCTTGCGGTCTACGAGTGCCATGTATCGCTTCTCGGCCTTTTGGCTAAGATCAAAGTGTAGTATCTGTTCTTATCAGCTTAATATCTGATACGTGGCTCATTGAGTCACTACGATATTAAACTGATTTTTGGACTTAGGCGAGATGCCCGGGGCTTGCTCCGCTCTCGCCACGGGTCGGCCCGGTATTGCAGTTCTTCCGGGAATGGCCCAATAATTAACAAATGTCATGATTGGTTCCAACTCTACTCTTGTACAAAATCAGTGGAAGATCTATCGCTCTTACACGTTTTGGCTAATACGCAGTCAGTGGCAAGAAAACTGTGGTCAAATGTTTATTTTTTTTTACAAACCTTAATACTCGCCGAGTTTGTCCCGTCTCCGAGCATTCTCGATTTGACCTTCGTCACCACTGTATCTTCTCGCATTAAGACTCGCACTATTGTGACTTGTTGACTTCCCCAGTTATTCTCTTTCTTCCTTCATTATTACCGACACGTCTGTAGAATCACATTTTCCTATCTTCTGATACAAACTTTGGAGAAACGGACAGAAGTGGATGCATGACAAAACACTTTGGGTTATTATAGTCCACGGGTGCGGGCGGCCCCATTGCATCATTTTAAAAGACGACCAAGCCGTCCCAAAAATAAAATTACCGTTAAAATTTTTCCAAGCCAGCCTGTGTGGAGTCATATGTCATTTAACAGAGTTGGACGGAGATAAAGCCCCCAGATAGAATGCAAGAGATTGCGTGATTAAAACAATAAATGTATCGCTTTATTAATTGACAAATACGGTTAGTGTATGTATTGATTTTAAAATAATTCTACTGCAGCTAAAAATGAACCTCAAATTATTATTATAATTATTATTATTATTATTATCATCAGTGTTACTAGCATTATTAGTAGTTATTACATATAATATTCACCACTGAAAGGGAAATAATTACAACATTAAAAGTTTTAAATGTAAAGGCCCCTCAATCGAGTGAGTCTACTCTCGGTCATTCCAAGGGACATAAGTAGAAGCGTCGATTAATGTTCAATAAATGTCAACAGATTAAATCTTAGAACATGTATAATTTTCTAAATGTGTGTACATCGGTTTAAATCTTTATACTTGCTTAAATTAAGTGGCTCGGAATATTGGCACCGTGTTTAATTGGTTTTATTAATAGGTAATTGCAAATGCACACGCTTAAGTAAATAACAACTTTTAGGTACAATGCGTGGGCAAAGACGTCTTGCGGTCTACGAGTGCCATGTATCGCTTCTCGGCCTTTTGGCTAAGATCAAAGTGTAGTATCTGTTCTTATCAGCTTAATATCTGATACGTGGCTCATTGAGTCACTACGATATTAAACTGATTTTTGGACTTAGGCGAGATGCCCGGGGCTTGCTCCGCTCTCGCCACGGGTCGGCCCGGTATTGCAGTTCTTCCGGGAATGGCCCAATAATTAACAAATGTCATGATTGGTTCCAACTCTACTCTTGTACAAAATCAGTGGAAGATCTATCGCTCTTACACGTTTTGGCTAATACGCAGTCAGTGGCAAGAAAACTGTGGTCAAATGTTTATTTATTTTTTTTACAAACCTTAATACTCGCCGAGTTTGTCCCGTCTCCGAGCATTCTCGATTTGACCTTCGTCACCACTGTATCTTCTCGCATTAAGACTCGCACTATTGTGACTTGTTGACTTCCCCAGTTATTCTCTTTCTTCCTTCATTATTACCGACACGTCTGTAGAATCACATTTTCCTATCTTCTGATACAAACTTTGGAGAAACGGACAGAAGTGGATGCATGACAAAACACTTTGGGTTATTATAGTCCACGGGTGCGGGCGGCCCCATTGCATCATTTTAAAAGACGACCAAGCCGTCCCAAAAATAAAATTACCGTTAAAATTTTTCCAAGCCAGCCTGTGTGGAGTCATATGTCATTTAACAGAGTTGGACGGAGATAAAGCCCCCAGATAGAATGCAAGAGATTGCGTGATTAAAACAATAAATGTATCGCTTTATTAATTGACAAATACGGTTAGTGTATGTATTGATTTTAAAATAATTCTACTGCAGCTAAAAATGAACCTCAAATTATTATTATAATTATTATTATTATTATTATCATCAGTGTTACTAGCATTATTAGTAGTTATTACATATAATATTCACCACTGAAAGGGAAATAATTACAACATTAAAAGTTTTAAATGTAAAGGCCCCTCAATCGAGTGAGTCTACTCTCGGTCATTCCAAGGGACATAAGTAGAAGCGTCGATTAATGTTCAATAAATGTCAACAGATTAAATCTTAGAACATGTATAATTTTCTAAATGTGTGTACATCGGTTTAAATCTTTATACTTGCTTAAATTAAGTGGCTCGGAATATTGGCACCGTGTTTAATTGGTTTTATTAATAGGTAATTGCAAATGCACACGCTTAAGTAAATAACAACTTTTAGGTACAATGCGTGGGCAAAGACGTCTTGCGGTCTACGAGTGCCATGTATCGCTTCTCGGCCTTTTGGCTAAGATCAAAGTGTAGTATCTGTTCTTATCAGCTTAATATCTGATACGTGGCTCATTGAGTCACTACGATATTAAACTGATTTTTGGACTTAGGCGAGATGCCCGGGGCTTGCTCCGCTCTCGCCACGGGTCGGCCCGGTATTGCAGTTCTTCCGGGAATGGCCCAATAATTAACAAATGTCATGATTGGTTCCAACTCTACTCTTGTACAAAATCAGTGGAAGATCTATCGCTCTTACACGTTTTGGCTAATACGCAGTCAGTGGCAAGAAAACTGTGGTCAAATGTTTATTTATTTTTTTACAAACCTTAATACTCGCCGAGTTTGTCCCGTCTCCGAGCATTCTCGATTTGACCTTCGTCACCACTGTATCTTCTCGCATTAAGACTCGCACTATTGTGACTTGTTGACTTCCCCAGTTATTCTCTTTCTTCCTTCATTATTACCGACACGTCTGTAGAATCACATTTTCCTATCTTCTGATACAAACTTTGGAGAAACGGACAGAAGTGGATGCATGACAAAACACTTTGGGTTATTATAGTCCACGGGTGCGGGCGGCCCCATTGCATCATTTTAAAAGACGACCAAGCCGTCCCAAAAATAAAATTACCGTTAAAATTTTTCCAAGCCAGCCTGTGTGGAGTCATATGTCATTTAACAGAGTTGGACGGAGATAAAGCCCCCAGATAGAATGCAAGAGATTGCGTGATTAAAACAATAAATGTATCGCTTTATTAATTGACAAATACGGTTAGTGTATGTATTGATTTTAAAATAATTCTACTGCAGCTAAAAATGAACCTCAAATTATTATTATAATTATTATTATTATTATTATCATCAGTGTTACTAGCATTATTAGTAGTTATTACATATAATATTCACCACTGAAAGGGAAATAATTACAACATTAAAAGTTTTAAATGTAAAGGCCCCTCAATCGAGTGAGTCTACTCTCGGTCATTCCAAGGGACATAAGTAGAAGCGTCGATTAATGTTCAATAAATGTCAACAGATTAAATCTTAGAACATGTATAATTTTCTAAATGTGTGTACATCGGTTTAAATCTTTATACTTGCTTAAATTAAGTGGCTCGGAATATTGGCACCGTGTTTAATTGGTTTTATTAATAGGTAATTGCAAATGCACACGCTTAAGTAAATAACAACTTTTAGGTACAATGCGTGGGCAAAGACGTCTTGCGGTCTACGAGTGCCATGTATCGCTTCTCGGCCTTTTGGCTAAGATCAAAGTGTAGTATCTGTTCTTATCAGCTTAATATCTGATACGTGGCTCATTGAGTCACTACGATATTAAACTGATTTTTGGACTTAGGCGAGATGCCCGGGGCTTGCTCCGCTCTCGCCACGGGTCGGCCCGGTATTGCAGTTCTTCCGGGAATGGCCCAATAATTAACAAATGTCATGATTGGTTCCAACTCTACTCTTGTACAAAATCAGTGGAAGATCTATCGCTCTTACACGTTTTGGCTAATACGCAGTCAGTGGCAAGAAAACTGTGGTCAAATGTTTATTTATTTTTTTTACAAACCTTAATACTCGCCGAGTTTGTCCCGTCTCCGAGCATTCTCGATTTGACCTTCGTCACCACTGTATCTTCTCGCATTAAGACTCGCACTATTGTGACTTGTTGACTTCCCCAGTTATTCTCTTTCTTCCTTCATTATTACCGACACGTCTGTAGAATCACATTTTCCTATCTTCTGATACAAACTTTGGAGAAACGGACAGAAGTGGATGCATGACAAAACACTTTGGGTTATTATAGTCCACGGGTGCGGGCGGCCCCATTGCATCATTTTAAAAGACGACCAAGCCGTCCCAAAAATAAAATTACCGTTAAAATTTTTCCAAGCCAGCCTGTGTGGAGTCATATGTCATTTAACAGAGTTGGACGGAGATAAAGCCCCCAGATAGAATGCAAGAGATTGCGTGATTAAAACAATAAATGTATCGCTTTATTAATTGACAAATACGGTTAGTGTATGTATTGATTTTAAAATAATTCTACTGCAGCTAAAAATGAACCTCAAATTATTATTATAATTATTATTATTATTATTATCATCAGTGTTACTAGCATTATTAGTAGTTATTACATATAATATTCACCACTGAAAGGGAAATAATTACAACATTAAAAGTTTTAAATGTAAAGGCCCCTCAATCGAGTGAGTCTACTCTCGGTCATTCCAAGGGACATAAGTAGAAGCGTCGATTAATGTTCAATAAATGTCAACAGATTAAATCTTAGAACATGTATAATTTTCTAAATGTGTGTACATCGGTTTAAATCTTTATACTTGCTTAAATTAAGTGGCTCGGAATATTGGCACCGTGTTTAATTGGTTTTATTAATAGGTAATTGCAAATGCACACGCTTAAGTAAATAACAACTTTTAGGTACAATGCGTGGGCAAAGACGTCTTGCGGTCTACGAGTGCCATGTATCGCTTCTCGGCCTTTTGGCTAAGATCAAAGTGTAGTATCTGTTCTTATCAGCTTAATATCTGATACGTGGCTCATTGAGTCACTACGATATTAAACTGATTTTTGGACTTAGGCGAGATGCCCGGGGCTTGCTCCGCTCTCGCCACGGGTCGGCCCGGTATTGCAGTTCTTCCGGGAATGGCCCAATAATTAACAAATGTCATGATTGGTTCCAACTCTACTCTTGTACAAAATCAGTGGAAGATCTATCGCTCTTACACGTTTTGGCTAATACGCAGTCAGTGGCAAGAAAACTGTGGTCAAATGTTTATTTATTTTTTTACAAACCTTAATACTCGCCGAGTTTGTCCCGTCTCCGAGCATTCTCGATTTGACCTTCGTCACCACTGTATCTTCTCGCATTAAGACTCGCACTATTGTGACTTGTTGACTTCCCCAGTTATTCTCTTTCTTCCTTCATTATTACCGACACGTCTGTAGAATCACATTTTCCTATCTTCTGATACAAACTTTGGAGAAACGGACAGAAGTGGATGCATGACAAAACACTTTGGGTTATTATAGTCCACGGGTGCGGGCGGCCCCATTGCATCATTTTAAAAGACGACCAAGCCGTCCCAAAAATAAAATTACCGTTAAAATTTTTCCAAGCCAGCCTGTGTGGAGTCATATGTCATTTAACAGAGTTGGACGGAGATAAAGCCCCCAGATAGAATGCAAGAGATTGCGTGATTAAAACAATAAATGTATCGCTTTATTAATTGACAAATACGGTTAGTGTATGTATTGATTTTAAAATAATTCTACTGCAGCTAAAAATGAACCTCAAATTATTATTATAATTATTATTATTATTATTATCATCAGTGTTACTAGCATTATTAGTAGTTATTACATATAATATTCACCACTGAAAGGGAAATAATTACAACATTAAAAGTTTTAAATGTAAAGGCCCCTCAATCGAGTGAGTCTACTCTCGGTCATTCCAAGGGACATAAGTAGAAGCGTCGATTAATGTTCAATAAATGTCAACAGATTAAATCTTAGAACATGTATAATTTTCTAAATGTGTGTACATCGGTTTAAATCTTTATACTTGCTTAAATTAAGTGGCTCGGAATATTGGCACCGTGTTTAATTGGTTTTATTAATAGGTAATTGCAAATGCACACGCTTAAGTAAATAACAACTTTTAGGTACAATGCGTGGGCAAAGACGTCTTGCGGTCTACGAGTGCCATGTATCGCTTCTCGGCCTTTTGGCTAAGATCAAAGTGTAGTATCTGTTCTTATCAGCTTAATATCTGATACGTGGCTCATTGAGTCACTACGATATTAAACTGATTTTTGGACTTAGGCGAGATGCCCGGGGCTTGCTCCGCTCTCGCCACGGGTCGGCCCGGTATTGCAGTTCTTCCGGGAATGGCCCAATAATTAACAAATGTCATGATTGGTTCCAACTCTACTCTTGTACAAAATCAGTGGAAGATCTATCGCTCTTACACGTTTTGGCTAATACGCAGTCAGTGGCAAGAAAACTGTGGTCAAATGTTTATTTTTTTTTACAAACCTTAATACTCGCCGAGTTTGTCCCGTCTCCGAGCATTCTCGATTTGACCTTCGTCACCACTGTATCTTCTCGCATTAAGACTCGCACTATTGTGACTTGTTGACTTCCCCAGTTATTCTCTTTCTTCCTTCATTATTACCGACACGTCTGTAGAATCACATTTTCCTATCTTCTGATACAAACTTTGGAGAAACGGACAGAAGTGGATGCATGACAAAACACTTTGGGTTATTATAGTCCACGGGTGCGGGCGGCCCCATTGCATCATTTTAAAAGACGACCAAGCCGTCCCAAAAATAAAATTACCGTTAAAATTTTTCCAAGCCAGCCTGTGTGGAGTCATATGTCATTTAACAGAGTTGGACGGAGATAAAGCCCCCAGATAGAATGCAAGAGATTGCGTGATTAAAACAATAAATGTATCGCTTTATTAATTGACAAATACGGTTAGTGTATGTATTGATTTTAAAATAATTCTACTGCAGCTAAAAATGAACCTCAAATTATTATTATAATTATTATTATTATTATTATCATCAGTGTTACTAGCATTATTAGTAGTTATTACATATAATATTCACCACTGAAAGGGAAATAATTACAACATTAAAAGTTTTAAATGTAAAGGCCCCTCAATCGAGTGAGTCTACTCTCGGTCATTCCAAGGGACATAAGTAGAAGCGTCGATTAATGTTCAATAAATGTCAACAGATTAAATCTTAGAACATGTATAATTTTCTAAATGTGTGTACATCGGTTTAAATCTTTATACTTGCTTAAATTAAGTGGCTCGGAATATTGGCACCGTGTTTAATTGGTTTTATTAATAGGTAATTGCAAATGCACACGCTTAAGTAAATAACAACTTTTAGGTACAATGCGTGGGCAAAGACGTCTTGCGGTCTACGAGTGCCATGTATCGCTTCTCGGCCTTTTGGCTAAGATCAAAGTGTAGTATCTGTTCTTATCAGCTTAATATCTGATACGTGGCTCATTGAGTCACTACGATATTAAACTGATTTTTGGACTTAGGCGAGATGCCCGGGGCTTGCTCCGCTCTCGCCACGGGTCGGCCCGGTATTGCAGTTCTTCCGGGAATGGCCCAATAATTAACAAATGTCATGATTGGTTCCAACTCTACTCTTGTACAAAATCAGTGGAAGATCTATCGCTCTTACACGTTTTGGCTAATACGCAGTCAGTGGCAAGAAAACTGTGGTCAAATGTTTATTTTTTTTTACAAACCTTAATACTCGCCGAGTTTGTCCCGTCTCCGAGCATTCTCGATTTGACCTTCGTCACCACTGTATCTTCTCGCATTAAGACTCGCACTATTGTGACTTGTTGACTTCCCCAGTTATTCTCTTTCTTCCTTCATTATTACCGACACGTCTGTAGAATCACATTTTCCTATCTTCTGATACAAACTTTGGAGAAACGGACAGAAGTGGATGCATGACAAAACACTTTGGGTTATTATAGTCCACGGGTGCGGGCGGCCCCATTGCATCATTTTAAAAGACGACCAAGCCGTCCCAAAAATAAAATTACCGTTAAAATTTTTCCAAGCCAGCCTGTGTGGAGTCATATGTCATTTAACAGAGTTGGACGGAGATAAAGCCCCCAGATAGAATGCAAGAGATTGCGTGATTAAAACAATAAATGTATCGCTTTATTAATTGACAAATACGGTTAGTGTATGTATTGATTTTAAAATAATTCTACTGCAGCTAAAAATGAACCTCAAATTATTATTATAATTATTATTATTATTATTATCATCAGTGTTACTAGCATTATTAGTAGTTATTACATATAATATTCACCACTGAAAGGGAAATAATTACAACATTAAAAGTTTTAAATGTAAAGGCCCCTCAATCGAGTGAGTCTACTCTCGGTCATTCCAAGGGACATAAGTAGAAGCGTCGATTAATGTTCAATAAATGTCAACAGATTAAATCTTAGAACATGTATAATTTTCTAAATGTGTGTACATCGGTTTAAATCTTTATACTTGCTTAAATTAAGTGGCTCGGAATATTGGCACCGTGTTTAATTGGTTTTATTAATAGGTAATTGCAAATGCACACGCTTAAGTAAATAACAACTTTTAGGTACAATGCGTGGGCAAAGACGTCTTGCGGTCTACGAGTGCCATGTATCGCTTCTCGGCCTTTTGGCTAAGATCAAAGTGTAGTATCTGTTCTTATCAGCTTAATATCTGATACGTGGCTCATTGAGTCACTACGATATTAAACTGATTTTTGGACTTAGGCGAGATGCCCGGGGCTTGCTCCGCTCTCGCCACGGGTCGGCCCGGTATTGCAGTTCTTCCGGGAATGGCCCAATAATTAACAAATGTCATGATTGGTTCCAACTCTACTCTTGTACAAAATCAGTGGAAGATCTATCGCTCTTACACGTTTTGGCTAATACGCAGTCAGTGGCAAGAAAACTGTGGTCAAATGTTTATTTTTTTTTACAAACCTTAATACTCGCCGAGTTTGTCCCGTCTCCGAGCATTCTCGATTTGACCTTCGTCACCACTGTATCTTCTCGCATTAAGACTCGCACTATTGTGACTTGTTGACTTCCCCAGTTATTCTCTTTCTTCCTTCATTATTACCGACACGTCTGTAGAATCACATTTTCCTATCTTCTGATACAAACTTTGGAGAAACGGACAGAAGTGGATGCATGACAAAACACTTTGGGTTATTATAGTCCACGGGTGCGGGCGGCCCCATTGCATCATTTTAAAAGACGACCAAGCCGTCCCAAAAATAAAATTACCGTTAAAATGTTTTCCAAGCCAGCCTGTGTGGAGTCATATGTCATTTAACAGAGTTGGACGGAGATAAAGCCCCCAGATAGAATGCAAGAGATTGCGTGATTAAAACAATAAATGTATCGCTTTATTAATTGACAAATACGGTTAGTGTATGTATTGATTTTAAAATAATTCTACTGCAGCTAAAAATGAACCTCAAATTATTATTATAATTATTATTATTATTATTATCATCAGTGTTACTAGCATTATTAGTAGTTATTACATATAATATTCACCACTGAAAGGGAAATAATTACAACATTAAAAGTTTTAAATGTAAAGGCCCCTCAATCGAGTGAGTCTACTCTCGGTCATTCCAAGGGACATAAGTAGAAGCGTCGATTAATGTTCAATAAATGTCAACAGATTAAATCTTAGAACATGTATAATTTTCTAAATGTGTGTACATCGGTTTAAATCTTTATACTTGCTTAAATTAAGTGGCTCGGAATATTGGCACCGTGTTTAATTGGTTTTATTAATAGGTAATTGCAAATGCACACGCTTAAGTAAATAACAACTTTTAGGTACAATGCGTGGGCAAAGACGTCTTGCGGTCTACGAGTGCCATGTATCGCTTCTCGGCCTTTTGGCTAAGATCAAAGTGTAGTATCTGTTCTTATCAGCTTAATATCTGATACGTGGCTCATTGAGTCACTACGATATTAAACTGATTTTTGGACTTAGGCGAGATGCCCGGGGCTTGCTCCGCTCTCGCCACGGGTCGGCCCGGTATTGCAGTTCTTCCGGGAATGGCCCAATAATTAACAAATGTCATGATTGGTTCCAACTCTACTCTTGTACAAAATCAGTGGAAGATCTATCGCTCTTACACGTTTTGGCTAATACGCAGTCAGTGGCAAGAAAACTGTGGTCAAATGTTTATTTTTTTTTACAAACCTTAATACTCGCCGAGTTTGTCCCGTCTCCGAGCATTCTCGATTTGACCTTCGTCACCACTGTATCTTCTCGCATTAAGACTCGCACTATTGTGACTTGTTGACTTCCCCAGTTATTCTCTTTCTTCCTTCATTATTACCGACACGTCTGTAGAATCACATTTTCCTATCTTCTGATACAAACTTTGGAGAAACGGACAGAAGTGGATGCATGACAAAACACTTTGGGTTATTATAGTCCACGGGTGCGGGCGGCCCCATTGCATCATTTTAAAAGACGACCAAGCCGTCCCAAAAATAAAATTACCGTTAAAATGTTTCCAAGCCAGCCTGTGTGGAGTCATATGTCATTTAACAGAGTTGGACGGAGATAAAGCCCCCAGATAGAATGCAAGAGATTGCGTGATTAAAACAATAAATGTATCGCTTTATTAATTGACAAATACGGTTAGTGTATGTATTGATTTTAAAATAATTCTACTGCAGCTAAAAATGAACCTCAAATTATTATTATAATTATTATTATTATTATTATCATCAGTGTTACTAGCATTATTAGTAGTTATTACATATAATATTCACCACTGAAAGGGAAATAATTACAACATTAAAAGTTTTAAATGTAAAGGCCCCTCAATCGAGTGAGTCTACTCTCGGTCATTCCAAGGGACATAAGTAGAAGCGTCGATTAATGTTCAATAAATGTCAACAGATTAAATCTTAGAACATGTATAATTTTCTTATAAGTTGCTGGCATGTTCAAATGGTTTGAAAGGCTAACCTGTGTTGAGGTGGTGGTAAGGATTTTATTATGTATGTGCATATGATTGTCCAACTTTTTGTTACAGAACATATGGTGGTGATGGAAGGAGCAGATTTAACATGGGACAAGAGAGCAGCATCCACTTTGAGAAAGTTAGTTTTTATATTTCTTCTACCATTGTTGAGATATGGTTGAAAATTAGGGCTGGTACTGATTAAAAAAATTTTGTTCAATTAATCGGGAAAAAATGTAATAGATAAAAAAAATTTTGTTGTCCCATAACCTTGTGGTCGTAGGGGGTTCTAATGTTTCCATTATTACTTTCTAGGGGCTTGGTAGACCTGGCGGCGCCCATCTCCTCTCCAGGTCAGCGGAGGACTTGTTAGCAATAGTCATTCATCAACATTTTAATTGTGGCTTTAACGTGGGCTAGATCCCACACCCTTCAGCTTGTAAGGCAAGCGCACTATTGACTTCACTATCCAGCTGCCAATTATATTTTTACTAACGCATATTTTGATCCCCTTAAGTCACGATTCATTATTTCGTGAAATGGGTTAAGTCGCGGTAATGCCATGGCTCCCAAATTTTGTGACGTAACAGAGCAAGTTCGTTCTGGTATGCAAGAAATAAGGAAGAAAAACCTTTTTGTTTTCGTATGTACATCTAAATAAATAATAATGTGAGGGAAAAGTATGTAGGTAACAAAAAATATAAATCATTAATAAATTGGAGAAAAGAAATAGAAGTATTTTCTTAAATTTCAATTGAATTTCAATCGATTAAATTAATTTTAATCTATTAATTAATCGTTAATTTCCGCAGCCCTATTGAAAAAAACATTTTAAAATATTATTTTTTGGAAGTTGAGTCAGAAAAAACATATTTGATGATAGTGTGAGCAATAATACATTGTTAGAAATAAGTTTTATTTTTAATGTTATTTGGAAAATAGGGTCTACATTTTAAGTGTTTTTAAAAAAAATATGATTTCATTGCATAAATGGATCTTTCAATTTTTAAAGAAAAATATAAGTCACGTAACCCTAATTTTTTATATCATCATTTTAAACACATGTGTGTGTATGTGTGAGAGTGTGTGTAATCCAACCAAATATTAAGGGTAGTTTAAAACTGAAAGTAACTTTTGCAAGATTTCTCATTAGCATTATTATGACAAATTTTCGTGGAACATAGCAATGATATTCTCAAATTAAAAACTATTGACTATAGTTAAAAATTAGTTTTTTCAATATTCTAAAATAAAAAATTATAATTGACAATTGTTGGTGAAGTATTATATATATATATATATATATATTATTTGTAATGTTGTTTGCAATGTTGTTTGTTGTAGCATCAACTTAGAGATCCCCAAAGGTCAGCTGGTGGCAGTCGTTGGACAAGTTGGGGCAGGGAAATCTTCACTGATATCTGCCATCTTGGGGGACATGGACAAAAGGAAGGGAACTATAGCTAGAAAGGTGATAAAACATGTTTAATGATTAGTTTAACATATTTTGTTCCATCATTTCAAACACACTAATTGTTCCATCATTTCAAACACACTATTTATTCCATATTTCAAACATAGGCCTACTATTTATTTTATATTTCAAACACACTATTTATTTCATCATTTCAAACACACTAATTGTTCCATTATTTCAAACATACTATTTATTCCATTATTTCAAAAATAAATGTTCCATCATTTCAAACACACTATTTATTTCATATTTCAAACACACTATTTATTTTATATTTCAAACACACTATTTATTTCATCATTTCAAACACACTAATTATTCCATTATTTCAAACACACTAATTGCTCCAAACACACTATTTATTCCATCATTTCAAACACACTATTTATTTCATTATTTCAAACACACGATTTGTTCCATTGCTTCAAACACACTATTTATTCCATCATTTCAAACACACTAATTGTTCCATTGCTTCAAACACACTATTTATTCCATCATTTCAAACACACTAATTGTTCCATCATTTTAAACACACTATTTATTCAATCATTTCAAACATACTAATTGTTCCATCATTTTAAACACACTAATTGTTCCATCATTTTAAACACACTATTTATTCCATCATTTCAAACACACTATTTATTTTATATTTCAAACACACTATTTATTTCATCATTTCAAACACACTAATTGTTCCATTATTTCAAACACACTAATTGCTCCAAACACACTATTTATTCCATCATTTCAAACACACTATTTATTTCATTATTTCAAACACACGATTAGTTCCATTGCTTCAAACACACTATTTATTCCATCATTTCAAACACACTAATTGTTCCATTGCTTCAAACACACTAATTGTTCCATCATTTTAAACACACTATTTATTCCATCATTTCAAACACACTAATTGTTCCATCATTTTAAACACACTAATTATTCCATCATTTCAAGCACACTATTTATTCCATCATTTCAAACACACTATTTTATTCCATAATTTCAAACACACTATTTATTTCCTCCTTTCAAACACTTTAAAAAAATAAACAATTTGGGTATAAATAATAACCTATACTTACAATAAAAGTAAAAAATCCTTACATGGATCAAATCCTTACATGGACCAAATCCGTACATGGACCAAATCCTTACATGGTCCAAATCCTTACATGGACCAAATCCTTACATGGACCAAATCCTTTTTTAAAAAACAACTAAAACTGAATACATGTAATATCAACATTCAAAGTGATCGTAGAAATGCAAGACTAGATAAGTGTAGGACACAAAGTTCTTTTGTCAAGAAGGAGCGTCTGAAATTTTTAAGGCCTTTGTTTTATGAATGAGTGGATAGGTTTGAACAGAGGATAGGTTTGAACAGAGGATAGGTTTGAAAAGAGGATAGGTTTGAACAGAGGATAGGTTTGAACAGAGGATAGGTTTGAACAGAGGATAGGTTTGAACAGAGGATAGGTTTGAACAGAGGATAGGTTTGAACAGAGGATAGGTTTGAAAAGAGGATAGGTTTGAACAGAGGATAGGTTTGAACAGAGGATAGGTTTGAACAGAGGATAGGTTTGAACAGAGGATAGGTTTGAACAGAGGATAGGTTTGAACAGAGGATAGGTTTGAACAGAGGATAGGTTTGAACAGAGGATAGGTTTGAACAGAGGATAGGTTTGAACAGAGGATGTTTTTGATGTTTCATCCGTAGAAGTCCACCTTGTAATATTTCCTTTTCCTCTCAGGGTACAGTGGCTTACGTCCCGCAGCAAGCATGGATACAGAATGCGACTGTTCAAGATAACATAACCTTTGGTAAGACCTTCAGGGAGAGGAAATACAAAATGGTCGTCTCTGCCTGTGAACTAGAGAGGGACTTCACCATCCTGACAGCGGGGGACCAAACGGAAATCGGCGAAAAGGTTAGGACCTAAACAAACAACATTACTACCATCGACAACATTACTACCATTGACAACATTACTACCATTGACAATATTACTACCATTGACAACATGACTACCATTGACAACATGACTACCATTGACAACATGACTACCATTGACAACCTGACTACCATTGACAACATGACTACCATTGACAACATGACTACCATTGCCAACATTACTACCATTGACAACATGACTACCATTGACAACATTACTACCATTGACAACATTACTACCATTGACAACATTACCACCATTGACAAAATTACCACCATTGACAACATTACCACCATTGACAAAATTACCACCATTGACAACATTACCAACATTGACAAAATTACCACCATTGACAACATTACCAACATTGACAACATTACCACCATTGACAACATTAGCACCATTGACAACATTACAACCATTGACAACATTACCACCATTGACACATTACCACCATTGACAACATTACTACCATTGACAACATTACTACCATTGACAACATTACAACCATTCACAACATTACAACCATTCACAACATTACTACCATTCACAACATTACTACCATTGACAACATTACTACCATTGACAACATTACAACCATTGACAACATTACTACCATTGACAACATTACAACCATTGACAACATTACTACCATTCACAACATTACTACCATTGACAACATTACAACCATTCACAACATTACAACCATTCACAACATTACTACCATTGACAACATTACTACCATTGACAACATTACTACCATTGACAACATTACTACCATTGACAACATTACTACCATTCACAACATTACAACCATTCACAACATTACTACCATTGACAACATTACTACCATTGACAACATTACTACCATTGACAACATTACTACCATTGACAACATTACTACCATTGACAACATTACAACCATTCACAACATTACTACCATTGACAACATTACTACCATTGACAACATTACTACCATTGACAACATTACTACCATTGACAACATTACTACCATTGACAACATTACTACCATTGACAACATTACCACCATTGACAACATTACCACCATTGACAAAATTACCACCATTGACAACATTACTACCATTGACAACATTACTACCATTGACAACATTACTACCATTGACAACACTACTACCATTGACAACACTACTACCATTGACAACATTACTACCATGACAACATTACTACCATTGACAACATTACTACCATTCACAGCATTACAACCATTCACAACATTACTACCATTCACAACATTACTACCATTGACAACATTACTACCATGGACAACATTACTACCATTGACAACATTACTACCATTTACAACATTACTACCATTGACAACATTACTACCATTGACAACATTACTACCATTGACAACATTACTACCATTGACAACATTACTACCATTGATAACATTACTACCATTGATAACATTACTACCATTGACAACATTACTACCATTGATAACATTACTACCATTGACAACATTACTACCATTGACAACATTACTACCATTGACAACATTACTACCATTCACAAACTTACAACTATTGACATTACTACCATTGACAACCTTACAACTATTGACAGCATTACTACCATTGACAACCTTACAACCATTGACAACCTTACAACCATTGACAACATTACAACTATTGACAACATTACAACTATTATCAACATTACAACTATTGTCAACATTACAACTATTGACAACATTACAACTATTGACAACATCACAACCATTGACAACCTTACAACTATTGACGTACAACTGTGCCACACCCACAGGGTATCAACCTGTCAGGTGGTCAGAAGCAGAGGGTGTCTGTTGCCAGGGCCGTGTACCAGGACTGTGACCTCTACCTGATGGATGACCCCCTGAGTGCAGTGGACAGCCATGTTGGCAAGGCAATGTTTGACAACGTCATAGGCCCGCGGGGACTGCTCAAGAACAAGGTGAGATAACCCACTAAGCGCGTCCCATGTTTTTTATGTGTCAACTTAACATCTAAGCACGTCCTATGATTTTATGTGTCGGCTAAACCTCCGAAAAATATCACTTCAAAATATTCATCTGTTAAGTTCTGTGTTTGCTGGAGAAAAAATAATAATCACGGAGCAACAAAACCAAAATGACCATCAATTTGTTCTACTGTAGTTTAGTAAATCTTAATTAGAACTATTTCCTAGGAATCAGAATACACATCTATTTTATTTTTTATTAACGATATCATTTTTAATAGTTTTGATTAAATTTTTAAAAAACTTTTATGTAAAATTATGAAGACAGGGATTTGTTCCCAGGGCTCTTCATGTCCCTGAGTCCACCAGCTCTGATCTGACTTTAGTTGTCCCTGAGTCCACCAGCTCTGATCTGACATTAGTTGGGGAAGATCAAAGGGGCCTTAATGAGCAGAATGTTGCTTGTGGGCCCTAAATAAATAGAAGAAGAAGTCACACATCTGGCATTTACATAAATTCATCTTTTAGGCTCTTCAAATTGATACTGGAAAAAAAAAGTAATAAAAAACATTCACTCACCTAGCACATCTTGACCCTAAAGTAACTGTTTCACAAATTATTGACTGCAAATATCTGGGTGTCACTTGTCTTTTGTTGCACTTGCCACTTGTTGCAGCTGTCATTTGTCACTTGTTTCACTGAATAATGATTAGAAGGGATATAACCCATTTTTTCTTTTAAGACTCGTGTTTTAGTGACTCACGGGGTCCACTTCCTCCCACAAGTTGACATGATTGTTGTCATGAATGAGGGGCAGATAAGTGAGATGGGAACTTACGAGCAGTTACTTGCCCATGACGGTCCTTTTGCCAAGTTTCTGAAGGTTCACCTCACACAGGAGCAACTGGATTTCTTTGATGCAGACGAGGACCCAGAGGGTCAGTTTTTTTTTGTTTATCAAATTTTAATCAATGACCTTGGAAGCTACGAACGTTTGTTAATATATTACACCAAGAATATCTAAAAGAAAAAACTATATATCATATGTAAAGCTTTTATTATTAGGGAAAAATTAAAGATCCTGCATTTTCAAGTTGTTTTTTCCAACCAGAAGTACATTTATCAACACTCATTAAAGGAAGCAATCCCCCCCCCAACCGCGACCCCTCCCCCCACCCCACCCCAAAATTTGTACTGTACTGGGTTAAGTTTTGTTATGGGGGTCAAAGGTCATGTCAGACATGATATTAGCAACTTTGATGTTGGGCTTGGAAGTTTGTTGTGAATTTTTAAAATACGCAAATCTACAAATACACAAAGTTACAAATACACAAATCTACAAATACTTAAAGTTACAAGTACACAAATCTACAAATACACAAAGTTACAAATACACAAATCTACAAAAACACAAAGTTACAAATACACAAATCTACAAAAACACAAAGTTACAAATACACAAATCTACAAATACTTAAAGTTACAAATACACAAATCTACAAATACACAAAGTTACAAATACACAAATCTACAAAAACACAAAGTTACAAATACACAAATCTACAAATACTTAAAGTTACAAATACACAAATCTACAAATACACAAATCTACAAATACACAAAGTTACAAATACACAAATCTACAAATACTTAAAGTTACAAATACACAAATCTACAAAAACACAAAGTTACAAATACACAAATCTACAAATACACAAAGTTACAAATACACAAATCTACAAAAACACAAAGCCACAATTACACTAATCTACAAAAACACAAATCTTCAAATACACAAATCTACAGTTAAAAATTGTTGTAAAATTGACTATTGGTTAATTATATTGACAAACTATTTTACATGTTCCTGACAATCAAGTTTTATTGTAGCTTTGGATGTAACACCATATTGTTGTATTATATTTCATGATATTCAGAGGTGTCACTGGGGGGGGGCAGAGGTTGCAGATCGCACCAGGTGACACCATCACAAAGGGTGACACCATCACAAAGGGTGACATCATCACAAAGGTTGACACCATCACAAAGGGTGACACCATCACAAAGGGTGACACCATCACAAAGGGTGACACCATCACAAAGGTTGACACCATCACAAAGGTTGACACCAAAGTGTAAAGTTCTGTATGTTCCCGTTATTTGGCAGACTTGGAAGAAGTCTATGGGGTAATTTTTTGAGGGGGTGACACCATGAGCTACCGCACTGGGTGACACCATGAGCTACCACACTGGGTGACACCATCGACACCATGAGCTACCACACTGGGTGACACGATCGACACCATGAGCTACCGCACTGGGTGACACCATGAGCTACCGCACGGGGTGACACCATGAGCTACCGCACTGGGTGACACCATGAGCTACCGCACTGGGTGACACCATGAGCTACCACACGGGGTGACACCATGAGCTACCGCACTGGGTGACACCATGAGCTACCGCACTGGGTGACACCATGAGTTACCGCACTGGGTGACACCATGAGTTACCGCACTGGGTGACACCATGAGCTACCGCACGGGGTGACACCATGAGCTACCGCACTGGGTGACTCCATGAGCTACCGCACTGGGTGACACCATGAGCTACCGCACTGGGTGACACCATCGACACCATGAGCTACCGCACTGGGTGACACCATGAGCTACCACACTGGGTGACACCATCGACACCATGAGCTACCGCACTGGGTGACACCATGAGCTACCGCACGGGGTGACACCATGAGCTACCGCACTGGGTGACACCATGAGCTACCGCACTGGGTGACACCATGAGCTACCGCACTGGGTGACACCATGAGCTACCGCACTGGGTGACACCATGAGCTACCACACGGTGTGACACCATGAGCTACCGCACTGGGTGACACCATGAGCTACCGCACTGGGTGACACCATGAGTTACCGCACTGGGTGACACCATGAGTTACCGCACTGGGTGACACCATGAGCTACCGCACGGGGTGACACCATGAGCTACCGCACTGGGTGACTCCAACCCTAGAGACACCTGTGAATATATTTTATTGTAAAAAGGAACTCTCATTAGTCCAAAACATTTTTTATTTTGAGTTTAAAATTCTTAGATTTTTCTAGAAGTGAGTGTGTTTAGGCCCATGTAGTTCCATGCCATGAGGTCAGAGTTCATTTCGAAGACTAGAATGTTCAACAAAATTATATTCTCTAAACTAAAATGTTTGCTTCTTAAAAACCCAAAATATCCCTCTCCCTCATCCTAATGATATTTATAGAACTTTCATATTTCTTTATTTTCCCCTTTTTCATGTTGCTACCAGGAGAATTCAAAAGTAGTTCAAAAAATGGTGTGGGGTGGCTTCGTCCCCCCCCCCTCTGGCTCAAATTTGAAGCAAAAGAACCCCTCCCTGTTACCCCACCATGGTGCACCCATCTCTTGATACACACATCTATATATATTATATAATTCTCTACGTCGCCAACCATGCGGGACACCAAGCAAGTATGTGCAAACGAGCATAACGAATGACCCTCGCTGAGGTCAACCAATGTCTTGAGACCAACAATGGTCCTTTGCTTGCATTCACTTGCATTGTTCCTTCACAGAATAACATGAGATTCGTAGTGTACTGGTTATCACGTCCGCCTTATACGGGGAAGGTCCTGGGTTCAAGCCCCAGCGAAAACATTGTTTTTAAAAATAAAATTTAAATGTCTGCTTGTGCCCGTTCTTTTACCCCTCTATTGCCAATTTGGCTGACCCTTGCTAGGGTCGGCCAATCACAGTTTATGGTTGGCAAGCTTATGTGGTAAAGAGTGGTGGGCAGGTAGATAACCACAGTGCAAATGTCTCGAAACCAATAATGAGTCAGCAGTCCCCCCCCCCAAGCGACGTTCACTCGCGTTGTTTTGATTAATTCGTGCTGTAGTTTGTGTCTGTTCTTTCTCCACTTTCTTTACACTCTCCATGAGCAAGTCTGCGGTGTATGCTACGCCGCAGGGCGTCTAGTATTTATTATTTGACTTGTAGGATAAATATCAAGATCTCTGTCGGAAACTGAAAGATTACCTGAACCAAAGTGAGGCTTTGGTTTTCAAAGTGAGGCATTTGTTTTATTTATAGGACAACACTAGTTGCTCTTGGTCCTGGGATAAATTCTATAAATTTTATGACAGTATGTAGTGTCATATATAATTGTATGGCAGTATGTAGTGTCATATATAATTGTATGGCAGTACGTAGTGTCATATATAATTGTATGGCAATATGTAGTGTCATATATAATTGTATGGCAGTACGTAGTGTCATATATAATTGTATGGCAGTATGTAGTGTCATATATAATTGTATTGCAGTACATAGTGTCATATATAATTGTATGGCAGTATGTAGTGTCATATATAATTGTATGGTAGTACGTAGTGTCATATATAATTGTATGGCAGTACATAGTGTCATATATAATTGTATGATAGTACGTAGTGTCATATATAATTGTATGGCAGTATGTAGTGTCATATATAATTGTATGGCAGTACGTAGTGTCATATATAATTGTATGGCAGTATGTAGTGTCATATATAATTGTATGGCAGTATGTAGTGTCATATATAATTGTATGGCAGTATGTAGTGTCATATATAATTGTATGGCAGTATGTAGTGTCATATATAATTGTATGGCAGTACGTAGTGTCATATATAATTGTATGGCAGTATGTAGTGTCATATATAATTGTATGGCAGTACGTAGTGTCATATATAATTGTATGGCAGTATGTAGTGTCATATATAATTGTATGGCAGTATGTAGTGTCATATATAATTGTATGGCAGTACGTAGTGTCATATATAATTGTATGGCAGTATGTAGTGTCATATATAATTGTATGGAAGTATGTAGTGTCATATATAATTGTATTGTAGTACGTAGTGTCATATATAATTGTATGGCAGTATGTAGTGTCATATATAATTGTATGGCAGTATGTAGTGTCATATATAATTGTATGGCAGTATGTAGTGTCATATATAATTGTATGGCAGTATGCAGAGGCGTCACTAGGGTTGGTGTCACCCGGGGCGGTAGCTCCTGGTGTCACCCCTTCACGACTGAAGGGGCCGTCCATAAATGACGTCACGCGAGGATGCCGATTTTTACCCCACCCTCCCCCAGCTTCATACTTATACCTCCACCCCTTTTCAAGATATGACGTCACAAAGCTTTGAACGCCCCCCCCCCAAAGCCGTATTTTCTATATAAAAATTAGCATGTTGCAAATTATGTTTTTTCATTTAAATATGTATTTAGGGTAAGTCTGCGCTCTGATGTCGTAACATGCGTGAAGCCATCGAAAACGTCATTAAATAAGCGGTAAACAATCAAATATTTAAGTGGAACTTTTATTTAAAGTTGCTCGTTTTTTTATATGACGTCACATTTTTAACCCCACCCCCTCGTCACACATCGTCACCGATGCGTGACCCCAACACCCTATTACGGATTAAAAGGGGGATGCTGAACGGGCTAAAGCCAGGGGCCACCAATAATTTAAGGTCCCCTAAACTTATTATAGTGTATAATAAAGATGCAGGAAAATGTTTGTATGAATCCCTGAAAATGTCTTGTACATTCATACAGCAATGCTGCAAATATGAGTAGGAAGTATAACGGAAACTAGGATATTCCTCGTGAGAAAGGCAGTGTTGCTCATTATGTGCCGTGCACAGCTCATACCTTTAATTTGAACTTGAACTGGAAGTCGCTATTTTACTTGAAATTCGGGAAACAATTTTAGAAAGGAAGTCTCTAATTGAGTTTGTTAAAAGACAGCATTCTTAATTTGATTCCTATGAAGACGAAGTAAAGGACAAGTCCGTGGTAATAAAAAAAAAGAGTATGAACAATCTTCAATGCTATCAACAACAAAAAAAGAGAGAGAAAAGGGCGTCAGTTTGATAAAGTGACATTACCAAAACAGTATTCTCCCCGAGACAAAAGTTTCAAGGTTGAGGTATTTCTGGTAATCATTGACAACATTTCTTGAGCCCTACAACATCGGTTAGGCCCATATAAAGACATACATGAGAAATTTGGCTTTCTTACAAACCTATCTGAGCTCAGCAATTTCGCCATCCGATGGGCAGCAGCCAAGATAATGGAAGAATATTCAAGTGATTTCGAAGACTGCTTACCCTCAGAATTAGTCAAATTTTCAAAACTCTTTTCAAAAAAGTTATTGTCCAGGCTCAGGGTAAGGAAAAGGAAGTACCCCAATGCCAAACTCAAAACACGTGCACAGAGCTAAACATTTTGCTGCTTTTGAATGAGCTAAATTTCACACAGCTCTTTACAAATGTACACATCGCACTTCTCATCTATATCTCAATGATGACATCAAACTGCAACTGAGAGCAATCCTTTTCAAAGTTGAAAAGAATATAAAATGAGTTAGAATTTGCATGGGACAACAAAGACTGAATATGCACTCTCTAAGGAGCATCGAAAAGGAACTTACTTGTAAGCTTTCTTAGCTTTACTGACTTGATTGATAACTTCACCATGAGAAAAATTCGCAAATGAAAGTTGTAGGTTCAAATAATAATAATACATATTTTATTATTTTTCAATAATTTTTGTATTTAAACTAGAGAAAACAATTCGTTACCCCATGAAAAAAAAAGTTATAAAAAAAAATTAAAAATATGGAATAACGCGTAATATTATTCTTTATTATTTTTTCGTAACCACGAAACAGCGTAAGTCGGGATGGGACCATCGTAACCAGGGACTAATTGTATATAAACATGCATATCACGCCTTTTATATATATATATATATATATAAAACAAAATATTAACTCAAAGACATTGAATTCATAATTTTCGTCTAGAAAAAACATCAACAAAGAAAAGCTATCTTTTGATTTATTTAATTTTTTTTTGATAAAAATCTTACCCCCCACACCCCACTGTGGTGGGGGGAGTCGTGAGGTGGGATTCGTCCATGGTGTCAGTGTGTCAAAGCCCAAATAGATTTATATCTTTTAAAACATAAGACACTGCCCCTTTCATGTCGAGCCTTTTTTACAGATCTCTCTGCTGCCACGTTTCTTTTCGTTTTTTCCTAATTTGTTTTAATGTTGGTTGTGTGTTGGGACTGTTTTATTATTGCAAGTTAACTGATATTTTTTAATAAAAAGTTTTCGCGTTTAACGTATTTCTTTGTATTTCTTCATTTAATTTTAGATGAAAAACATGTGTCTTCATGTTTTTTTCTGACATAAAATCGTACACAGTAAAATTTTAGGCTCGGGTGTCACCCCCCTGATGGGTGTCACCCGGGGCGGCCCGCCCCCCTCGCCCCCCCCTAGTGACGCCACTGGCAGTATGTAGTGTCATATATAATTGTATTGTAGTACGTAGTGTCATATATAATTGTATCTTGATAAAGATTGGTTTGAAATCTTCACAAAACTGAATCATCCTAAATCAAACATGAATCTCAAAGTCCCATTTGATCAGAGGAGTTAAGTTTGTTAAAAGTTTCAGTGGTCCTCAACTTGGAGTAAAATGTTTTTAAAAAGGCTTCTCCCCTCTAGTTGCCGCCATTAAAGACAAAATGTGGGGCAGGATAGAGCTCCTCACGTCGGACGCAGCCACCTCGGGGGATGAAAGTCGGATATTCAGGAGAAGGTAATTCAGTGTATCTGTAAATAATCTATTTCTATTTGGAGGATATTTGTTGTTGATTTCATTGCAATTACTTAAATCTATTTCAAATTTGAACCATTAAATTTTTTAACTTCTTTATGTTTTCAAACTATCCTACAAATAATAAACAAAGTTGGCATGTAATTTATTAAACAGATCATTAAACAAAAGTTATTTATTGTAGCCTTTTTTTTCATTCTTAAATTTGTGTTTTTTAACTACATTTCCCCCTGTTCTTTTACAGTAATTTATATGAGTTTTTGTTAAGTCATGTATCAATCTGTAATATTATATACCATATTTATCGGCGTATGACACGCACTTTTCCCCCTGAAAATAGGGGGCAAATGATGTATGCGTGTTATACGCCGATATAATTTAAAGTTTTTTTCCTTAAATTTCCTTCTTAAAATGAAGGTACGTGTTATACGCTGATAAATACGGTACTTCCTGGCTTGAAATGTGCCAAAACAGTTATAAATTATAACTGTAGCATATTCTCCAGGAAACGTGACCACAGCATAACATTATCCCACTATGATGAAAGTTTGATGGAAGAAAAACTTGTTGACAAACAGAAAGGCAAACTCATCAGTGTGGAAGTCTTGGCCAAAGGAAGGGTAGGTTACTCTATCAAATTTATTGGTGTCCATACTTCTATTTTCTTTTTAAAGTGTTTTTTAAAATATCATGACCATTTTATCTTCACTGGAACAAATATGCCACTGACTGTAACAAATATGCCACTGACTAACAAATATACCACTGACTGTAACAAATATGTCACTGACTGTAACAAATATGCCACTGACTGTAACAAATATGCCACTGACTAACAAATATGCCACTGACTGTAACAAATATGCCACTGACTGTAACAAATATGCCACTGACTAACAAATATGCCACTGACTAACAAATATGCCACTGACTAACAAATATGCCACTGACTGTAACAAATATGCCACTGACTGTAACAAATATGCCACTGACTGTAACAAATATGCCACTGACTAACAAATATGTCACTGACTAACAAATATGCCACTGACTGTAACAAATATGCCACTGACTGTAACAAATATGCCACTGACTGTAACAAATATGCCACTGACTGTAACAAATATGCCACTGACTGTAACAAATATGCCACTGACTAACAAATATGTCACTGACTAACAAATATGCCACTGACTGTAACAAATATGCCACTGACTGTAACAAATATGCCACTGACTGTAACAAATATGCCACTGACTGTAACAAATATGCCACTGACTGTAACAAATATGCCACTGACTAACAAATATGCCACTGACTAACAAATATGCCACTGACTGTAACAAATATGCCACTGACTAACAAATATGCCACTGACTAACAAATATGCCACTGACTAACAAATATGCCACTGACTGTAACAAATATGCCACTGACTGTAACAAATATGCCACTGACTGTAACAAATATGCCACTGACTAACAAATATGCCACTGACTGTAACAAATATGCCACTGACTGTAACAAATATGCCACTGACTGTAACAAATATGCCACTGACTGTAACAAATATGTCACTGACTGTAACAAATATGCCACTGACTGTAACAAATATGCCACTGACTAACAAATATGCCACTGACTGTAACAAATATGCCACTGACTGTAACAAATATGCCACTGACTAACAAATATGCCACTGACTAACAAATATGCCACTGACTAACAAATATGCCACTGACTGTAACAAATATGCCACTGACTGTAACAAATATGCCACTGACTGTAACAAATATGCCACTGACTAACAAATATGCCACTGACTAACAAATATGCCACTGACTGTAACAAATATGCCACTGACTGTAACAAATAGGCCTATGTCACTGACTGTAACAAATATGCCTCTGACTGTAACAAATATGCCACTGACTAACAAATATGCCACTGACTAACAAATTTGCCACTGACTGTAACAAATAGGCCACTGACTGTAACAAATATGCCACTGACTGTAACAAATATGTCACTGACTGTAACAAATATGCCAATGACTGTAACAAATATGCCACTGACCGTTCCCTTTATTATTGACCAGGTTCCCGCTGGTGTTTATCTCAAATATTTGAAAGCGGCCGGTGTGGCTCCCATCACAGTTGCCGTGGTCTTGTTCTGGGTATTTCAAGCGGTCAGTGTCGGGGCCAACTATTGGTTGACCAGCTGGACAGAGGATACCGTCCTGGCCAACAGCTCAACATCCTTTGATGTATTGTCCGCCACTAACAGCTGGTACCTGGCCATCTACGCCGTGTTCGGTGCTGTGCAAGGTATTCATTCATGTCGGCTGTAGGTGCTGTGTAAAATATTTCATTTTGATGTTTTTTTCTCAGTGTGTTCCAACAGGAACCTTAAACTAGGATTTAACATTTATTTAAAAATAGAACTTTTAGCGTAATACAACATTGAATGATGGCATAAAGAATATTACAGTTTTAATTATTTTATAATGGATTAAATATTAATAAGACATTTCCAGCATTTTTTTCCAAAAACCTCTTAAAATAAAGTTCTTTCATAATGAATAGTTAAATTTGTTCTTAGTGCAAGTTTTGTTATTGCTATTGTTAAGCTATTGTTAGTTTTTTTTAGATTCATTAATGGTTTTTAAAAATATTTGAAGTCAAAATGACATTGGTACTATATTACAAATTGATTGACTGATTTATTCCCTCCCGCAGTATGTTTCCTTGTGGGCTACTATTACATGTTTTGGACCAGGATGGTGGTCGCTGGGAGGAACCTCCACTCCCAGATGACGACCAGACTTTTCAAAGCTCCGATGGCATTCTTCGACACAACTCCCGTGGGCCGTATAATTAACAGGTGCTCCAGGGACATTGAAATAGTAAGTTACACTTTGTAAACACAGGTGAATGTACATTCAAATAGTATACCAGTAGGCAGTAGGTCCTGCCAGTAAGGGCTACCAATACAAACATTTGGACAAAAGATAAATTTGAACATACCAATGGAATTTAAGTTTCCCTGTGACCAAAATGTTTGTGACTCTGTGTCCTGTTGACGCCGTGCCCTGTTGACACTGTGTCCTGTTGACTCTTTGCCCTGTTGACACTGTCTCCTGTTTAAAAATATTTCTTTAAATTCAAGTGCAAAACCCCAACACATTCTGTACAGCCGAGCAACTTGGAGATGTAAAAAAACAACTTGAACGTAAAATAGGAACTGTACACGTTGACAGTGACACTTAGTTTTGTTACATCTTTGTTACCATCAAGATTTTTACATTTTTGGTTTACTTCCAGGTGGACAACTTCCTGCCGATCATCTGCCGTGATTTTATCGGAACATTTGGCACCAACTTCATCACCATCATCGTCATCATGATAGAGACTCCTGTGTTTGGGGCGGTCCTTGTTCCTGTCATCATCCTCTTCTTTTTTATCTTGGTAACAAAAGATTCAGTGTATTTTATGGGTGGATGTGTTATATGTATGTTAGGACTTGATTCAGTGTATTTTATGGGTGGATGTGTTATATGTATGTTAGGACTTGATTCAGTGTATTTTATGGGTGGATGTGTTATATGTATGTTAGGACTTGATTCAGTGTATTTTATGGGTGGATGTGTTATATGTATGTTAGGACTTGATTCAGTGTATTTTATGGGTGGATGTGTTATATGTATGTTAGGACTTGATTCAGTGTATTTTATGGGTGGATGTGTTATATGTATGTTAGGACTTGATTCAGTGTATTTTATGGGTGGATGTGTTATATGTATGTTGGGACTTGATTCAGTGTATTTTATGGGTGGATGTGTTATATGTATGTTAGGACTTGATTCAGTGTATTTTATGGGTGGATGTGTTATATGTATGTTAGGACTTGATTCAGTGTATTTTATGGGTGGATGTGTTATATGTATGTTAGGACTTGATTCAGTGTATTTTATGGGGGATGTGTTATATGTATGTTAGGACTTGATTCAGTGTATTTTATGGGGGATGTGTTATATGTATGTTAGGACTTGATTCAGTGTATTTTATGGGGGATGTGTTATATGTACCTAAAATTATATTTAATGTAGTAGAAAATAAATGCTATGTGCTGGCTATTTTTTACTTGCAGATTTGTATAAAAATATTATTAAAGCATTCTTAGTTGTTTACATTTTGTAAATTCTTCAAATCGGTTTATGTTGAAATGATTAACTTCTGTTCCAGAGGTTTTATGTCCCCACATCACGTCAGCTGAGAAGGATTGAACACATCAAGAGGTCTCCCATTTATACACACTTTAGGTTTGTAGCTACCCTGTTTGTTGTGTGTCTCCCATTTATACACACTTTAGGTGTGTAGCTACCCTGTTTGTTGTGTGTCTCCCATTTATACACATTTTAGGTTTGTAGCTACCCTGTTTGTTGTGTGTCTCCCATTTATACACACTTTAGGTTTGTAGCTACCCTGTTTGTTGTGTGTCTCCCATTTATACACACTTTAGGTTTGTAGCTACCCTGTTTGTTGTGTGTCTCCCATTTATACACACTTTAGGTTTGTAGCTACCCTGTTTGTTGTGTGTCTACCATTTATACACACTTTAGGTTTGTAGCTACCCTGTTTGTTGTGTGTCTCCCATTTATACACACTTTAGGTTTGTAGCTACCCTGTTTGTTGTGTGTCTCCCATTTATACACACTTTAGGTTTGTAGCTACCCTGTTTGTTGTGTGTCTCCCATTTATACACACTTTAGGTTTGTAGCTACCCTGTTTGTTGTGTGTCTCCCATTTATACACACTTTAGGTTTGTAGCTACCCTGTTTGTTGTGTGTCTCCCATTTATACACACTTTAGGTTTGTAACTACCCTGTTTGTTGTGTGTCTTATTGGTAGAGAAAACTGCCTTAAAAATTATTTAATCAATTTTCCAAATTAAATTACCATATATACTCGTTCTATAGCCCGTTCGTCCACAAGCTGACCCCCCTCTTTTGTAAGAGAATAGTATAAAAAGTGTGTAACCCACTCATAAGCCGATAAAAAAATAATAATAGGACAGCGTAAACAAAAATGGTACACATTTTTTTTTAAACTACAAAAACTACAAGCTAAATCGATCATTATGATTGTTTACTTTGTACTACCTATCTTTGTCTTTGTGCTCTTTGGTAGGCATAAGTTACCGTTTAAAAAAAAATAATAACAGTAGCAAAGCGCTTACATTAAAATTTGTTGATGTAAACAAAATTTGTAAAACAATTTATTAAAACATTCACAAAAATAAGTAAAATGATTAAAAAAAGGTAAGTGCCGATATTTAATAATATTTTATAGCTCCTGGTAGAGCAGTCGAATCTTGTAGAATGTAGACAAGGACCTTGTTGATCTACAATAACAACACCGATATTCAATTTACATGCAGAAATCACCTATGACCCGCTCATAACCTTTTCCCCTAGATTTTGTCAAAAAAAGGTCAGCTTTCGAACGAGTATATATGGTAATGCTTACAATACAATAAAACATTGATGGCGAACTTTTTTGGGTCTGCATGCCCAAAATTCAACCAAAACCCACTTATTTATAGCAGAGAATTCCAAAACTCCAATGAATAATTTAATCATATATATAATATTTTAGTCGCAAGCCGACTTATGAGGCTCTGCGTGCCTACGCGTGCCATAGGTTTGCCATCACTGTGATAAGATATCCAGTAAAATAGAACACCCAACTGTAGACAACCTTGACCTGAGACAACAAAGATGATTGATGTTTTGGTAAAAGTTTATGTCCCAAAAGTAACACAGTAACATGTTGGCTAATTTTGTGTCTGGCGTCTGCAGTGAGTTTGTCTTCGACAAGTAACACAGTAACATTTCAGCTAATGCCACCCATTTCTTGTGTCTGCAGTGAGTCAGTCTCTGGGGCGTCTGTGATCAGGGCATATGGAGTCACTGAGAGATTCATCAAAGAGTCAGAGAAGAGAGTCAATGACAACACAGTTTTCTTCTTTGCTGCGTCCATGGCCCTGAGGTGGGAATGCTGTTGTTTTACTCAGTGACTTACTGGCTCTAAGGCAACGCTATGTGTTGTTATTACTTAACTGATCGTTTGAATAGCGGAACAGCGACTGAAATTTTCTGACCATATGTGAATAATTTTTTAAGTTTGAGGTGTCTTTAAACAATTTTTATATTTTTTACATCATTTATGAATGAATTTTAATTTGAAAATGGGAGGCAAAAAATGTAAACTAAATATAAATGAAACAAAACAATCTATATGATCCACGCCTTATCTCCAGATGGCTGTCTGTTAACATGGACACACTGGCCAACCTGGTCATTTTCTCGTCTGGCTTCTTTCAAGTTTTGTCATCTGGCAGCAGTGCTGGCCAAGCAGGACTGACAGTGTCGTATGCTTTACAGGTTAGTTCTGACAGTGTCATATGCTTTACAGGTTAGTTCTGACATTGGCATATGCTTTACAGGTTAGTTCTGCCAGTGTCATATGCTTTACAGGTTAGTTCTGAAAGTAACATATACTCTACAAGGTTGTAATGACAGGAATGACTATGTCATATTGACTACAGGTTCATACCAATATAGTTAACAGTGTGTAGAGGAAGAGTTTATAACATATAAGTTAGGGCAGGTAAGTACCAGAGTTTATAACATATAAAATAAGGCTGGTAAGTACCAGAGTTTATAACATACAAGATAGGGCAGGTAAGTACCATAGTTTATAACATATAAGAGGGCAGGTAAGTACCAGAGTTTATAACATATAAGAGGGCAGGTAAGTACCAGAGTTTATAACATATAAGAGGGCAGGTAAGTACCAGAGTTTATAACATATAAGAGGGCAGGTAAGTACCAGAGTTTATAACATATAAGATAGGGCAGGTAAGTACCAGAGTTTATAACATATAAGATAGGGCAGGTAAGTACCAAAGTTAATTACATATAAGATAGGGCAGGTAAGTACCAGAGTTTATAACATATAAGATAGGGCAGGTAAGTACCAGAGTTTATAACATATAAGATAGGACAGGTAAGTACCAGAGTTTATAACATATAAGATAGGGCAGGTAAGTACCAGAGTTTATAACATATAAGATAGGGCAGGTAAGTACCAGAGTTTATAACATATAAGATAGGACAGGTAAGTACCAGAGTTTATAACATATAAGATAGGGCAGGTAAGTACCAGAGTTTATAACATATAAGATAGGGCAGGTGAGTACCAGTTACCTGGAATGATTAATCCAATAATTTTCTGTTAATTGTCCATCCCCAGATCTCTGGAAGTCTTCCTTGGATGGTCAGACAACTGGCAGACTTTGAGACCAACATCGTCTCCGTGGAGAGACTCAAGGAATACTCTGAGATTGAACAAGAGGTCAGCAAGTTGTTCTCAAGATAAAATACCAGGCAATATTTGTATTTAGTCTAGGCTGTAGATGTGTCCTAGGTTGTAGATGTGCCCTAGGATGTAGATGTACCCTAGGATGTAGATGTGCACTAGGCTGTAGATGAGCACTAGGCTGTAGATGTGTCCTAGGCTGTAGATGTGCCCTAGGATGTAGATGTGCACTAGGCTGTAGATGTGCACTAGGATGTAGATGTGCCCTAGGATGTAGATGTGTCCTAGGATGTAGATAAGTCATATGTATATTTCTTGTTTCACTGACTAGGCTGACTGGGTGGTACCCTCCAAACGACCCCACCCCACATGGCCATCACGCGGTGACGTAGAGTTCATGAACTTTAGTGTCAAGTACAGGGAGGGGCTTGACATGGTCATAAAAGGAATGTCTGTCAAGATACATGGAGGGGAGAAGGTAAGAGAATTTTCTGTCAAGATATACAAAGGGGAAAAGGTAAGAGAAATGTCTGTCAAGATATACAAAGGGGAAAAGGTAAGAGAAATGTCTGTCAAGATATACAAAGGGAAAAGGTAAGAGAAATGTCTGTCAAGATATACAAAGGGGAAAAGGTAAGAGAAATGTCTGTCAAGATATACAAAGGGGAAAAGGTAAGGGAAATGTCTGTCAAGATATACAAAGGGGAAAAGGTAAGGGAAATGTCTGTTAAGATAAATTGAGTGGTGAAAATTAGGTCATCTTAGCGAAATGTCTGTCAAGATACAAGGAGGGGAGAAGGTAAGAAAAATGTCTGTCCATTGATAAATAATTAGATTCTTAAACAAGACCAACTCTCCGTTCACTTCTCAACAATCTTCCCTTTAACTTTAAGCTGCCCGGTTGCACAGATATTTGACTGATGCCTCACAGCACTTTAGAATTAACACGCAGCAACTTTTGATAAGGACAATATGATATCTGTGTTTGTTGGGTTTAAAGACCCCCTTTCCAGTCCATGACGGACTATGGGGAAAGTGATGTAGCGTTCACAAGTTTTTAGCCACAACTAACGAGCAGGGGAATGTGTGGCCAGCACAATCCCCCAGGGGCCTTGCCAGGTCCTAGGCTCGAACCCGCAACTCGGGATCTGCCTCGGATCGATAGTCCAGTGCGCTACCACTTAGACCATCGCGCCCCTTGTGGGGTGTAAAGTTTTGTACCAAAAATGGTTGCTGTGCAATTTTTCACACAAGTTTGTTATTTAGTACATGGAGCAACGAACCTTGGTGGGGGACACGGTGTGTGATATAAAACATTGGCTATTGACTTAGTGAGTGGAGATGATTGTGGTGACATAAAATAAATAAACAATGATTGTGGTGACATAAAATAAATAAACAATGATTGTGGTGACATAAAATAAATAAACAATGATTGTGGTGACATAAAATAAATAAACAATGATTGTGGTGACATAAAATAAATAAACAATGATTGTGGTGACATAAAATAAATAAACAATGATTGTGGTGACATAAAATAAATAAACAATGATTGTGGTGACATAAAATAAATAAACAATGATTGTGGTGACATAAAATAAATAAACAATGATTGTGGTGACATAAAATAAATAAACAATGATTTTGGTGACATAAAATAAATAAACAATGATTGTGGTGACATAAAAAAAAACAATGATTGGGGTGACATAAAATAAATAAACAATGATTGTGGTGACATAAATTAAATAAACAATGATTGTGGTGACATAAAATAAATAAACAATGATTGTGGTGACATTTTAAAAAAAAACAATGATTGGGTTTTCTCCAGGTTGGAGTGGTCGGGCGGACAGGGGCAGGCAAGTCTTCCCTCTCTCTCTCCTTATTCCGTCTGATGGAGTCTGCAGGCGGATGCATCATGGTGGATGGGGTCAACATTGCTGACTTGGGCCTCCATGACCTGCGGTCAAGAATTACCATACTGCCTCAAGTAAAAGCCCATTACTAAACCATAGCGTAACATTTTATTTAATATAATTAAATGTAATTTTGACATGGACCTCCGCTTTGGGATTTTGAATTTAATTAAGTGTTAAAATTGCAACTAAGTCCACAGTATTGCATGTTTTGCCTCAAGTTTTTATCTCTTTCATAAATTCAGGATCCAGTTTTGTTTTCTGGAACACTGCGCATGAACCTTGACCCCTTCGATGAGTTCACAGATGATGACCTATGGACAGCCTTGGAAAGGTCACATTTGAAAGCGTTTGTCAACCATTTACCTGAGAAGCTCATGTATCAGTGCGGAGAGGAGGGCCAGAACCTCAGGTGTTTATTATTAAATAGATTTAGCACCAGCAGAAGTGATCGGGAAATTGTTTTTTTGTTGGAGCAGAAAATGGTTTTATGTGTGAGATAATTCTGGCCATCAGAAATTACTTTATTTATATTTCCAGTGCAAAATTATTTTAATGTGGCCGTGTCCGCCACATTTTTTTCAGCCCACAACGCTTCCCCCTTACCCAGTATCACTGGTAGGCAGAACATTGGAATGTGGGTTGCTGTTTCCCTTAGCGCCGAACAAAAGCTCAAGATTAAGTACCAGCAATTTCGACCAGGGTCCGGAGACGTCATGGGGCAGTGGTCAATGAGTGACATTTTAAGTCCGTCCAGACGGGACAAGGGAACAGAGGAATGCCAACAGTATTTTATAGTGGCCAGGGAAAACCATGAATGGAACAAGTTTTTACGACTTGAGCCATAGGACAATCTCCAATGTCACCCACATTCCTCTGACCACCAATATAAGGGGAGGACTGTGGGAGACAGAGAGGGAGTCACCCGGCGCCTAGGTAGAGAGAGTCACACGGCGCCAAGGTAGAGAGAGTGATCCAGTGCCTGTTGAGGTGGACCGAACTTAGTGGTAGAGTAGGGCATAGCTTAGTGACTGTTTTAAAATTGTATACTGTGCTTCCTGTTTTAATTATTTCTTTGGTGCTTTAACTGTGTCAGCCTTAGGATAGAAATTACTCTAATAAACACTATTCACAACTATAGTGCGCACTACCTGTGTGTTACCTAGTTATTTAATAAAACTAAAACTGTCAAGTTAGTGTGTGTGCTGCAATATAGCAAGATATAATCAATCATAACATTCAACCATAGCCAACCACTCGGCTACATTAACAAAAACCATTGATTTTGAAAAATATATCTTTGAAACCTATTAAGAGCAAAAACTTGTAAATAGCTCAATTTTTTAAAATAATTTAAACTGTAAACAAAATTGCATTTCTTAACATGATACATGCCAAATGGCAAGTACCAGCATAAAGAAATCTTTTCCATGAAGCATTTTTAAAAAAATTGTGTTAAGTAAGAATGTTTAAATTCAATATTTTTTCTTAATGTCATGAACTAAATGTTTTGATTATATTCATCTATTCACCACACATGAACTAAATGTCTTGATTATAGTCATCCATTCACTACTCATGAACTAAATGTTTTCATTATATTCATCTATTCACCACACATGAACTAAATGTCTTGATTATATTCATCCATTCACTACACATGAACTAAATGTCTTGATTATATTCATCCATTCACCACACATGAACTAAATGTCTTGATTATATTCATCCATTCACCAGTGTCGGTCAGAGACAACTGGTTTGTCTGGCAAGAACACTTTTGAGGAAGACTAAAATCCTGGTCCTGGACGAGGCCACAGCCGCCGTGGACTTGCAGACGGACTCTCTGATTCAGAACACCATCAGACTGGCCTTCCAGAACTGCACGGTCATCGCCATAGCCCACAGACTCAACACCATCTTGGACTATGACAAGTCAGTACATGTACTTTCAAATTTTATTGAAAAAAAGGATTCAGACATTTTAATAAAATAATATCCGAAAGGTTGGGTTTTCAAATCGCTTATATTAACTTCACCGTCTTGTCGTGGTCCCGACCGCGGAAAAACAAAAGTAAAAAATGACCCACTTCCTGTGATCCTATCAAGCTGAAATTTTGCATAGACTTTTGTCACCTAACAATGCATTCTATCAAAATTTCAGATGGAATGTACCGTAATTAAATTAATGAATTTTTAGATTATCTCTATGTAGCATGTAAATATTTGTGTTAGTGTGTTGTGCGGTGCGTATTATATTGAACATAATCAATACTTTTAGTTATGTCTCATATATTAGGGATTTATAGTCAAAAACTTTGTTAATACGGGTTGTTTAATTATATTTTTACTCTCAGGTTTTCGGTAGCCTAATGTTTTCAGTATTAAGACTCCTTTACCCTTGAATTACCATATCGAGTTATTTAAGTATAGTTACTGCAGATGTTACTCTCAGAGCATGCGATCGTTATGTTTGTGCCTTATCTCCCTAGGGTAATGGTCCTGGATGCTGGTACCATCAAAGAGTTCGACACACCAAACAAACTTCTGGGGAACTCAAACTCCATATTCTACTCCATGGCCGTTGATGCTAATCTCATCTAACAACCTACAACAGGAAGTGGATTGGTTTTTTAAAAGATTCCTTTTTGGCCTGTGTCATTGATGTGTTTAAGTTTACGTTGATGTGTTTAGGTTTACGTTGATGTGTTTAGGTTTACGTTCTAAAACTCCATCAATACACATTTTGTGTTTGGTTATTTTTTACACATATGGTTACGTCACACTATTTTGATAGCTCTGTAATTCTCAAAATTTAAAGACAGTTATTGTTTCTGTATTTTGATATGACTTTGCTATTTTCTTGTTTCTGTCACACCCTTTTTTTAATACCAAACTTATACCATTGCACTGTTTGCCATCTATCAAGCAGTGTTCCTGGCAAGAGTTAGGACACTTGCTGTGACTGGCACATCATCTGCCATTCAATAAAATTTTGAATAACTGAATGAAAGAGAAAAAAAGAATATTTCATGCCCTTTTCACTCTATAAAACAAGCATATAATATTTAAATGAACACATTTTCGTTCTTTTATTAAATGCATACACTGTAATATAAATGACTTTTAGTTTTATACCCAGAATTTATTAGTTGAAGAAATTTATCTTGTTTTCTGTTTTACACAACCTTTCAATTCAATTTAAATTTGTATCAAGCATGAACCTAGTCCCCAATGACTGTAGTTAATGATTATATTATACATGAATCTAGTCCCCAATGACTGTAGTTAATGATTATATTATACATGAACCTAGTCCCCAATGACTGTAGTTAATGATTATATTATACATGAACCTAGTCCCCGATGACTGTAGTTAATGATTTATTATACATGAACCTAGTCCCCAATGTCTGTAGTTAATGATTATATTATACATGAACCTAGTCCCCAATGACTGTAGTTAATGATTATATTATACATGAACCTAGTCCCCAATGACTGTAGTTAATGATTATATTATACATGAACCTAGTCCCCAATGACTGTAGTTAATGATTATATTATACATGAACCTAGTCCCCAATGTCTGTAGTTAATGATTATATTATACATGAACCTAGTCCCCAATGTCTGTAGTTAATGATTATATTATACATGAACCTAGTCCCCAATGACTGTAGTTAATGATTATATTATACATGAACCTAGTCCCCAATGACTGTAGTTAATGATTATATTATACATGAACCTAGTCCCCAATGTCTGTAGTTAATGATTATATTATACATGAACCTAGTCCCCAATGACTGTAGTTAATGATTATATTATACATGAACCTAGTCCCCAATGACTGTAGTTAATGATTATATTATACATGAACCTAGTCCCCAATGACTGTAGTTAATGATTATATTATACATGAACCTAGTCCCCAATGACTGTAGTTAATGATTATATTATACATGAACCTAGTCCCCAATGACTGTAGTTAATGATTATATTATACATGAACCTAGTCCCCAATGACTGTAGTTAATGATTATATTATACATGAACCTAGTCCCCAATGACTGTAGTTAATGATTATATTATACATGAACCTAGTCCCCAATGACTGTAGTTAATGATTATATTATACATGAACCTAGTCCCCAATGACTGTAGTTAATGATTTATTATACATGAACCTAGTCCCCAATGACTGTAGGTTAATGATTATATTATACATGAACCTAGTCCCCAATGACTATAGTTAATGATTATATTATACATGAACCTAGTCCCCAATGACTGTAGTTAATGATTTATTATACATGAATCTAGTCAGTGTATCTGGACTCAATGGTTGCATTATCTTTTCACCATCTTTGTACCTCCAAGGAAAGTGTCATTACTGTCATGAAAGATATTTTGTTGAACGATTCCATGCCCTTTTTGATGCACTTGTTTGATTAAAACTTTCAAGACCTTTAATCGAAACTGTCCTTTGTTTGACCTTTTCCCAAACTTGCAAAACAATTCTTAAATTTTCAAGTTTAAAATTTTTTTACAAGTCCTTAAACTTTTACACAAAGTCATTTATTTATCAATAAATCATTTATATATTAACATAAACCGAATTAATAAACCTGTTTGAATGGAAGCGCTGTAAATAATTTCTTTGGTGGAATGTGAATGACCTCCATCAAGTTGATAATTCATTAGTTTAGTGTCTTGTCAGCACTCAATGTAAATGTAAGGAAAAAAAAAGAAGTTTGTTCCATTATAATAAAAGTAGTTAAAGTTTTGTTTTTTTCTTTAAGAGACAACTGGACATTTGATACCCAGGTCTACACAAAGCGATTTTTATGTTGAACTACTAGAATTAATTGACTTCATGAAACAATATTTCCAGTTCATAATGTAAGAAGTACTTTAAAAAAACAGCAAACAAGAACATTACACATATTCAAAAACTAGTGGAGTTTAACTTTTTAATTAACAACATAAAAAAATATATCTGTACAAAATTTAAACAGCACAAGAATATAGAAATAATATTCTGTGCTGTGTGAACCAGAGTTAAAAATAGACTATAATTATATAATTATGGTAATAGTTATTATTCACAAGTTGAAAAAAAATTGTATCATTTGCTTATTTAATTTCTAAAGAAATGTGAATTCTCACAATTAAATTTTACGAAATTGCTAGGTTAAATTAATTAAAATCAGACAATAATGGTGATCTTTTTCTAAGCATCTGAGAATCCTAGTTTTACAACACTTTCTTCACTTGCATTATCTCCCTCTGCCGTGTCCTGATTAATTCCCTTGCTCTCTGTGGCCGGGTCCTCGTCACCTTTCAAGTACAGAGCGTTGTCATAGCCCAAGTCTTGTTGGAACAAATTGACCCTACGCCAGGGCGGGAGTGGGAGAGGTGTCTTCCTGATGACCACAATGACCACTGCCACTATCACAGCTGCTCCTATTACCCCAATGACTATGCCAGCAATCTGTCCTCCTGTCAGTCTGTTCTCATCATCTGGAAAGTTCAGGAATGTATTCAATAAAATTATGAACTTTTATTTCAATTTAAAAAAATTAAATGTCATCATTTAGATGAAAAAATTACTGTGAAAAATGAGAGACTGCCATAAGAATTCAATTATTTAAAATTTAGAATGAAAAATGAAAGAAAGAAACATTTAATAATTGTTTAATATACTAGTCAATTGACTTTTTTGTGTGTGGAAGCTTTTAATAACATAATATAAACAAATTTTAGTTTTATGGATTTATTATGTTTCTCTTTCCCCTAAAAATCTTGTACAACTTTGATGTATAGGTTGGAGCAGTTACCCCAGGACATAGACTTAGATCATGGACATTAAAGAGAACAAGTTAAACAGCTCAAAGTTTATTTCTTACTTTCTGGGTTGTGGAGCGCTGGGAGGTGACCCAATGTTACAATCACGTTGGTTGTTGAGTCAAGGAAGTCAGTGAATGGCGTGTCTGGACCAATCACAGTGACCAGAGGTTCAGGAGTAGATGGCGTAGTGGTGGGCAATGTAGTGGGAAAAACTGAAGAAATGCAAAAATCAATATGACCTAATTTATCAAGAGAATCTTTGCATCATCCTAATAAGTAAATCAACAAAAATATTGTAGTTATATGAGACTTGTATTGTATTGTTATATGAGACTTGTATTGTATTGTTATATGAGACTTGTATTGTGTTATATGAGACTTGTATTGTTATATGAGACTTGTATTGTTATATGAGACTTGTATTGTGTTATATGAGACTTGTATTGTATTGTTATATGGGACTTGTATTGTGTTGTTATATGAGACTTGTATTGTGTTGTTATATGAGACTTGTATTGTATTGTTATATGGGACTTGTATTGTGTTGTTATATGAGACTTGTATTGTGTTGTTATATGGGACTTGTATTGTGTTATATGAGACTTGTATTGTATTGTTATATGGGACTTGTATTGTGTTATATGAGACTTGTATTGTATTGTTATATGGGACTTGTATTGTGTTGTTATATGAGACTTGTATTGTGTTATATGAGACTTGTATTGTTATATGAGACTTGTATTGTTATATGAGACTTGTATTGTGTTATATGAGACTTGTATTGTGTTATATGAGACTTGTATTGTATTGTTATATGGGACTTGTATTGTGTTGTTATATGAGACTTGTATTGTGTTGTTATATGAGACTTGTATTGTATTGTTATATGGGACTTGTATTGTGTTGTTATATGAGACTTGTATTGTGTTGTTATATGGCACTTGTATTGTGTTATATGAGACTTGTATTGTATTGTTATATGGGACTTGTATTGTGTTATATGAGACTTGTATTGTATTGTTATATGGGACTTGTATTGTGTTGTTATATGAGACTTGTATTGTGTTATATGAGACTTGTATTGTTATATGAGACTTGTATTGTTATATGAGACTTGTATTGTTATATGAGACTTGTATTGTGTTATATGAGACTTGTATTGTGTTATATGAGACTTGTATTGTATTGTTATATGGGACTTGTATTGTGTTGTTATATGAGACTTGTATTGTGTTATATGAGACTTGTATTGTGTTATATGAGACTTGTATTGTTATATGAGACTTGTATTGTTATATGAGACTTGTATTGTGTTATATGAGACTTGTATTGTGTTATATGAGACTTGTATTGTGTTATATGAGACTTGTATTGTGTTATATGAGACTTGTATTGTTATATGAGACTTGTATTGTTATATGAGACTTGTATTGTTATATGAGACTTGTATTGTATTGTTATATGGGACTTGTATTGTATTGTTATATGAGACTTGTATTGTGTTATATGAGACTTGTATTGTTATATGAGACTTGTATTGTTATATGAGACTTGTATTGTATTGTTATATGGGACTTGTATTGTGTTATATGAGACTTGTATTGTTATATGAGACTTGTATTGTTATATGAGACTTGTATTGTGTTATATGAGACTTGTATTGTATTGTTATATGGGACTTGTATTGTGTTGTTATATGAGACTTGTATTGTTATATGAGACTTGTATTGTTATATGAGACTTGTATTGTGTTATATGAGACTTGTATTGTTATATGAGACTTGTATTGTATTGTTATATGAGACTTGTATTGTATTGTTATATGAGACTTGTATTGTGTTATATGAGACTTGTATTGTTATATGAGACTTGTATTGTTATATGAGACTTGTATTGTGTTATATGAGACTTGTATTGTATTGTTATATGGGACTTGTATTGTATTGTTATATGGGACTTGTATTGTGTTGTTATATGAGACTTGTATTGTATTGTTATATGAGACTTGTATTGTATTGTTATATGGGACTTGTATTGTGTTGTTATATGAGACTTGTATTGTGTTGTTATATGAGACTTGTATTGTGTTATATGAGACTTGTATTGTTATATGAGACTTGTATTGTTATATGAGACTTGTATTGTGTTATATGAGACTTGTATTGTATTGTTATATGGGACTTGTATTGTGTTGTTATATGGGACTTGTATTGTATTGTTATATGAGACTTGTATTGTATTGTTATATGGGACTTGTATTGTGTTGTTATATGAGACTTGTATTGTGTTGTTATATGAGACTTGTATTGTGTTATATGAGACTTGTATTGTTATATGAGACTTGTATTGTTATATGAGACTTGTATTGTGTTATATGAGACTTGTATTGTATTGTTATATGGGACTTGTATTGTGTTGTTATATGAGACTTGTATTGTGTTGTTATATGGGACTTGTATTGTGTTATATGAGACTTGTATTGTGTTGTTGTATGATACTTGTATTGTGTTGTTATATGATACTTGTATTGTGTTGTTATATGATACTTGTATTGTGTTTGCCAAGGGAAACACTAAGATTAAAGGCTAAAGATGGCCTTACCTTGGCTGACCTTACAAACATATGGCCCTAACCTAACACTAACACTAAGATTAAAGGCTAAAGATGGCCTTACCTTGGCTGACATTACAAACATATGGCCCTAACCTAACACTAAGATTAAAGGCTAAAGATGGCCTTACCTTGGCTGACCTTACAAACATATGGCCCTAACCTAACACTAAGATTAAAGGCTAAAGATGGCCTTACCTTGGCTGACCTTACAAACATATGGCCCTAACCTAACACTAAGATTAAAGGCTAAAGTTGGCCTTACCTTGGCTGACCTTACAAACATATCCGCGGTTGTTGCCCAGACAAGAGATGTCGTTCCATTGCCCGGAGTCCATGTACATTTCTACACACTCCTCTTCTGTCACGGTCAGTCCTGAGGTGAACCTCATCGATGGCTCCCCTGTGGCCCAGTTAAAGTAAGTGGCCTCTGACTCGTCTGACCAAGTGTAGCCACCTGTAAAGGTATCCAGCAGTCATGTAAGTTTTAAGCAGGCCTACTATAAATGAAGTGTACGTACATGTGCCCAAATCATGACCTATAAAGCATGGCTTTACTTACTTGCTTATTCATTTATTTATTTTAGAAACAAACTATGTAAGAAACTTAAGATTTAAAAAAAAATTTCATTGAAACATGAAATATTTTTAGATTGCTTTCTCTATGACCTCATAATTCTATCAATATTTCACTTTTCTCTCTACATCTCTGTTATAAATGCCTTCTAGTCATTTCAACAACTTGCCTTTAAGATCTCTACGCAGGCCAAGCCAAACATTTGTTTTGACACCGTAGTTGTAGTTGGTGTAAAAACGTGGGTTCCTTGTGGTCGTGACAGGGTTTTGGAGCTGACCAAACAGGAAGCTGCTCTCAGAAGCTGAGTGGACGCTGGCCAGCTGCATGCCCAGCTCATTACAAGAAAACGCAGCTTCAGGCCAGGAGGCTTGGTCGTCAAGTTTTATCAGGTAACAGTGGTCCCCAAACCGCAAGTGTTTGGGGTCAGCGCAGTGGCCCCGTGGTGTGGGGGTGGGTGTCGGTGGCAGCTCTAAGGAAATCAGTCACAGATAAAACATTGGTAAACTGCATCTAGGTATGTATTTAAAAATATTATTAAAAGAATACATTAAAGAACTTAAGTGAAGCTCATAGAGCTTTTACAATTACAACAGAACTTTCTCAACATGACCCAAAAGTAAAATAACAATTATTTCAAATTTAAATATTTAAGTCTTAGTACTAATTCTTCAATAGGCTTTATCTCTACACACTGTTCCCAGAAAATAAAATAAGGTAGAATCAAAATGAGTTTGGAATTTAACTTTAAACATCTCAAAGTATGTTCATTTTCTACAATCAAACAAAAAAACTAGGGCTGTTATCGATTAATTTAATTTTAATCGTTAACTTTTGAAAAATTATCGATTAATTAATCGATAATTTCGATAAAAACCAAAAATAGAAATTTATTTGTTCATTAAACTGAACATTTCTCACGGACATTGAAAATTAAGAATATTTTGAACTTAATTTCATGACAATGTGTTGATACTTGATTTGTGCTGAAGGTGGTACGTCAGCGATGTATTTGATCCGTTAAAAGAGAATTGTTTATGGCAGTGGACACAGTAAACGTTTTCACCATCTTCGACTTTGCCATCCGCAGTTAGCTTAAAAACAACATATTTGCTCAACTTTCTAGTTATGTTTAAATTTAACTGCGCTGATGCTGTCAGCAGGGCCGTCTTAACGCATAGGCCCGCTGGGCATTTGCCCGGGGGCCCACGAGCATATGGGCCCCATGGGAATATGTTTATTTATATATATTATGTATATTCATTTTTTATTCCTGCGGGGGAAGGGCCCCACACTATTTCTTTGCCCGGGGGTCCAAAATGGTGTAAAGACGGCTCTGGCTGTCAGCCATTTTTTAGTTGACGTCTGCCGGTCAACATATATTAATAAAATAAATTTTAATATTACGCGGGAGATGTTTGTACGTAAAAAAATATATATAAATTGTTATTAATTATTAATAATTTATTATTTATTACTAAAATTTTTCAAAAATATAAATATTTTCTTAAATTTTAATCGAATTTTTATCGATTAAAATTATTTTAATCGATATTTAATCGATAACATTTTTAACGATTAATCGAGAAATTAATCGATAATTTCCGCAGCCCTAAAAAAAACAAAAACAGATAATATAAGTAGCTAGTTTCATCCCTATAAAAAAGTTTTTGATCCCTTCCAGAAACAGTGACAAGTTATTTCTGTGACAGAATGTTCTACAAACAAATGGTTTCACAATTAACCTTTTCTAATTTCACAGATGAAAGGGAGACTATCCCCACAGTGTGTGTCGTTCCATTTTGTGTTTGAGAAGGCGACACAGCTGTCGTTTGTTTGTAGGTTGGGATTCCCCGCTGACCAGAATGTGTTTAAGACGGGCCAGCTGTTACTCCAGGTGTACTTGGAGGTCATCTGGTGAGTGGACAATAAAACTGGGAATAGCCTCAAACAAAAGGTTAGGATTGTCTAACAGAGATAAGTTGAAAATGTTTATAGGATGTTACAGCTTAGTCCATCCAAGTAGTTTGGGAAACCATTTTTTTTATTAAAAAACAATTATTTGCTTAGTTATAACAAAATCAAAATTTTTTAATAAGCATAAAAAATGTTGAATTTTATTTTTAATTTTAAGCCGACAGATCTCTTAAAAATCAAAATTCTATGTATCAGTCATGTCTCTAGAATAAGTGAAGTGTGAAGTTGAGAGCACTGAATTCAGGTTGTAGAAATAAGAAATATTCACAGGTTATGAACAAATCTAGATTAGCTCTATTCACAGGTTATGAACAAATCTAGATTAGCTCTCTTCACAGGTTATGAACAAATCTAGATTAGTTCTATTCACAGGTTATGAACAAATCTAGATTAGTTCTATTCACAGGTTATGAACAAATCTAGATTAGTTCTATTCACAGGTTATGAACAAATCTAGATTAGCTCTCTTCACAGGTTATGAACAAATCTAGATTAGTTCTATTCACAGGTTATGAACAAATCTAGATTAGCTCTCTTCACAGGTTATGAACAAATCTAGATTAGTTCTATTCACAGGTTATGAACAAATCTAGATTAGTTCTATTCACAGGTTATGAACAAATCTAGATTAGCTCTATTCACAGGTTATGAACAAATCTAGATTAGTTCTATTCACAGGTTATGAACAAATCTAGATTAGTTCTTTCAACACACGGTACATTTATCATAAGTTTAAAAATTAATTCAAGTCTATTTAATTACCTCATCAAATTTCATACCGATCCATGCCTGTCCCATTATATTTTTATTATACAGTCCCAAGTCCAATCTGGCAACCTCAAACACGTCTAAAGTAGCTGCTAGATCACCACCCAGATTTCTGCAAGAGGTTCTTGCCTCTTCCCATGTTTGGGGCCGATTAATAAATGAATAGCAAATTGTTTTGTGCTGGACAAAATCTTTAGGGCACATAGATGTTGGAGTGGGAACCGCTGTGGTAGACTGGCCAGGAACTGAAAAGTCAAGTAAGCATTACATCACAATGTCATTATTTGTTTCAGATAATTTTATTGTAGTTATATTTTTTTAAAATTACATTATTTTTCTGGATCTTAAGTCCACTGTTTATACATTGTGATTATTTTCTGGTTACCTTTCATTGTTTGGTAGTTACCTTTCATTGTTTGGTAGTTACCTTTCATTGTTTGGTAGTTACCTTTCATTGTTTGGTAGTTACCTTTCATTGTTTGGTAGTTACCTTTCATTGTTTGGTAGTTACCTTTCATTGTTTGGTAGTTACCTTTCATTGTTTGGTAGTTACCTTTCATGTGGAGTTACCTTTCAGTTTGGTAGTTACCTTTCATTGTTTGGTAGTTACCTTTCATTGTTTGGTAGTTACCTTTCATTGTTTGGTAGTTACCTTTCATTGTTTGACAGAGATAAGCATTTTTCTTAATACACTGGGCATCATTCCATTTAGCAATGTCTTCTATTTTGTTTGGGTTTCTCAGCATCTCAACACAGTTGTCCTGGTAGTTAGAAAAGTCAAATTTTGAACATTAACCACATAGTCAAAAAAATTACAGAACACGCCTAAAACATCAGTACCCTTGGAGGTAGGTGAATGTTAGTGCCTTAAAATTTCAATATTAACCAACCCATTTTTATTACAGGGATGGTTATTTCGCGGCTACATAATTTCATATTTTACAAAACCTTAAGAACGCTTAAAAAGTGTCCAAAATTTATTTGAGCTTTTGAAATGTTAAAATAATGAAAAAGATAGCAACACTTAATGAAGATGTAACTGAAATATTAAAAACTATATTTTCTTTCTTTCATAAACCAACAAGAAATCTGTTTTCATAAACCAACAAAATATCTGTTTTCATAAACCAACAAGATATCTGTTTTCATAAACCAAAAAAATATCTGTTATCATAAACCAACAAAATATCTGTTTTCATAAACCAACAAAATATCTGTTTCCATAAACCAACAAAATATCTGTTATCATAAACCAACAAAATATCTGTTTCCATAAACCAACAAAATATCTGTTTTCAGAGTCGGGGAAAGCTATAGACATGGTCTTAAACTTGGTGCCGTCTACCCTTTTATGTGTACCACATACAAATACTATGTGTACGGCTTATTCATACAAATGTGTGTATGGCCAATTCATACAGATGTTATGTGTATAGCCCATTCATAGAGATATAACCTATATGGCCCATTCATAGAGATATAACGTATATGGCCCATTTATAGAGATATAACGTATATGGCCCATTCATAGAGATATAACGTATATGGCCCATTCATAAAGATATAACTTATATGGCCCATTCATAGAGATATAACGTATATGGCCCATTCATAGAGATATAACGTCTATGGCCCATTCATAGAGATATAACCTATATGGCCCATTCATAGAGATATAACGTATATGGCCCATTCATAAAGATATAACTTATATGGCCCATTCATAGAGATATAACGTATATGGCCCATTCATAGAGATATAACGTCTATGGCCCATTCATAGAGATATAACGTATATGGCCCATTCATAAAGATATAACTTATATGGCCCATTCATAGAGATATAACGTATATGGTCCATTCATAGAGATATAACGTCTATGGCCCATTCATAGAGATATAACGTCTATGGCCCATTCATAAAGACATTTATCATAATTTGGCCTGTGCCCCGGGATGAGTGCCCTTCCCCCACTTGCACATAGGGCTTCACCAGTGAATACACACCACTTGAGATAATCACAGTTAACTAGTGAAACACTCACTCCTTGAGATAATCAGTTAACTAGTGAAGTACTCACTCCTTGAGATAATCACAGTTAACTAGTGAAACACTCACTCCTTGAGATAATCAGTTAACTAGTGAAGTACTCACTCCTTGAGATAATCACAGTTAACTAGTGAAACACTCACTCCTTGAGATAATCAGTTAACTAGTGAAGTACTCACTACTTGAGATAATCAGTTAACTAGTGAAGTACTCACTACTTGAGATAATCAGTTAACTAGTGAAGTACTCACTACTTGAGATAATCACAGTTAACTAGTGAAGTACTCACTACTTGAGATAATCAGTTAACTAGTGAAGTACTCACTCCTTGAGATAATCACAGTTAACTAGTGAAGTACTCACTACTTGAGATAATCAGTTAACTAGTGAAGTACTCACTCCTTGAGATAATCACAGTTAACTAGTGAAGTACTCACTCCTTGAGATCATCACAGTTAACTAGTGAAGTACTCACTCCTTGAGATAATCACAGTTAACTAGTGAAGTACTCACTCCTTGAGATAATCACAGTTAACTAGTGAAGTACTCACTCCTTGAGATAATCACAGTTAACTAGTGAAGTACTCACTCCTTGAGATAATCACAGTTAACTAGTGAAGTACTCACTCCTTGAGATAATCACAGTTAACTAGTGAAGTACTCACTCCTTGAGATAATCACAGTTAACTAGTGAAGTACTCACTCCTTGAGATCATCACAGTTAACTAGTGAAGTACTCACTATTTGAGATAATCACAGTTAACTAGTGAAGTACTCACTCCTTGAGATCATCACAGTTAACTAGTGAAGTACTCACTCCTTGAGATAATCACAGTTAACTAGTGAAGTACTCACTCCTTGAGATCATCACAGTTAACTAGTGAAGTACTCACTCCTTGAGATAATCACGTTAACTAGTGAAGTACTCACTCCTTGAGATCATCACAGTTAACTAGTGAAGTACTCACTATTTGAGATAATCACAGTTAACTAGTGAAGTACTCACTCCTTGAGATCATCACAGTTAACTAGTGAAGTACTCACTCCTTGAGATAATCACAGTTAACTAGTGAAGTACTCACTCCTTGAGATAATCACAGTTAACTAGTGAAGTACTCACTCCTTGAGATAATCACAGTTAACTAGTGAAGTACTCACTATTTGAGATAATCACAGTTAACTAGTGAAGTACTCACTCCTTGAGATCATCACAGTTAACTAGTGAAGTACTCACTCCTTGAGATAATCACTTAACTAGTGAAGTACTCACTCCTTGAGATCATCACAGTTAACTAGTGAAGTACTCACTATTTGAGATAATCACAGTTAACTAGTGAAGTACTCACTCCTTGAGATCATCACAGTTAACTAGTGAAGTACTCACTCCTTGAGATAATCACAGTTAACTAGTGAAGTACTCACTCCTTGAGATAATCACAGTTAACTAGTGAAGTACTCACTCCTTGAGATAATCACAGTTAACTAGTGAAGTACTCACTATTTGAGATAATCACAGTTAACTAGTGAAGTACTCACTCCTTGAGATCATCACAGTTAACTAGTGAAGTACTCACTCCTTGAGATCATCACAGTTAACTAGTGAAGTACTCACTCCTTGAGATAATCACTTAACTAGTGAAGTACTCACTCCTTGAGATCATCACAGTTAACTAGTGAAGTACTCACTATTTGAGATAATCACAGTTAACTAGTGAAGTACTCACTCCTTGAGATCATCACAGTTAACTAGTGAAGTACTCACTCCTTGAGATAATCACAGTTAACTAGTGAAGTACTCACTCCTTGAGATAATCACAGTTAACTAGTGAAGTACTCACTCCTTGAGATAATCACAGTTAACTAGTGAAGTACTCACTATTTGAGATAATCACAGTTAACTAGTGAAGTACTCACTCCTTGAGATCATCACAGTTAACTAGTGAAGTACTCACTCCTTGAGATCATCACAGTTAACTAGTGAAGTACTCACTCCTTGAGATCATCACAGTTAACTAGTGAAGTACTCACTCCTTGAGATCATCACAGTTAACTAGTGAAGTACTCACTCCTTGAGATAATTACACTTAACTAGTGAAGTACTCACTCCTTGAGATAATTACAGTTAACTAGTGAAACACTCACCACTTGCCAAGTCCCATAGTGAAACTGTGGCTCGCCACCGGCCCAGTTTGTGAAGGTCACCTCAGAGTTATCCCCCCAGCTGAATGTGTTGACTTGAGGACGGTCACTCAGGCCGATCCACAGGTTAGAGGTCAGTTTGGACAGAAGTAATGTGACGATATCTACATAAATAAATATGATAAGATCAATCAATATTATGAAGTAATGTGACAATATCTAAATAGATAAATATGATGAGATCAATCAATATTAGGTAGTCATGTGACAAAATACCTAAAAACATGGTCGATGTTCGGTGGTGTTCAAATGAAAATTTATGAATTGGTTTTTAAAGGTTTGCCTTCAGGAAGTACAGTATGTAATATTTAATAAAATATCAATGTAAGCAGACTATTATATATTTGAAATAGTTTGTTTAAAGTAATGAAACAATGATATGAATAATTAACAATTTTAGCCCAATTAGCAATTATGATTTTATGTCTAGAGAGAGAATGATGCAATTTTGATTTAGTTGTCATGAGAATAAGATCTTTGCTAATTTTATCCTGCACATAGTACCATATATACTCGTTCGCAAGCCGACCTTTTTTGGACAAAATCTAGGGGAAAAAGTGGGGGGGGTCGGCTTATGAGTGGGTCATAGGTGATTTCTGCATGGATATTGAATATCAGTGTTGTTATTGTAGATTATCAATGTCCTTTTCTACATTCTACAAGATTCGACTGCTCTACCAGTAGCTATAATATATTATTAAACATCTGCACTTACCTTATTTAATCATTTTATTTATTTTTGTGAACGTTTTAATAAATTGTTTTACAAATTTTGTTTTCAACCACAGATTTAAATGTACGCGCCTTATTCACTGTTTACCAAATATATTTTTTTAAAAATACCGGTAACTCTTGCTTAACAAAGAGCAGAAAGACAAAGATAGGCAGTACAAAGTAAACAATCATAATGACCGATTTAGCTTGTAGTTTTAAAAAAATATGTACCATTTTTTTTAAAGCTGTCCTATTATTTTTGGGGGGTCGGCTTGCGATCGGGTTATACACTTTTAATACTTTTCCCTTCCAAAAGTGGGGGGGGTCGGCTTATGAACGAACGGGCTGAAGAACGAGTATATACGGTAGTTGTGTATTTGATAGCTCTATCTTATCTGTTTACAGACGCTCCTTCTATTCAGAAGATTATTGCGTCCTACGCTTATCTATGGTTTGTGTTCAGTCCTGCATTTTTATTAGAGATTTAAATGTTGATAAAGTGTTGGTTTTCCTTGATTCTTCAGGCAACCCATTCCACTCCCGAATTCCGGACGGGAAGAAGGAAAACTTGTATATGTTTGTTCTTGCATACGGAATAAGAAAGGTGTTTTTAACCTTATGTCTATCTGAGGGTTGTATTAAGTTATCTTTGTGTTGTATTTCTAAATTAGAATTAATTGCTTTATGTATGATTACTACTTTGCTCTTGGTTCTTCTATCCTCTAGTGTTTCAAGGTTTAATGATTTAACTAATGGTGTTATTCTTGTCAGTTTTGAATATTCTCCAGTAATGAATCTGGCAGCTCTTTTTTGAATTTGTTCTAGTTTATCAATGTTTTCTTTGATGGATGGGTCCCAGGGGCGGATTAAGACTGCACGGGGCCCCTGGCTGCAATTCAAACTGGGGCCCTATCCAGCCAGTGTACCTTTAGATAAAATGATTGCTAGCAGCTAATATAAGACTGTAACTTGTAAATATTCATCAAAAATTATTATTCATGAAAAAAACGAATTCGAAGAAATAACTTTTTGCCGGTATCCTAAAATTGAGTGTAAAAGACAATTTATAAAATTAAAAAACACATGAAAAAAAAATTCACACCCCAGCCGGGGATCGAACCCGCCACCGCTTGCACTACAAGCCTTAGTACTTCACCTTCGGCCACAGGAGTTCATTTTGAGTTGACAATTTAAAATATATATATAATATTCTTTAATAATTTCTGTTATTGAGCCTATCAAATCAGGTTTTTTGACTGCTAAGACTATCGTGTGGGAAAAGAGATCATTTTAATAGATAAGATTTTATTAATTTATCATATTTTCAGCAATTCATGTATACATTTGTCCACATTTATTATAAAATATGATAAGTTCGGGGGCCCTAAATCATCGGGGGCCCCTGGCTTTAGCCCGTTCAGCCCCCCCCCCTTAATCCGCCATAGATGGGTCCCATACAGAAGATGCATATTCTAGTACAGGTCTCACCAAATGAGGTAGCATTTTAGTTTTATATCTCTATTACATTTGTTAAAGTTTCTTTTTATAAAGCCTAAGGTTTGTTTGATTTTTTAATAACTTCATTGAAATGGGGATTCCATGATAGTTTCTCATTTATTAAGCTCTAAGTATTATTAAGTATTAAGCTCTACCTAAATAGTCTTGACATTCGTGGACCCAATTTCACAACCCTACTACTGCAATGTCATTTGCCAACAATATCACCAATGCAATGTCATTTTCCCCCAAATGGTTAATTAACTTCATAGCCTGCCTGATGGTTCCACTGCCTTGGTCAACGAGACCACCAGAACCAACCATCAAGGTAAGTATTGGCCTGTCCCTCACCTTGGTCAAGCTGGCTATTGATGCTGCCGATGTCCACACGCTTGGGGGAGGCCAGTGTCCTGCAGGCGTTCCTGGCGGCCTCCCATCCCAGTTTAGGATCTTTGAGACTGACGTTGCCCAGTCCTCCAATGTAATAGCACTTACTGCTACTCACTGCCGACATCATCATCATTATTATTATTAGTATTACATGAATACATGTACACATGTATGCACAGTTTGATTATAAAGTTATTGTCAAAATTGTCATCAATTTGTTTCAAGTGTTGTTACTATTACATGAATACATGTACACGTGATAAACAAAGTTTGATTAATAGATGGATAACATGTAAACAGGGTATGAGTGAGCCTGACAGGACGTAACAAAACAGCAAACGTTTCGGCAAAGAGCCTTTTTCAACTAACAAATAGTACACAAATAAAACGAATATAAAGAAATAAAAACTTAGCTACAGTGAAATCCAGAGCCAAAGACAGCAAATTTTGTTTATAAAGTTTAAGGCAAATTTTAATTGATTAGTTTCAAGTCTGTTTTGCCCCAATTGTGAGACATTTAATTTAGCCTTAAATCAGTCTAGTTGTCATATTCAACATTGATACAAAATTTATGACTTCTTGCTTTTAGTTGGTGGACTTGGTATATTATTAATTTCAACAAAAATATAAGAGTTCATTATTTCATTTATGTTGTACATGAAGCTTTCACATCATAATTTAAAAACTTTTCATAGTAACACTTAATGATAACCCATTTGTTTACTAACAGCCTTCAGGCAAGTTTCAGCTTCAACAAAATTGCTTCAAAAGACAAGTAAATGGGCTGTAAGAGACTTAAAAGTTTAGCCAAAGTAGTGATTACACAGTTAGAAGGATTACATAACCAAAGTAGTGATTACACAGTTAGAAGGATTACATAACCAAAGTAGTGATTACACAGTTAGAAGGATTACATAACCAAAGTAGTGATTACACAGTTAGAAGGATTACATAACCAAAGTAGTGATTACACAGTTAGAAGGATTACATAACCAAAGTAGTGATTACACAGTTAGAAGGATTACATAACCAAAGTAGTGATTACACAGTTAGAAGGATTACATAACCAAAGTAGTGATTACACAGTTAGAAGGATTACATAACCAAAGTAGTGATTACACAGTTAGAAGGATTACATAACCAAAGTAGTGATTACACAGTTAGAAGGATTACATAACCAAAGTAGTGATTACACAGTTAGAAGGATTACATAACCAAAGTAGTGATTACACAGTTAGAAGGATTACATAACCAAAGTAGTGATTACACAGTTAGAAGGATTACATAACCAAAGTAGTGATTACACAGTTAGAAGGATTACATAACCAAAGTAGTGATTACACAGTTAGAAGGATTACATAACCAAAGTAGTGATTACACAGTTAGAAGGATTACATAACCAAAGTAGTGATTACACAGTTAGAAGGATTACATAACTGGATTCATTTTAGCTGAAGTAAAATAAATACACATTCAATGACTGACCTTCACTAACAAAACCGGCCGGACACACCCCGTCGATGACTGGGGTCGGTGTGGGCGGTGGAAGAGTTGAGCCACTTGAATTATCTGGCCGCTTACATATGTATCCCATGCCGGACATACAGTTGTCATCAATCCAATGGCCTATGGAATCAAAGCACTCTTCAGTTGGTGAGATAAGTAAATGTTGCAAATTAATGTTCCAGATTTTAAAAAAAAGTTTTAAGAATGTACTGTTAGTTTAATGATTGGTTTAGAACTTGTGTAACAATTGTAGGACTACTTTTTACTGTAAGGGTATCAGTGGTGTAACAATTGTAGGACTACTTTTTACTGGAAGGGTATCAGTGGTGTAACAATTGTAGGACTACTTTTTACTGTAAGGGTATCAGTGGTGTAACAATTGTAGGACTACTTTTTACTGTAAGGTTATCAGTGGTGTAACAATTGTAGGACTAATTTTTACTGTAAGGGTATCAGTGGTGTAACAATTGTAGGACTACTTTTTACTGTAAGGGTATCAGTGGTGTAACAATTGTAGGACTACTTTTTACTGTAAGTTTATCATTGGTGCATTTACTTTCAAAGTAAAACAACATTAGATAAAACGCAACTCTACATTGTACATCAAGTATTGTGAGACAATGATGAATTATCAATATGAGCGAATGATAATACAGTCGAACCCACTTACCTCGAGCTCGGTTAGCTCGACCACCCCACTAACTCGACGTTTTTTATTGGAACCGCCAAATTCTCTATTTGTCTTAGCATTTTTTCATCGGCTAATTCGATTTTTCTAAGTCGCCGAAACATAATACCTCGAGCACAAAAGAGGGCCAAATTTGCAACTTAACGTTGGTTAGCTCGATCCTCGTCAGTTCGCCTAGCAATGCATTTTTAGTTCAAAATAGTGTTGACATCTCGCTTTCTTCAAGACTTCCGGCTATTGTGTGATTCTACGAGATTTCAATAAAAATTACCGGATGTTATTATCTTCTTTCACTTTTGATCCATGTGTGAATTAGATGTATTCACCCGAGGTGCCCGTAAATCGGCGTTAGCAATCTTTAATCCGTCATTATTTCGCAGTGCATGTTATATTATTATTAACTTAATTCATTTTCTGATGCATTGATCATTTTATTTTTTAAGATAAACGAATATCTTTAGAAATGAAAATAATGGTTTGTATCAAGAATCGACGGTAGTTTTTATATAATTAAATTTAAAAAAAATTTTTAAAATAAAGTTTGTTGTTGCTTTGTTACCAGTAAGATACGTGACTGTGACACTAACACGCGCATGACGATGAAATCAAATCATTTTCTTAATATTCCAGTACATGTATATAATATTATTAATATACACGTCATCTCTTTTGTAGGTCAAATTCTGATAAGGAATGATTTTTTTAAAAATTCGCTTAGACTTAGTTGCCGGCCGAGGTCTAACACACAGCCCACAGCGTGCTGTGATCAACGGTCAAGGCCGCAATAGTTTTATTTATATTATTACAAGACTGAGGAAATTTGAGAGCGTTCTGATAGTAACAGATATCCTGCACGTCAAAAGCATTAAACTTAAAATTACCATATTGATATGTTTATTTTTATTTTATTTTATTCGCTGATTCGACTGCATTGCAAACGCTAGTGGCTGTGACACGCGCCATGGGACTAGGCGAGGCGTAAACTTTGACCTTTTAGCGCATGCGCAGACAATTATAAACTGGTAACTCATTTTTAATTAAATGGAATCGAAACATGACAGAGACGTAATCAAAGTCCTTTACTTCAACATAAATATATATATATTTATATAAATTCCGGATTAGTCATAACTTTTCCCGACTTTCAAGGCCAAGAAATTTTTTTTAAGAATTCCCGACTTTTTCCCGTTTTCCTGAGTGGGAACCATGGTTATATTTAAATTTTAAACTGTCCTTAAAAACGAACGGTCATTACAACCTTAGGAAAGAGTGAAGAAATATTAGTGTTCCGATACGATTCCGATTAATCGTCCCATCACTAATTAGCGCTAACTAATTAATCATGTACATAAAGAAATTTCATGCACATGTTAATATTTTGCCGCCATATTGGTTTTCGTTTTAACTCGATCATCGGTTATCTCGACGCCATTTTTCATACCCCAACGCCGTCGACTTAACCGGTTTCAACTGTACATTGATATGAAAAAAATGATGATTTATTTGTATGAGCGAATGATGATTATCTTATCTTATCTGTTTACAGACGCTCCTTCTATACAGAAGATTATTGCATCCTACGCTTATCTATGTTTGTGTTTAGTCCTGCATTTTAAGATTTAAGTGTGTTGTGCAATAATATTTTTAGGTGTAGGTGTGAAAGAATTATGATTTTTATTATGAGAAATTATGATTATTTTGGTGTGATGGAATTATGATTTGTTATTGAGACACTGTGTTATGTGATGTGACTTACATGGCTGGCACTAATGTCAACACATATCACAGAATTATGTATGTTATTGTGACACTGTGTTATGTGATGTGTGACTTACATGGATGGCACTAATGTCAACACATATCACAGAATTATGTATGTTATTGTGACACTGTGTTATGTGATGTATGACTTACATGGCTGGCACTAATGTCAACACATATCTCAGAATTATGTATGTTATTGTGACACTGTGTTATGTGATGTATGACTTACATGGCTGGCACTAATGTCAACACATATCTCAGAATTATGTATGTTATTGTGACACTGTGTTATATGATGTGTGACTTACATGGCTGGCACTAATGTCAACACATATCTCAGAATTATGATATGTTATTGTGACACTGTGTTATGTGATGTGACTCACATGGCTGGCACTAATGTCAACACATATCACAGAATTATGTATGCTATTGTGACACTGTTATGTGATGTGACTTACATGTCTGGCACTAATGCCAACACATATCACAGAATTATGTATGTTATTGTTACACTGTGTTATGTGATGTGACTCACATGGCTGGCACTAATGTCAACACATATCACAGAATTATGTATGTTATTGTGACACTGTGTTATGTGATGTGACTCACATGGCTGGCACTAATGTCAACACATATCTCAGAATTATGTATGTTATTGTGACACTGTTATGTGATGTGACTTACATGTCTGGCACTAATGTCAACACATATCACAGAATTATGTATGTTATTGTGACACTGTGTTATGTGATGTGACTTACATGTCTGGCACTAATGTCAACACATATCACAGAATTATGTATGTTATTGTGACACTGTATTATGTGATGTGACTCACATGGCTGGCACTAATGTCAACACATATCTCAGAATTATGTATGTTATTGTGACACTGTGTTATGTGATGTGACTTACATGTCTGGCACTAATGTCAACACATATCACAGAATTATGTATGTTATTGTGACACTGTTATGTGATGTGACTCACATGGCTGGCACTAATGTCAACACATATCTCAGAATTATGTATGTTATTGTGACACTGTGTTATGTGATGTGACTTACATGTCTGGCACTAATGTCAACACATACCACAGAATTATGTATGTTATTGTTACACTGTGTTATGTGATGTGACTCACATGGCTGGCACTAATGTCAACACATATCACAGAATTATGTATGTTATTGTGACACTGTGTTATGTGATGTGACTCACATGGCTGGCACTAATGTCAACACATATCTCAGAATTATGTATGTTATTGTGACACTGTGTTATGTGATGTGACTTACATGTCTGGCACTAATGTCAACACATATCACAGAATTATGTATGTTATTGTGACACTGTGTTATGTGATGTGACTTACATGTCTGGCACTAATGTCAACACATATCACAGAATTATGTATGTTATTGTGACACTGTGTTATGTGATGTGACTCACATGGCTGGCACTAATGTCAACACATATCTCAGAATTATGTATGTAATTGTGACACTGTGTTATGTGATGTGACTTACATGTCTGGCACTAATGTCAACACATATCACAGAATTATGTATGTTATTGTGACACCGTGTTATATGATGTGACTCACATGGCTGGCACTAATGTCAACACATATCTCAGAATTATGTATGTTATTGTGACACTGTGTTATGTGATGTGACTTACATATCTGGCACTAATGTCAACACATATCACAGAATTATGTATGTTATTGTGACACTGTGTTATGTGATGTGACTCACATGGCTGGCACTAATGTCAACACATATCTCAGAATTATGTATGTTATTGTGACACTGTGTTATGTGATGTGACTTACATGTCTGGCACTAATGTCAACACATATCACAGAATTATGTATGTTATTGTGACACTGTGTTATGTGATGTGACTTACATGTCTGGCACTAATGTCAACACATATCACAGAATTATGTATGTTATTGTGACACTGTGTTATGTGATGTGTGACTTTGAGGTAACATACCATGACTGGCACTAATGTCCACACATCTTTCAGCACCGTAGCCATCATTGGGTTCATTGTTGGCCCAGGAAACATACACCGTCGGTTTATTATCAGACCATCTGATTAAGAATAAAATAATCACAGCAGTTATATTAATCATTTTCCGTCTTAACCTTAAGCAACTAGTATTTTAGACATTTTGCAAAGGACCTTTACAGGACCAGGGAGAGAAATAGTTTAACTCAGCAATTCTCAATCTGTGCTCAGTGGAGCCCAAAGGGCCTCAAGTCCAGTAGTGAGGGCTCTAAGACAGCCCCACCCCAATCATGTAGCACTACTCATAGCATAAATAGCTAATGGGGGGGGGTGGGTAATGAGCTCTCCCATAAAAAGAGATTTTAAAACAGGTGTAAACAATCGTTCATTAAGTTAATGTGTCAATTAACAGTTTTCTTGAATATGTCAATTTAAGAATTCATAATCTATATCACTAATCTAATAGTCTGGAACCATCTCCTATCTTGTATATTACAGACGCCCATACACAGAAGATCTTATCTTATCTATACAGACGCTCCTTCTATGCAGAAGATAATTTCGTCCACAGACCATGACAGATGATCTGTTGGCAAGTGATGCAGCGTTCACAGACCACGGCTTTGTGGGTTCCACGCATTACCCAGCCGCCTAACTAGTGTTAGGTACCCATTCGGAGCTGGGTGACTCAGGGACGCCCTAGGCCCCGGGAGCAAATCCTTGTTTTCACATGGATTCGAACCCGTGACCATCGGTACGCCAGTCGAGCGCGCTGCCACTCGACCACCGCTCCCTGTTGGGACCTGCACATATCAATGGTTTATGTCTTATCTCATTCTATGATAGTATAACACTTGATCTTAGAGTCCATAATACAAATATGAACACGCCATGTAAATATGAACACGCCATGTAAATATGAACACGCCATGTAAATATGAACACGCCATGTAAATATGAACACGCCATGTAAATATGAACACGCCATGTAAATATGAACACGCCATTTAAATATGAACACGCCATGTAAATATGAACACGCCATGTAAATATGAACACGCCAATGTGTTGAGGCCAGCAATGAATTTTTAAAAAATAAATTATTTAAGAAACATGTTGAAAAGTTGTCCCGTTTGGTCACGTGATGTTCCTATCAATGACTTACACATAAGCTTCTTGGTCCAGCTGATTGAGGCCAATCCAAAACTGCCTTGTATAAAATGAACTCAACTAATGGAACAAATGAAAAATAACAAGTAATTTAATCAAAACAAATGTTATTAGATTGATTTTTTTCTATATAAAAAAGAAATAGTGTTTTAACAAATATAGTGTAGTCTTAAAATAGGGGAGTTAAAGTTTTTTAATGTGTATATTTTCTAAATAGTGTGCGTGTGTGTCTGGTATATTTTCTAAAGAGTGTGCGTGTGTGTCTGGTATATTTTCTAAAGAGTGTGCGTGTGTGTCTGGTATATTTTCTAAAGAGTGTGCGTGTGTGTCTGGTATATTTTCTAAAGAGTGTGCGTGTGTGTCTGGTATATTTTCTAAAGAGTGTGCGTGTGTGTCTGGTATATTTTCAAAAGAGTGTGCGTGTGTGTCTGGTATATTTTCTAAAGAGTGTGCATGTGTGTCTGGTATATTTTCTAAAGAGTGTGCGTGTGTGTCTGGTATATTTTCTAAAGAGTGTGCGTGTGTGTCTGGTATATTTTCTAAAGAGTGTGCGTGTGTCTGATGGGAGGAGGGGGGAATGAATTTAAATGAATGTTCAATCATAGTATTAGTTATTCTACACTAATTGTATAAATATAGATGGAACAAGTTATACTATTTGTAGGAAGTTTGAATAAATATAACATGTTTTGTCGATTACTTGTGAGAATAGCTTTCAAAGACAAGCCAGTCTTAGAAGTATTAATGTGTGATTACATGTGAGAATAGCTTTCAAAGACAAGCCAGCCTTAGAAGTATTAATGTGTGATTACATGTGAGAATAGCTTTCAAAGATAAGCCAGTCTTAGAAGTATTAATGTGTGATTACATGTGAGAATAGCTTTCAAAGACAAGCCAGTCTTAGAAGTATTAATGTGTGATTACATGTAAGAATAACTTTCAAAGACAAGCCAGTCTTAGAAGTATTAATGTGTGATTACATGTGAGAATAACTTTCAAAGACAAGCCAGTCTTAGAAGTATTAATGTGTGATTACATGTGAGAATAGCTTTCAAAGACAAGCCAGTCTTAGAAGTATTAATGTGTGATTACATGTAAGAATAACTTTCAAAGACAAGCCAGTCTTAGAAGTATTAATGTGTGATTACATGTGAGAATAACTTTCAAAGACAAGCCAGTCTTAGAAGTATTAATGTGTGATTACATGTGAGAATAACTTTCAAAGACAAGCCAGTCTTAGAAGTATTAATGTGTGATTACATGTGAGAATAACTTTCAAAGACAAGCCAGTCTTAGAAGTATTAATGTGTGATTACATGTGAGAATAACTTTCAAAGACAAGCCAGTCTTAGAAGTGTTCATGAGTGATTACATGTAAGAATAACTTTCAAAGACAAGCCAGTCTTAGAAGTGTTCATGAGTGATTACATGTAAGAATAACTTTCAAAGACAAGCCTGTCTTAGAAGTGTTCATGAGATTTAAACCAACTTTTTTTAAAACAATAAAACCACCGATTAGATGACAAGCACTGAAGACGGTCTAGAGATACAAAGGGAGAGCATACAGCACTGGCTAAACTTACCCAGGTAGTGAGGAAATTGTTCTCTCCCTCTGATGAAATGCTGACCAGGTCTGCTCCAACAGAGAGACACTTCCTTCTGGCGGCGAACCACGAGAGATGGGACTCTAGGCCCCAGTTAGGGCTGGCATAATAACAGCTGCCCTTATACAACGTCCAGGCTTGGTCAGCACATTTTGGTGCTACAGGATGGAATTAGTGAGTTAAGATAGAGAACAGAATGGGTTGAGATAGAGAACAGAATGGGTTGAGATAGAGAACAGAATGGGTTAGATAGAGAACAGAATGGGTTGAGATAGAGAACAGAATGGGTTGAGATAGAGAACAGAATGGGTTGAGATAGAGAACAGAATGGGTTGAGATAGAGAACAGAATGGGTTGAGATAGAGAACAGAATGGGTTGAGATAGAGAACAGAATGGGTTGAGATAGAGAACAGAATGGGTTGAGATAGAGAACAGAATGGGTTGAGATAGAGAACAGAATGGGTTGAGATAGAGAACAGAATGGGTTGAGATAGAGAACAGAATGGGTTGAGATAGAGAACAGAATGGTTTGAGATAGAGAACAGAATGGGTTGATGTAGAGAACAGAATGGGTTAAGATAGAGAACAGAATAGGTTGAGATAGAGAACAGAATGAGTTGAGATAGAGAACAGAATGGGTTGAGATAGAGAACAGAATGAGTTGAGATAGAGAACAGAATGGGTTGAGATAGAGAACAGAATGGGTTGAGATAGAGAACAGAATGGGTTGATGTATAGAACAGAATGGGTTGATGTAGAGAACAGAATGGGTTGAGACAGAGAAAATAATGGGTTGAGACAGAGAACAGAATGGGTTGATGTAGAGAACAGAATAGGTTGAGATAGAGAACAGAATGGGTTGAGATAGAGAACAGAATGGGTTGATGTAGAGAACAGAATGGGTTGAGATAGAGAACAGAATGGGTTGAGATAGAGAACAGAATGGGTTGATGTAGAGAACAGAATGGGTTGAGACAGAGAAAATAATGGGTTGAGATAGAGAACAGAATGGGTTGAGATAGAGAACAGAATGGGTTGAGATAGAGAACAGAATGGGTTGAGATAGAGAACAGAATGGGTTGAGATAGAGAACAGAATGGGTTGAGATAGAGAACAGAATGGGTTGAGATAGAGAACAGAATGGTTTGAGATAGAGAACAGAATGGGTTGATGTAGAGAACAGAATGGGTTAAGATAGAGAACAGAATAGGTTGAGATAGAGAACAGAATGGGTTGAGATAGAGAACAGAATGGGTTGAGATAGAGAACAGAATGGGTTGATGTAGAGAACAGAATGGGTTGATGTAGAGAACAGAATGGATTGAGACAGAGAAAATAATGGGTTGAGACAGAGAACAGAATGGGTTGATGTAGAGAACAGAATAGGTTGAGATAGAGAACAGAATGGGTTGAGATAGAGAACAGAATGGGTTGATGTAGAGAACAGAATGGGTTGAGATAGAGAACAGAATGGGTTGAGATAGAGAACAGAATGGGTTGATGTAGAGAACAGAATGGGTTGAGACAGAGAAAATAATGGGTTGAGACAGAGAACAGAATGGGTTGATGTAGAGAACAGAATGGTTTGAGATAGAGAATATAATGGGTTGAGACAGAGAACAGAATGGGTTGAGATAGAGAACAGAATGGGTTGATGTAGAGAACAGAATGGGTTGATGTAGAGAACAGAATGGGTTGAGACAGAGAACATAATGGTTTGAGACAGAGAACAGAATGGGTTGAGATAGAGAACATAATGGGTTGAGACAGAATAGAATGGGTTGATGTAGAGAACATAATGGGTTGAGACGGAGAACATAATGGGTTGAGACAGAGAACAGAATGGGTTGAGTTAGAGAACAGAATGGGTTGAGATAGAGAACAGAATGGGTTGAGATAGAGAACAGAATGGGTTGAGATAGAGAACAGAATGGGTTGAGTTAGAGAACAGAATGGGTTGATGTAGAGAACAGAATGGGTTGATGTAGAGAACAGAATGGGTTGAGACAGAGAACAGAATGGGTTGAGACAGAGAACAGAAGTGTAAAAGACATAGATGCACAATTAAATTAGTGATACGTTTCTCTGAACATATCATTCTCATTCAAACCAATTTTCCCCACAGCTGTAAAGATAAAGATAAAGTTAGTAAACTTTTCTCCTTGCTCTGGCCAACATCGAGAAATATCAGAGTTTTTAAAAAAAAGAATTTCTATGTGTTTGAAAACTTCAACTGCTGAATGTTCAAATTCAATAATAATAATTTTAATGCACATAAAAATTCAAAAACATTATGATCTAATTGTGTAGGAAAACAATTGACAGTGGACAAAATTTGAGTGGCAAACTAAACTGAACATCTCATTCTTACTTCTATTGCCAAATGTAAAGAAGAGCCAACATTGTATAACATATGTAATCATGAGGATTGTTCTCTTACCTTGTGTTGTAGCAAGAGTTGTTGGCAAAGTTGGCAGTGGCACTCCTGCAGAGACACAGAAATAGAATGGTCATTAATGGCCAGGATTACATTTTGTCTTTTTCTATTTTATGGCCAGGTTAGAGTGGGGGAGGGAGGTGTTTGTCTAATATCTAAAAGTTCCTTTTTTTAAACAAAATTGTATACAAGGAAATATTTTTTCTAACACTGCCATGTATACCATGTATTGAATCCTGATTAAGTTATGACAACTATGTCTAGAATCTACAATAACAACACCGATATTCAATATACATGCAGAAATCACCTATGACCCGCTCATAAGCCGACCCCCCAACTTTCCCCCCTAGATTTTGTCCAAAAAAAGGTTGGCTTTAGAACGAGTAAATACGGTATTTTGTTGAAATAATAATTTTACTTCACATTAGAGAATGGTGTATATTCTATACCCTTACTTTAAAAAAAACCCAGGCTAAAAGTTTTCTCAACTCACCAATCCTTCACTTACCAGACTTTAATTTTTATAATGATTAATAAATGAACATTTATCCCATTGAAGATACCTACCTCTAACAATAGAACAAACATATGGCTTCAGTGTGTTGCAGTTGTTGTCATTCCAGTGTAAGCTGACGGCATCAACCTGAGTAGTGAAACAATGACCTTCTATTAATACCAGTGCACTTAGCTGTCCTACCTAAGTATGAACTTCTATTAATACCAGTGCCCTTAGCTGTCCTACCTAAGCATGAACTTCTATTAATACCAGTGCACGTAGCTGTCCTACCTAAGTATGAACTTCTATTAATACCAGTGCACTTAGCTGTCCTACCTAAGTATGAACTTCTATTAATACCAGTGCACTTAGCTGTCCTACCTAAGTATGAACTTCTATTAATACCAGTGCACTTAGCTGTCCTACCTAAGCATGAACTTCTATTAATACCAGTGCACTTAGCTGTCCTACCTAAGCATGAACTTCTATTAATACCAGTGCACTTAGCTGTCCTACCTAAGTATGACCTTCTATTAATACCAGTGCACTTAGCTGTCCTACCTAAGTATGAACTTCTATTAATACCAGTGCACTTAGCTGTCCTACCTAAGCATGAACATCTATTAATACCAGTGCACTTAGCTGTCCTAGTGAAGCATGAACTTCTATTAATACCAGTGCACTTAGCTGTCCTAGTGAAGCATGAACTTCTATTAATACCAGTGCACTTAGCTGTCCTACCTAAGCATGAACATCTATTAATACCAGTGCACTTAGCTGTCCTGGTGAAGCATGAACTTCTATTAATACCAGTGCACTTAGCTGTCCTACCTAAGCATGAACATCTATTAATACCAGTGCACTTAGCTGTCCTAGAGAAGCATGAACTTCTATTAATACCAGTGCACTTAGCTGTCCTACCTAAGTATGACCTTCTATTAATACCAGTGCACTTAGCTGTCCTACCTAAGCATGAACTTCTATTAATACCAGTGCACTTAGCTGTCCTACCTAAGCATGAACTTCTATTAATACCAGTGCACTTAGCTGTCCTACCTAAGTATGACCTTCTATTAATACCAGTGCACTTAGCTGTCCTACCTAAGTATGAACTTCTATTAATACCAGTGCACTTAGCTGTCCTACCTAAGCATGAACATCTATTAATACCAGTGCACTTAGCTGTCCTAGTGAAGCATGAACTTCTATTAATACCAGTGCACTTAGCTGTCCTAGTGAAGCATGAACTTCTATTAATACCAGTGCACTTAGCTGTCCTACCTAAGCATGAACATCTATTAATACCAGTGCACTTAGCTGTCCTGGTGAAGCATGAACTTCTATTAATACCAGTGCACTTAGCTGTCCTACCTAAGCATGAACATCTATTAATACCAGTGCACTTAGCTGTCCTAGAGAAGCATGAACTTCTATTAATACCAGTGCACTTAGCTGTCCTACCTAAGTATGACCTTCTATTAATACCAGTGCACTTAGCTGTCCTACCTAAGTATGAACTTCTATTAATACCAGTGCACTTAGCTGTCCTACCTAAGCATGAACATCTATTAATACCAGTGCACTTAGCTGTCCTAGTGAAGCATGAACTTCTATTAATACCAGTGCACTTAGCTGTCCTAGTGAAGCATGAACTTCTATTAATACCAGTGCACTTAGCTGTCCTAGTGAAGCATGAACTTCTATTAATACCAGTGCACTTAGCTGTCCTAGTGAAGCATGAACTTCTATTAATACTAGTGCACTTAGCTGTCCTAGTGAAGCATGAACTTCTATTAATACCAGTGCACTTAGCTGTCCTAGTGAAGCATGAACTTCTATTAATACTAGTGCACTTAGCTGTCCTAGTGAAGCATGAACTTCTATTAATACTAGTGCACTTAGCTGTCCTACCTAACCAGCTAATATTTAGTCCCTTTTATGTCAGCGTGTACTAGTAAACCAACAAATCAACATGTGAAATAAACATAGTCATAGATTAGATATTACCTCCACACAATCCTCTAGAGGAGAAGCACCGTTGGGTTCCCCCTGGCCCCAGAAACTGAAGTCAAATGGAGAGCCATCACTCCACACATAGCCTGAAATAATTGAACATTGAGCCATCACTCTACACAGAGCCTGAAATAATTGAACATTGAGCCATCACTCCACACAGAGCCTGAAATAATTGAACATTGAGCCATCACTCTACACAGAGCCTGAAATAATTGAACATTGAGCCATCACTCCACACATAGACTGAAATAATTGAACATTGAGCCATCACTCCACACATAGCCATAAATAATTGAACATTGAGCCATCACTCAACACATAGACTGAAATAATTGAACATTGAGCCATCACTCCACACATAGCCATAAATAATTGAACATTGAGCCATCACTCCACAAATAGCCATAAATAATTGAACATTGAGCCATCACTCTACACATAGACTGAAATAATTGAACATTGAGCCATCACTCTACACATAGACTGAAATAATTGAACATTGAGCCATCACTCTACACATAGACTGAAATAATTGAACATTGAGCCATCACTCAACACATAGCCTGAAATAATTCAACTTTCAATGTAAACATTTCAACACACAGGGGTTCTAAGATTATGAAGCCCTGGGTCTATCTGGAACAACAAAAGCTTTATTCTGGGAACCATATAAAAAAATTAATGATATGCATATAAAAATTTATCATTGGCCATGAGGACTTAACAAAGGTCACGTTATCTTATATTTTACAGACTACAGACACTCCTTCTATGCAGAAGATTATTGCGTGCTATGCTTAGTTTTGTTTGAGTCTAGTCTTGAATTTTGTTGAGTTTTGAATGTTGGTTGTGTGTTAGTTTTCCTGTTTTGTTCTGGCAACCAATAACGCCGGAACGCTAGAAGAGAAGAAAGATGACTTTCATGGGATTATTAGTAAATTGGTATGTCAGTGATTGAAAAAACATAATGTGAAAATAACAGTTATGACCTGAGGAATTTAAGTTACTATTCACATGTTAAGCAATGTTGTTTTTAGTAATTGACAAAGAAAAAAAATAAAATCAAATGAGCCACCACCCTTAAACATACTTGTTTCTTTAGTTGAATCTGACAGCCCAATCCAAAATCAAATGAGCCACCAGCCCAATCCAATATCAAATGAGCCACCACCCTTAAACTTACTTGTTTCTTTAGTTGCATCTGACAGCCCAATCCAAAATGAGCCACCAGCCCAATCCAAAATCAAATGAGCCACCACATTTAAACTTACTTGTTTCTTTAGTTGAATCTGACAGCCCAATCCAAATTCCATTCCCAACTGTGTACCTGGGGAAACATTGGTCACAAAAATTGGAGTTTGTGATAGATACAAATCAAGTATTTATTGAAATCAACTACAGGTATGTCACGCTAGTTAATTACTGTAGTTTTAACTTGAACAAATTATGGATAATTCTGTGCTGACATTGGAAATATAAACCAAGACTCAATGGTAGGTTGCCTCCCTATCTTCTGTTCTCAAGTTGGTTTTGTTCATAATTCGTTACCGTATATACTCGTTCTAAAGCCGTCTTTTTTTGACAAAATCTAGGGGAAAAGGTTGGGGGGAGGGGGGAAGTCGGATTACAAGCGGGTCATGGGTGATTTCTGCATGTACATTGAATATCGATGTTGTTATTGTAGATCATCAAGGTCCTTGTCTACATTCTACAAGATGTCACTGCACTACCAGAAGCTATAAAATTATATATTATTAAAAATCTGCACTTACCTTATTTATTCATTTTATTTATTTTTGTGAAGGTTTAATAAATTGTTTTACAAATTTTGTTTTCAACAACGAATTTTAATGTACACGCTTTTTGCCACTGGTTACCACAGAAACACACAAAAAACAACCCAAAAAAATACTGGTATCTAACAAAGAGCAAAAAGACAAAGATAGATAGTACAAAGTAGTAGGAAATACAAAGAAAAGTATTATACAATGAGTGGGTAGTACCCATGGGCGTCGCTAGGAATTTTTCCAGGGGGGGGGGCAAAAAAAAACCCACTTTTTTAATTTTAACTGACAATGCCATACAGGTACAATTTTCAATTAAATTCAAGTTCAGTATAAAATAAGGGTCGAAAAAAGCCTTAGAAATTAATAAGACTTACAAATTAGTGCTGTAATAGCTAAAATACAACATTTATTACTGCATTTAATAAATTAAAAACTTAAGTTCTCACGAAAAAATTGAATTTTGTTGTGGAATAATATACGTGTAGAAACTGCAGGATTACCAAGGATGGATATCAGAAATTTTTTTACAGGCTAAAAAAAAATCGAAAAGTAGACCAATCGCGGGATTGCGAAATGCCGTTATTCGAAGATTTTGGGGCGTCTGCAGCATCTGACTTATCATTGGCATTGAGGACAACAGTACACGTTCAACAGCCAGACACAACTGAAGCAACTGTTCCTACTTTGATTGTTGCTGACACTTATTCATTTCCTAAATTGGATATTGGAAGGTATGTCTGGACATACGACCTTTCAAATAAGTTGAAATTGCAGCTGATTCGTGATTGTTGGACCCTTGATAAAAATTATGATTTTAGAGCTGACAGTGAGGGAAACAGAGTTTTTAGCTTTTAGATATGCACGGTTATCAGACTATTCACCGTGGCTTGTATACTTGCAAATGTTAATAGGTGCCTTTTGCAAATATTGAGTGTTGTTTCTGCAAAAAGTAATTCTATGAGTTCAGTGGGTACTTGTCATCAAACCATGTACAAAATATAAAGATTTCAACGAAGATGCACGTAGCAACCTGCAAAGCACATTATGGCACAAAGGCTCTCATGAAGATGCAAACAATTTAATCTGCTTTATTGGAAGCCAAAGCAGTTTCTATAGATGAGCAGTTGGACTCATCATTTAGAAGACAAATTAAAGAAAATCGCAACAAACTGGGTCCCATCATTTCTACAATCCTATTTTGCTGCATGCATGTTTTAGCACTTTGTGGAACAGAATCAAATTCCGGTAATTTGTATGAACTGTTAGAGTTTCGTGTTGAATCTGGAGATGAAGTTCTTGGTAATCGTTTGTCAATTGGTTCTTGTAGTGCTGAGTATGGTTCATCGACAAAACGCCCCAGACAAAACAGCCCCGACAATTGGGCTCCGACATAACGGCCCCAACAAAACCGCCCTGAACTAATAGATGGACTAATAGTAAAATTTACAATCAAAATAATTCATATTTTTTAAATCCTTTATATTAACTCGTGGTGTCTGGTTGCTTGCTTGCGCCCTTGCTTGCTTGTCGCCAAAACTTTGGATCGATTTTTAACCCACTTCCTCGTAAGCTAGCGAGCTGAAATTTTGCAGGCAGTTTCGTGCCAATGATAAAAACGATGTATCAAAATTTCAGATAGATCGCATGTATCGTCATTAAATATTTGAATTTTTAGATTATTTTATTTATTCCTATGTATCATGTTATTTTTTGAGATAGAATGTAAGGGTGCGCATTATATTGAACAACCTTTCTGTCGCGCAATAAGGTGCGTATTTTATTGACAACACTTTTTATAAACATATTCCTGATCGGTGCACATTGTATTAAACATGTTTTACGACACAACTACAATTTTGTATTGTTGGATGGTCTTGCCTTGCGTTGCGTATTATAATGAACATTCTTTTAGTTACGTCTCATACATAAAAGATTTATAGTCAAAAACTTGGTTTTTTTACGGTTTTTTTTTATTATTCACCTATTCAGTGTCAGGTTTAGCTAACAATAAACAATAATAATAACACCACAAAAGTGAATTTAATAGCGTTTACGCGAAATGGTACCAATAACGGTTGTTTGTTGACAAGAAACAATATAATAACATCACAAGAAATAATTTTACAATTTTACCACTTTTTTTAAGGGTGAAAAATTTGACGAAAGCTTAAAATGCAAAAAATAATTTTTTTTTGGTTAAAAAATGTTAACAATTTGTCTGGGGGCCGTTTTGACCGGGGCCGTTTTGACGGGTAACCGCTGAGTGTATCTCAGCAACTACGCAAAACACTAAAATTGAAATTTGTGGGTCTCTCTTGCGTGAAGACATTGTTCGTGAAGCAAATAATTCAGTTGCATTTTCTATACTTGCCGACGAGACAAATGACATTTCAGGAGGCATTGAGCAGATGTCACTTGGTGTTAGATTTGTCAAAGAACAAAATGGGAAAATGATGATCACAGAAGAATTCCTGGGATATATTACAATTTTCAATAGAACAGCTGAAGGTTTATCCAACACCATCATTACTAATTCATTAGAATTTTGATTAAATATGACAAAGCTTGTTGGTCAAGGATGTTCTACAATGGCAGGTAAAGAAGGAGGAGTCCAAGCAATAATTCGAAAAAAATACCCAAAAGCAGCATTTGTACATTGCAGTTCACATAAACTAAATCTTGTTGTGAACGATTTAAATAATGTGAATGTTGTACAAAACACAATAGGAATAATTAAGTCAATTATAGAGTTTTTTTGAGAAAGTAATCAGCAAAGAAACCTAATTCCAAATGTTCCTTTGCTATGTGAAACTAGATGGTCACATAAATATAAAAACTTGCGGATTTTTGCTGAAAATGTTACAGAAATTGTTAAACAACTGGAATATTTAGAACAATCAGTAATGTAATCAGTTATACTTGCAGATATAATTCTTTTTTATGTTTGATAAATGTAAACTGTCTTCCATGTAATAAACTTTCAGGAAATTTATATCAGTTTTATTGTAACAACTTTATGACATTTTTATGACATTTTTTTCTCAAATGTAGGGGGGAGGGGGGGGGGCAAATGCCCATGGTAGTACCTATATGGGGCCGTCCATAAAGTACGTCACGCTATTTTTGACAATTTTTAACTCCCCCCCCCTCCCCCTTGTCACAAACTGTCATACATCTTGGACCCCCCCCCTAAAGTACGTCACACTTTTGAACAAAAATGTTGTTTTTTATTAACAAAATTTAATATAAAACAGCGTGACATCACAATTGGCCGGACCCCCCCCTCCCCCCTGTCACACTTTCTTACACCCCCTCCCCCCTCTGGAGCGTGACGTACTTTATGGACGGCCCCTATATAGTTACCAATTTAACTTATTTTCAAATAATAATATTCTGAACAATAATATTCGAAACACTAACGGTTCACTAACCCAATTCTTGAAAATGAATAGTCAGTGTAAGAGAAAACGATCGGCTTATGATGCAGCATTTAAGCTGAAAGTAGTTAACTTTGCTGAATCAAATAATAATTGCGCTGCTGCTCATGAATTTTGCATGGATAAGAAACAAGTACATGAGTGTCACAAAAAGAAAACAACCATAGAACGATATTTTTTGGGGTCGTCTTACGAGCGGGTTACACACATTTTATACTATTCTCTTCCAAAAGAGGGGGGTCGGCTTATGAACGAGCGGGCAGTAGAACGAGTATATACGGTAATTAATTTTCTCAAGTTCATTATCCCTTGCAAATGTTTCATAATTTATGAGTGTTCCATGATTCACAAGTGTTCCATGATTCACAAGTGTTCCATGATTCACAAGTGTTCCATGATTCACAAGTGTTCCATGATTCACAAGTGTTCCATGATTCACAAGTGTTCCATGATTCACAAGTGTTCCATGATTCACAAGTGTTCCATGATTCACAAGTGTTCCATGATTCACAAGTTTTCCATGATTCACAAGTGTTCCATGATTCACAAGTGTTTCTTACAACAAAATTCAAATGAATTTAGGGTTTTAGCATAGGCTGCAAAATTTGAATTTAAGAAAAGACAATAGTTCTCAAAATGTACTGTTGTTTAACATTAATCGTTGTGTAGGATTTTTCATTGGGTGTGTAAATGTCCTCACAAAACACAATTATATTTGATTGAATCACCTGTTCATGGCGGAATGGGCAACAAACTGTAAGGTGTCGTTACTGTGTACACTCATTAAGCTGCCTCCAAAAACCTGGCAATGTCGCTGTGCATCGGACCACGTCTTTTCCCCTGTGAACATCTGCAGAGCAGTGAAGATGAAGGATTGAGAACAATGATTCTCATTTTTTTTTATCAGCCCCATGGGGTCGAGAACAATGATTCTCAATATTTTTGTGGTCAGCCCCATGGGTTTAAGAAACAATGATTGTCATCTTTTTCTGGTGAGCCCCATGGGGTTGGGTCATGTGTACAACCTTAGTCTCACATGCAGATTATTCGTTTCTATGTTGTTAACCACATTTCATATCTAACATCAGGAGACTATAACTGCATCTTTACGTATGGGTAGGGAGACGTAGTATAGGGAGGAATGAGTTCACGTTCTTCTCCCTCTTATTTTATACTCATGATTGCTGAGTGGACAGGTCAAAAATATAGTCAGGTTGAACTTTATCTAAAGAACAAAAGTACTTATGTGGTAAATAAATGTATATTGTGTCATTCACACACAACCAGATTTCAAATATCAGTCACATTGAAATGTGACAGAAAATGTCACAGCCTCTGCAATTGAACTCCTGAAATTTGACAAAAGAAATACTATGGGATGCAAGCCCATGATACATTGTGTAATTGCTGCAAATACATGTATCTTTGGTTTTATAAATATACTTTTCATTAAGCATCATTTAGCAATACATCCATTTAATTTGTGTTTTACAGCAACTATTCCATTTATTTTCACACTTCCTTAAATGTCAGCAAATCTGTATAAAAATTTGATTACGTAAAGATCCATCTTTTAAAACATGAGAACATCACACACACAAGCCTGAAATCTCTTGCATAAAAGTTGAAATAATGTCGATGACGAGCTTACCTGATAGCAATGGTCTGCTTGACCTTTCCAGGGTGAAGGACAAGGCGCCAAGGTCGTAGGCTGGGGTGTGGTTGTGGGTGGGGGTGTGGTGAAGCCACGTCGGGAGGTTTCACACAGGAACGGTTGTTTGAGTTGGCACGATAGGTCCTCCCACAGGCCAAACGGCCTCTGGGTCCTGACCGCCACGCATGAGTTGTTTTCATTGCCTGGAGACACAGAGGGTTCAAGGGTGATCAGGAAATAAGGCCCATGAGCCATGAGCATAATTTATTTCAGGGTTTATTTTGTGTAAATTATAGCTAATGACCTGTGTTTGTATGTAATTATATCTTTCATATATGGTACCTGTATGAAATGGTCCCAAAATCATTTATTGTCTGTGATAGTCTCATTAATAGTACTTGTATGTTACATTACCTAATACCACCCTTGGTACCTGTATGTGATGGCACCCATGCTGTATGTAGTACCTGTATGTGAAGGCACCCATGCTGTATGTAGTACCTGTATGTGAAGGCACCCATGCTGTATATAGTACCTGTATGGGAAGGCACCCATGCTGTATGTAGTAACTGTATGTGAAGGCCCCCATGCTGTATATAGTACCTGTATGTGAAGGCACCCATGCTGTATGTAGTACCTGTATGTGAAGGCACCCATGCTGTATGTAGTACCTGTATGTGAAGGCACCCATGCTGTATGTAGTACCTATATGTGAAGGCACCCATGCTGTATGTAGTACCTGTATGTGAAGGCACCCATGCTGTATGTAGTACCTGTATGTGAAGGCACCCATGCTGTATGTAGTACCTGTATGTGAAGGCACCCATGCTGTATGTAGTACCTGTATGTGAAGGCCCCCGTGCTTTATTTAGTACCTGTATGTGAAGGCACCCATGCTGTGTATTGAACAGATGCTCCATCTGCCCAGGTGTATTTGCCATTTAGGTTTGAAAGGCCAATCCAGTAGGAACTTGTTTTGCCCATGAGCTCAGTGGATACGAAGGCCCCAGTTATGCTGCAATGAACACATTCTCTAAATACAGTGCCAACTTTTTACATCAAAGTAAAGATTTAATCATTAGGTAACAATGAGAATGTTACCCTGCACCTCGGCACAAAACATTTCTGAATCAGGTGCAGGGAGGAAAGTTTTTCTTGATTATAATGATATTATAACATGATACTTCATGTTCTCATTTTCCAATAACTAAGAATTATTTTTTAAATATTGTCAACCAAATAGGTATTTATGAATTTTTGTAAAATTTTAACAAATATTTATAAAAAGGACTGACCTGTCAGATATAGAAGCTAGAGTGGCATTTATTTGTGCACAATAAGACCTGGCATCAGTCCATGTCTTAGGCTCATCTACCATCACAAAACATGTGGCTTCATAGCCAAAACCATTCTGGAAAAGATAAAAAATTATTTTGGTTTTAAATTTTGCCTTAGCTGGAATTTGAGTGGAAAAAACATTTTATGATGCCAATGATTTGCATAATAAATTAATATTCCCTTACAAAAAATATTTTCTATGATTGCTCAACTTGATAAAAAAGTACATAATAACCAAACAATGTCATGTAGCATTTAAAATACAACACAAGTACAGATAAAACACAAGTACAGATACAACACAAGTACAAATACAACACAAGTACAGATAAAACACAAGTACAGATACAACACAAGTACAGATACAACACAAATACAACACAAGTACAAATACAACACAAAGTACAAATACAACACAAGTACAAATACAACACAAGTACAAATACAACACAAGTACAGATACAACACAAGTACAAATACAACACAAGTACAAATACAACACAAGTACAAATACAACACAAGTACAAATACAACACAAGTACAAATACAACACAAGTACAAATACAACACAAATACAAATACAACACAAGTACAAATACAACACAAATACAACACAAGTACAAATACAACACAAATACAAATACAACACAAATACAACACAAGTACAAATACAACACAAATACAAATACAACACAAATACAAATACAACACAAATACAAATACAACACAAATACAACACAAAGTACAAATACAACACAAGTACAAATACAACACAAATACAAATACAACACAAATACAAACACAAAGTACAAATACAACACAAATACAAATACAACACAAATACAACACAATACAAATACAACACAAGTACAGATACAACACAAGTACAAATACAACACAAATACAACACAAGTACAGATACAACACAAGTACAGATACAACACAAGTACAAATACAACACAAATACAACACAAGTACAGATACAACACAAGTACAGATACAACACAAGTACAAATACAACACAAGTACAGATACAACACAAATACAACACAAGTACAGATACAACACAAGTACAAATACAACTACAGACACAAATACAACACAAGTACAAATACAACACAAGTACAAATACAACACAAGTACAAATACAACACAAGTACAAATACAACACAAGTACAGATACAACACAAGTACAGATACAACACAAGTACAAATACAACACAAGTACAGATACAACACAAGTACAGATACAACACATGTACGATACAACACATGTACAGATACAACACAAATACAGATACAACACAAATACAACACAAGTACAAATACAACACAACACAAGTACAGATACAACACAAGTACAAATACAACACAAATACAACACAAGTACAGATACAACACAAATACAACATAAGTACAGATACAACACAAGTACAGATACAACACAAGTACAGATACAACACAAGTACAGATACAACACAAATACAACACAAGTACAGATACAACACAAGTACAGATACAACACAAGTACAGATACAACACATGTACAGATAAAACACAAATGCAACACAAGTACAAATACAACACAAGTACAGATACAACACAAGCACAAATACAACACAAGTACAGATACAACACAGGTACAGATACAACCCATGTACAGATACAACACAAGTACAGATACAACACAAGTACAGATACAACACAAGTACAGATACAACACATGTACGATACAACACATGTACAGATACAACACATGTACAGATACAACACAAGTACAAATACAACACAAGTACAAATACAACACATGTACAGATACAACACAGGGACAGATACAACACAGGTACAGATACAACACAAGTACAGATACAACACAGGTACAGATACAACACAAGTACAAATACAACACAGGGACAAATACAACACAAGTACAGATACAACACAAGTACAGATACAACACAAGTACAAATACAACACAGGGACAAATACAACACAAGTACAAATACAACACAAGTACAGATACAACACAAGTACAAATACAACACAAGTACAAATACAACACAGGGACAAATACAACACAAGTACAAATACAACTCAGGGACAAATACAACACAAGTACAAATACAACTCAGGGACAAATACAACACAAGTACAAATACAACTCAGGGACAAATACAACACAAGTACAAATACAACTCAGGGACAAATACAACACAAGTACAAATACAACACAAGTACAGATACAACACAGGTACAAATACAACACAGGTACAGATACAACACATGTACAAATACAACTCAGGGACAAATACAACTCAGGGACAAATACAACACAAGTACAAATACAACACAAGTACAAATACAACACAGGTACAAATACAACACAGTTTTATCAGCCAGTTTTATTCCAATGTTCTTGGTGGCTTCACATCAGAAGAGAGCCATGAATATCCCAAAAAACTGATAGCATAACAATAAAATAATTTTACAATTGTCCAGGTCCCCCATACACGAAACATACAAATACAGACATGTGCTGTTTCATATGTGGATCATACAGCCTTGTTAGACTTTATCAGTCAGTCCACATATGCGGCTCATACAGCCTTGTTGGACTTTATCAGTCAGTCCACATATGTGGCTCATACAGCCTTGTTGGACTTTATCAGTCAGTCCACATATGTGGCTCATACAACCTTGGTGGACTCTATCAGTCAGTCCACATATGTGGCTCATACAACCTTGTTGAACTTTATCAGTCAGTCCACATATGTGGCTCATACAACCTTGTTGGACTCTATCAGTCAGTCCACATATGTGGCTCATACAACCTTGGTTTGACTCTATCAGTCAGTCCACATATGTGGCTCATACAACCTTGGTTTGACTCTATCAGTCAGTCCACATATGTGGCTCATACAACCTTGGTGGACTCTATCAGTGAGTCCACATATGTGGCTCATACAACCTTGGTGACTCTATCAGTCAGTCCACATATGTGGCTCATACAACCTTGGTGACTCTATCAGTCAGTCCACATATGTGGCTCATACAACCTTGTTGAACTTTATCAGTCAGTCCACATATGTGGCTCATACAACCTTGGTGACTCTATCAGTCAGTCCACATATGTGGCTCATACAGCCTTGGTGGACTCTATCAGTCAGTCCACATATGTGGCTCATACAACCTTGGTTTGACTCTATCAGTCAGTCCACATATGTGGCTCATACAGCCTTGTTGGACTTTATCAGTCAGTCCACATATGTGGCTCATACAACCTTGGTTTGACTCTATCAGTCAGTCCACATATGTGGCTCATACAACCTTGGTTTGACTCTATCAGTCAGTCCACATATGTGGCTCATACAGCCTTGTTAGACTTTATCAGTCAGTCCACATATGTGGCTCATACAGCCTTGTTGGACTCTATCAGTCAGTCCACATATGTGGCTCATACAGCCTTGGTGGACTCTATCAGTCAGTCCACATATGTGGCTCATACAGCCTTGGTGGACTCTATCAGTCAGTCCACATATGTGGCTCATACAACCTTGGTGGACTCTATCAGTCAGTCCACATATGTGGCTCATACAACCTTGGTGGACTCTATCAGTCAGTCCACATATGTGGCTCATACAACCTTGTTGAACTTTATCAGTCAGTCCACATATGTGGCTCATACAACCTTGGTTTGACTCTATCAGTCAGTCCACATATGTGGCTCATACAACCTTGGTTTGACTCTATCAGTCAGTCCACATATGTGGCTCATACAACCTTGTTGAACTTTATCAGTCAGTCCACATATGTGGCTCATACAACCTTGGTGGACTCTATCAGTCAGTCCACATATGTGGCTCATACAGCCTTGGTGGACTCTATCAGTCAGTCCACATATGTGGCTCATACAACCTTGTTGAACTTTATCAGTCAGTCCACATATGTGGCTCATACAGCCTTGGTGGACTGTATCAGTCAGTCCACATATGTGGCTCATACAACCTTGGTGGACTCTATCAGTCAGTCCACATATGTGGCTCATACAACCTTGGTGGACTCTATCAGTCAGTCCACATATGTGGCTCATACAACCTTGTTGAACTTTATCAGTCAGTCCACATATGTGGCTCATACAACCTTGGTTTGACTCTATCAGTCAGTCCACATATGTGGCTCATACAACCTTGGTTTGACTCTATCAGTCAGTCCACATATGTGGCTCATACAACCTTGTTGAACTCTATCAGTCAGTCCACATATGTGGCTCATACAACCTTGGTTTGACTCTATCAGTCAGTCCACATATGTGGCTCATACAACCTTGGTGACTCTATCAGTCAGTCCACATATGTGGCTCATACAACCTTGGTGGACTCTATCAGTCAGTCCACATATGTGGCTCATACAGCCTTGTTGGACTTTATCAGTCAGTCCACATATGTGGCTCATACAACCTTGGTGGACTCTATCAGTCAGTCCACATATGTGGGTCATACAACCTTGGTTTGACTCTATCAGTCAGTCCACATATGTGGCTCATACAGCCTTGTTGGACTTTATCAGTCAGTCCACATATGTGGCTCATACAACCTTGGTTTGACTCTATCAGTCAGTCCACATATGTGGCTCATACAACCTTGGTTTGACTCTATCAGTCAGTCCACATATGTGGCTCATACAGCCTTGTTGGACTCTATCAGTCAGTCCACATATGTGGCTCATACAACCTTTGTGGACTCTATCAGTCAGTCCACATATGTGGCTCATACAGCCTTGTTGGACTCTATCAGTCAGTCCACATATGTGGCTCATACAGCCTTGGTGGACTCTATCAGTCAGTCCACATATGTGGCTCATACAGCCTTGGTGGACTCTATCAGTCAGTCCACATATGTGGCTCATACAACCTTGGTGGACTCTATCAGTCAGTCCAGCCCAAACCTCAGAAACCAATGTTGAACATATCATATGAAACAAATCTACGTTCGTCAGTACGTCCAGTGCAACAGGTTGTCATATCAATTATAATAACCAAATGGATATTTTCATAATTCCAATGTAAAATCAAGAGCCTAAATAGCAACCAGTTTAATCCACACTCAACTAGTCATCAAGCAAACAACATTAGGAACAACATTAGGAACAACATTAGGAACAACATTAGGAACAAAATTAGGAACAACATTAGGAACAACATTAGGAACAACATTAGGAACAACAGTAGGAACAACATTAGGAACAACAGTAGGAACAACATTAGGAACAACATTAGGAACAACATTAGGAACAACATTATGAACAACATTAGGAACAACAAAAACTCAGTCAAACAATGTTGAGCATTTCATAAGAAACAAGTCTACGTTTATTGTTATACTCACAGCTGGACACCCCAGCACATGGGGAGGGACGGTTGGGTGGTCAGATACCTCCATGGCTCTTTTACAGACGTACCCAGCAGTCTGGACATCGCAAACGTCATCACTCCACTGTCCAGTCTGAAGAAATTAAGTTCAAATCAGATTTATGGCTGACACAGGTTTCAAACAACTGTTGGCACAGAAATTATCTAAAATATCTTAATCTCTAAACTGTCATAAAACTAAAATATCTTAATCTCTAAACTGTCATAAAACTAAAATATCTTAATCTCTAAACTGTCATAAAACTAAAATAAAATTATATTGTTTAAAACAAGCACAAAAATAATGTGATGAACATAAACCATTAAATTCTGTCATTAACAATTGATCACAGCAGAGGTAAGCAGAGCACCTGTCACCTACCGTCACACTAACAAGTATACAGAGCACCTGTCACCTACTGTCACACAAACAAGTATACAGAGCACCTGTCACCTACTGTCACACCAACAAGTATACAGAGCACCTGTCACCTGCTGTCACACAAACAAGTATACAGAGCACCTGTCACCTACTGTCACACTAACAAGTATACAGAGCACCTGTCACCTACTGTCACACTAACAAGTATACACAATTTACACAGCACAAGCTTTACAAACTTTAATGGTGTAAATTGACTTTTTGCATTGAAGTTTACATCCTCAACGTCCTTGTAATTTTTTAAAAGTACAATGTGAATTTTATGAGTTATTTATAGCATGTTATGCTTTATTGACTTTTGCCATGTATTTTTGCATCGAATTAGTTTTTTTTAAAAACTTTTCATCAGATTATTTTGTCAGGTTGTAAACCACAAAAACTCACCAATTTATGTAGTTTGACGCAGTCTTCATTTTTACCATTGAAATTGTTGGGCTCGTTGGGCAGCCAGTTGGTGTAGAGAACTTCTGAAAGGTCAGACCACACAAAGTTCATCTGGACCTGGAGGTCATTGAGACCAGTCCAGTAACCCTCATTGACGGCTGTAACATGTGCATTACGATTATGTCAAGTCTATGACTATGTGAGGTGAGAACTGAGCAAAACAAAATACCGTATATACTCGTTCTAAAGCTGACTTTTTTTGGTCAAAATCTAGGGGAAAAGGTTGGGAGGTCGGCTTATGAGCGGGTCATAGGTGATTTCTGCATGTACATTGAATATTGGTGTTGTTATTGTAGATCATCAAGGTCCTTTTCTACATTCTACATGATTCGACTGCTCTACCAGAAGCTATGTTATTCAAATTTCTTTGTTCTTCAACCTAAACAAAAGTAAACAATCTTTGTTCTTCAACCTAAACAAAAAGTAAACAATCTTTGTTCTTCAACCTAAACAAAAGTAAACAATCTTTGTTCTTCAACCTAAACAAAAGTAAACAATCTTTGTTCTTCAACCTAATAAAAGTAAACAATCTTTGTTCTTCAACCTAAACAAAAGTAAACAATCTTTGTTCTTCAACCTAAACAAAAGTAAACAATCTTTGTTCTTCAACCTAATAAAAGTAAACAATCTTTGTTCTTCAACCTAAACAAAAGTAAACAATCTTTGTTCTTCAACCTAAACAAAAAGTAAACAATCACAATGACCGATTTAGCTGTTATTTGTTTTTTTTTAAATGTGTACCATTTTGTTCACGCTGTCCTATTATTTTTGGGGGTCGGCTTACGAGCGGGTTACACACTTTTTATACTATTCTCTTCCAAAAGAAGGGGGGGTCGGCTTATGAACGAACGGGCTATAGAACGAGTAAATACGGTAATTTAATTTTTTATTATTTACAAAAATGTAATACTCTGTCAAATCCAATCCAACTTTCCATTGTGTTCATTTCACATATTATTGTCATCATGTCCTAAAACTCCATTTCACCATTATTATCATTAATCCTTTTCCATCAGATATGATCTAAAGCATTAGTGTAATGGCAATGCAAAGTTTTGCCTAGAGACAGGGGCCGTCACTCACTTTGATCACAACCACAAGACTGGGCACAGTTTTCCCACATCCAATGTAAGTTACTGAGGCACTCTCCAATTCCAGCCCAGTACTTGCACTGCCACTGTGTGTACTTGTCAGCACATGTCTGGTTACAGTAGCATGAAGCTTGGCAGTTGATCAGCATCCACGAGGGATTTGTTCCACATTCCCCGGTGGAAGCCCAGTTGTCACATTGAGCAGTGTTGGAATTTAGGTTGTTTCCCCTGCAGGTTTCTGTGATGGAGATAACTTTTTTTTTAAAACTCTGTCCATAATATTTTAGAACTTGGCAAAGACATCTTTTTTAAAAATATTTTAGTGCTTAATACGATTTTTTTAAACAATTAAAATCATACTTTTGCTTTTAAATTTGTAAACAATATTGGTGAATGGTGTCACTCAGCATCAAATTAGGTTCTCAAAAATTACTTGTTTTATAAACATTACGCTGCCTCACTTTCTGGTAACTTTGTCCAGATGAAACTCATTCTCCGGTACTGACTGGATAGAAGCAAGCTCTGAATTTTCTTGTCTGCAAGCAATCTGAGCCTGCCTCCAGGTGGCGGGGTTTCTCTTGATCAAGTAGCAGTTATTATTGTAAGGCAACCAGCCCTGTGGACAACCGTAGTACTTTCCAGCTGTTGGACAAATAAATAAGTCGGGTATAAATTAAATAAGCAAATGGCATCACCAGAGGGGATCTAAAAAACATGGAAACTCTATTTAAATATATTTTAAAAAATAAATTAACATCATTATCGAGAGTTTAAAATTAGGTTTTTTTTAATGTAATGCAGTTTAAACATAAAATTTATATTCTATTTTGTGGCATTGATTAAATCTATACTTAAAGATGTGTGAGTTGAGCAAACCAATGCCCTTTAGGACTGTTGTGAGTAAACGAATGCCCTTTAGGACTGTTGTGAGTAAACCAATGCCCTTTGGGACTGTTGTGAGTAAACCAATGTCCTTTAGGACTGTTGTGAGTAAACCAATGCCCTTTGGGACTGTTGTGAGTAAACCAATGTCCTTTAGGACTGTTGTGACTAAACCAATGTCCTTTAGGACTGTTGTGAGTAAACCAATGCCCTTTAGGACTGTTGTGAGTAAACCAATGCCCTTTAGGACTGATGTGACTAAACCAATGCCCTTTAAGACTGATGTGACTAAACCAATGCCCTTTAGGACTGTTGTGAGTAAACCAATGCCCTTTAGGACTGTTGTGGGTAAACCAATGCCCTTTAGGACTGTTGTGAGTAAACCAATGCCCTTTAGGACTGTTGTGGGTAAACCAATGCCCTTTAGGACTGTTTTGAGTAAACCAATGCCCTTTAGGACTGTTGTGAGTAAACCAATGCCCTTTAGGACTGATGTGACTAAACCAATGCCCTTTAGGACTGCTGTAGATAAGGGTTAAAACTTTTCTACTAAATTTCAATATTTTATCCAATAATGTTTGTCACTTGTAACACAGTGCCATGTAGATGTTTCCATTTAGCACAGGTGAGCCCACCATTTAGCACAGGTCAGCCCACCATTTAGCACAGGTGAGCCCACCATTTAGCACAGGTGAGCCCACCATTTAGCACAGGTGAGCCCACCATTTAGCACAGGTGAGCCCACCATTTAGCACAGGTGAGCCCACCATTTAGCACAGGTGAGCCCACCATTTATTATTTTTTAAAAGAATAATGTGCACAACTCTCGTCAACTTCTTTATTTCAATTGTCTTTTTTAGCTTATTGGATACGTCTTTGTCCAAGCTGAAATATGTCTACTTTTTTTTATTTTTACACATTACCTTCTATTTGGGTTTTAAAATGTACTTTGGTAAGATATCAATTCAAACTTTAAATAGAGACTTAACCTAGAGAAGGTACAAATTATATAAGAGGTTAAACCTAGAGAAGGTACAAATTATATAAAAGGTTAAACCTAGAGAAGGTACAAATTATATAAAAGGTTAAACCTAGAGAAGGTACAAATTATATAAGAGGTTAAACCTAGAGAAGGTACAAATTATATAAAAGGTTAAACCTAGAGAAGGTACAAATTATATAAGAGGTTAAACCTAGAGAAGGTACAAATTACATAAAAGGTTAAACCTAGAGAAGGTACAAATTATATAAAAGGTTAAACCTAGAGAAGGTACAAATTATATAAGAGGTTAAACCTAGAGAAGGTACAAATTATATAAGAGGTTAAACCTAGAGAAGGTACAAATTATATAAAAGGTTAAACCTAGAGAAGGTACAAATTATATAAAGGTTAAACCTAGAGAAGGTACAAATTATATAAGAGGTTAAACCTAGAGAAGGTACAAATTATATAAGAGGTTAAACCTAGAGAAGGTACAAATTATATAAGAGGTTAAACCTAAAGAAGGTACAAATTATATAAAAGGTTAAACCTAGAGAAGGTACAAATTATATAAAAGGTTAAACCTAGAGAAGGTACACATTATATAAAAGGTTAAACCTAGAGAAGGTACAAATTATATAAAAGGTTAAACCTAAAGAAGGTACAAATTATATAAAAGGTTAAACCTAAAGAAGGTACAAATTATATAAGAGGTTAGTTAAACCTAGAGAAGGTACAAATTCAAACTTTTAACAGTGGCTAAACCTTGAGAAGCTCTTACCTGGCAAGGACACCTGTGTTGTGGTGGATGTTGACGTCATGGTTTTCACTGTAATCAAATTATGAATAATTTTTAAACTGTATAAATTATTCTTCTAAAATGTGTTTAATAATTTAGTTTTAAAATATATTTTAAAAAATAGTATTTGCTATAACTTAATAATCTAATATATATTGGGCCTAAGCGCGTCTGTCTGTCAGTGATCGCTATGCGAGGTAACTCTTGATTATTTTTTTTAAATTGAAAATTTAGTAGTAAAATAATAAACATTTTGGGGTCGAGATTAAATGTGTGTATTGTGTTTCTCGCCGTAAAATATTATATGACAGGACGTCATTGTTGGAGCTTATAAAAATTTGTGAAAAGGGAGCGATGTAATTAGGAAGAAATTTATTCACTGGGTTAAGATTGAGGCTAATTGGTGGCACAATTATTTTTATGTAGGGGGCACCTTTGTGAACTTTTAAAGGTTACTTTTCATTGGTAGTGGCAGGCATCAATATCATCACTCAACCTGGGTAAACAGTATTGGTATTTTTATTTTGACGACCCCGTAGCGTAGCACGGGTATTGCGCTTGTTTTAAATATTGACCTATTACAAATTTGTGTGATGCCAAGCCTAATTGTGTAATAAAAGAATCTCTAAGTTGTGTAGTGCCAGTAAATAGAAATGTCCAGATCCCACCATAACACATATCAAATAGAATTAAATTTGTCCAATTTGTTGTGTCGTAATTTTTGTTTGCGTATAAATTAAGCACAAACCTCTTTTCTTGCATATGAAACTATTCCTCAGACTACAGTTAAAGTCGTTCCATCTCATATTTGACGTCATCATACCAGCACAGTCCTCATCACCGTACTGATTGGGCTCCCCTGGTGGTTGGCAGCGGAGGAAAGTATTTTAATTTCAAGTTTATTACTGCTTTGAAATATATTTACTAGATGCCCAAAATCCTTTCAAAATACAGAACAAGGCCTGGCAAAATAAAGGACTGGCAAAATAAAGGACTGGCAAAATAAAGGACTGGCAAAATAAAGGACTGGCAAAATAAAGGCTTGGAACTCACTCAAAATTCTGATAAGCCTTCAAGAACCATTTCGTATTTTTATTTCTTAGATATTTTACTAAAAGCTTTTATAATAAAATTCTGTTTTACAAATGCAATAAATTAATATTATGACCTAAGTATAAACAAAATTTGTTGAAGTCTGTCTTACAAGGTAAAAGAAAATAAGCCCCACTGTGGGGCATATCCCTTTAGTTACCAGCCTTAAACTAAGAGAACAAGTACATACAACTCATTAGGATGTCTTCATCAAAGTCTCACATGCATAAAAAATAATTATAGACTAAAATATCAGCTGCCATTATATAAAGTAAACTTAAAATACTGACCCATTATATAAAGTATACTTAAAATATTGAGCCATTATATAAAGTATACTTAAAATACTGAGCCATTATATAAAGTATACTTAAAATACTGAGCCATTATATAAAGTATACTTAAAATACTGAGCCATTATATAAAGTATACTTAAAATCTGAGCCATTATATAAAGTATACTTAAAATCTGAGCCATTATATAAAGTATACTTAAAATATTGAGCTGTGGTTTTCAAGAAGGGAGATCAAAACAAAAGTTTTCAAAACTGAAAAATGACATTTGCATTTCAGCTTGGACAACGACAATTTAAAGTTAAGACCCTTTAAATTATCTTAGAATTGAAACATGAATATCAGCTCATAAATGACAGATAGCATTAATTAAAATACAAAATTTTTCTAAAAGGTAATAAAATAAGGACCATGTCTTTACCTGTTTCCCAATTAAGATACGAGAAGGGGCTGCCATCTTCCCACCTCCACCCCGCCTCCTGCATGCTGTCAGTGGCTCCTATCCAATACACCAGGTCATCTTGAGACCTTAAACGACCTGGAAGAGTTACAGATTGGCATAAATGCATGTAAAAATCTGCAGTCCATTCAGTCATAAGAAATAAGGAATGTCCAGGGCTCGGTGTTCATGTTAAGATTCTGAGTGATAGAACTGACAACATCCTACTCATCAAGTCTGATACAGCTTCATGACATGGGTCCAACAGCTCACATCCCAATAGATGTTAATAATTGTTAATAACAACTTTGACGTGTACAAAGTGAATAATTTGATGCACGAGTAGCCTACTTAACCCTTTGCTGGGTGTAGCGGCCAAAACCATCTTATCCCTTAAATGGGAAAAAAGTACAACGGCCGGTAATACCATCCGTTGAATTTTATTTTTAATCGCGAGACTTCCAGCACATGATTTCCAGTTTTTTCTGTTGTGGATAGATTTGACTACATTTCCACACGTGATCTCTTTGCTGTGTTCGTTTTTTCTTTTTCAAATTTTTTTGGTGATTGTTCAAAATGGATGGTTTGGATTCTTGAAGCGATGAAGGGGGGTTTACGGGCTTAAATTCAACAGAAATTGAGTTGAGACAAATGTACTTTGAGTTGGAGGAAGAGATCGATAGTGACATTAGTGTTAGTATCGTGCAAACATCCTATCTTTCAGTCAGACTGGATATTTGTGCTTGTAAATAGTGTCAATAGTGCTTGTTTGGACTTCTTAAAAACGTAATTGGAACTTTTTAGGGGGGAAGACATACCCCTAAATATCTCTAAAATTGTAAAAAAAATCTTGCCCATTTGGAGGATGAAAATGGAAAAAATTCTGCCCAGTAAAGGGTTAACTCAAACATAGATTCAAATATTTATCTCCCTTCTATCAGTGTTTTAGCAAGAATAGTCCCGATGTTTTATCAAGAACCGTGCCGATGTTTTATCAAGAACAGTGCTGATGTTTTATCAAGTACAGTGCCGATGTTTTATCAAGAACAGTGCCAATGCGGTGGCATCTTTTAACTTTTGGGGGGGGGGTGCAGCAGTCCATTCATGGAGAGGGACCTGTGCAGACAACGCCAACTATGTCGCTACTCCTACCTTCAATATAACTTTGTTCATCCCTGGATGTTATGCTGACCAAACTGCCATTATAATAAGCACACAAGGCCATGGCATCAGACCAGGACAACTTGGTCGCTCTGAACTGGTAGCACAAGTCTGTGCCAGGTCTTTCCTCCCACATCAAGCCACACTTGGCACTGTAGGGAGCTGGGAAGAAATCAAGTCATCGGCACCATTAAGAAATAACACATGGTAAACACTCGTGGCTGCAAACTTAAAGAGAAACTAAATTAAATTAGACCCCAATCTAAGCTTATAGTAGTGCATATCTTGCAGTACATAAGTTGCAACTGTTCATTCAAACACTACTGAGAGTAATTTTCTGGTTTTTCTCAGATATTAGATTAGATCAAACTTTTCATGTTATATATTTATATAATGTATATGAATTAAATCATGCATTTTTTAAAAGGTTTTTTGTTTAGAAACAACTTATTTGAAAAAAGTCATTAAAAGAAAAACTAGTTAATTTAATGCTGCAAGCTTTAAAGGATCAAACTTGCATCTGGAGCTTTGAGAATGGAAGTGATAAATGAATGGAAAGCATCTACTTAAAAATAATTGTTTTAAACTAAATGTACAAGTTAAGTTTTTCCACAGAGCCATGTAACTATGATCTCATTTGTTATAAGTTTTTCCACAGAGCCATGTAATTATGATCTCATTTGTTATAAGTTTTTCCACAGAGCCATGTAATTATGATGTCATTTGTTTTAAGTTTTTCCACAGAGCCATGTAATTATGATGTCATTTGTTTTAAGTTTTTCCACAGAGCCATGTAATTATGATCTCATTTGTTAACTAAAGTTTCCGAGAAGCTTGTATGTATTATTTGATTGGTTAACTATTGAACTGTCCTTCACCTTGAGTTGTCGTGAATGTAGCTACTGTGCTTATTCCACCTGAAATGGAGAATAATACAGTTTTGTATAATATTGCTACAAGAAACGATCTCAAGACTGAAAGTACTTACCTATTTATACAACAAATGCAACAACAAAAAACATAACAATTTAATACATTTAAAATCTTATTGGTGACATTGTTAGAGGATTAGTTGAACGAGGCTATCATGAGAATATGTTTGGCATTTAGTAAGACTTATAGAGGATAGAGAAGTTTTACCGCTATCAGCAGAAACATATTTTAAGCCAGCCCTAGCAAATTTATTTTTAATGACAAGATATCTTCCCTTAAATTTTGTTGAAAAGAATCACAGAGAGCCCAAAGTAAATAAATAGAACCTCTCAAAGAATAGCCCCAAGTGGAGCTTAGCTGCACCTAATGTTGCCCTTTGTATCATTATCTTATAAGTCTGACAGACATTGCTCATGAGCAACTTTCCACACATAAAAAACACAAGAACAAGAGATGTGTTTTAGGCCAGGCTGAAATCTTAAACAACTAAACAACAAAATACAATGTTAAGGAAGAATAATTTTACTCTTGTTCATAAATCGCTATAAGGTTACTTCCTGTTGTAAGGTTCGGTCCATTTTGTTTTTAATAAATTTAATAAACCAAAGTCATATATTATATTACGTTGCTATGTTATGTTACATTATATTATATTATATTACATTATATATTACATTGAAATGGAGTTGCCACTAACTTGGTGCTTTCTGGCATATAAAGCTGTTTAAGTCCACACAGCGCATGTCAAACCACTTGATTTGACCTCCGACTGGCTTGAGAACAACACAGTTCTCATTGTCTTTGTTGTCAGGTTCCCCTACAGCCCAGTGTGTTGTGTTCAACTTGAAATTATGAGAAGGATAAAGACTTGGTTTTAGATACAAGGATATTACACACTGTCACAGTGATCCCACATCTAAATTACTGACTCACATAAGAAAGACAGTAAATCGTTGAGTCGAAGCTCTTTAAACTACCACACACATCACAAATTTTAAAGCAGGGCTTTAAGATGTTCCACCTGGGAAGCCTTGCTCATCACTTTTCCACCCACATACTCTTTAAAAAATATATAAATTGTTTCCATATCTTTAAAGTGTGATCATTATTAAACAATGAAAATTATTTATAGACTATATTATTAACAGTTAAAAGTTAATGAGAATACTCAATTAAAACTGAAGGTGCAAGCAGAAAACAACAAACAAAGAAATATTTGATTTATTATATACCATCTGATAAGCAATATTTATAAAAGACTTAAGAGGTTAATTTTAAGGAACCTTCCACTAACCAAAGTTCCATTAATCCAGGTGAATGTTCCCTCAGAGCCGGTGTCATCCAGACCAATCCAGTACTGATCTGATGTGATTTGGCCTTGAAAGGAACAATTCAAATATTTCATTTTTTATAAAAAATTTTAAGTAGCTGAGTACTTAACAGTAGGTGTGCTTACATTTATTTGCCATCATTTTTATCCTTATGTAGAATTTTTAGGAAATTTGTACATAATACTATTCATAGCTAACAGAATTTTTTTAAGCCCCACTCTACTGTTGTAGCTAGATGCTAGTATGAAAGCTAATTCATTTGAAAACAAGGTTGCATAAAGTTTGAGGCGGTGATATAATGTAAATGATCACACAACGTACTCACCTTCTAAAACACTTTGAATATCATCTGAATTAATGACGACAAGTTGTGACTGCAGACTTTGGCATTTCATCTTAGCTTTATACCATGAAACATCATCATCACTGATAAATATACAAGAATCTCCAGCCACTATCCAACCAAGATCACAGGAGAAGTTGGCTGATGGAAAGAAAAAAAAAGACAAGTTACACACCAACCAAGATCACAGGAGAAGTTGGCTGATGGAAACAAACAAATGACAAGGTACACACCAACCAAGATCACAGGAGAAGTTGGCTGATGGAAACAAACAAATGACAAGTTACACACCAACCAAGATCACAGGAGAAGTTGGCTGATGGAAACAAACAAATGACAAGTTACACACCAACCAAGATCACAGGAGAAGTTGGCTGATGGAAACAAACAAATGACAAGTTACACACCAACCAAGATCACAGGAGAAGTTGGCTGATGGAAACAAACAAATGACAAGTTACACACCAACCAAGATCACAGGAGAAGTTGGCTGATGGAAACAAACAAATGACAAGTTACACACCAACCAAGATCACAGGAGAAGTTGGCTGATGGAAACAAACAAATGACAAGTTACACACCAACCAAGATCACAGGAGAAGTTGGCTGATGGAAACAAACAAATGACAAGTTACACACCAACCAAGATCACAGGAGAAATTGGCTGATGGAAACAAACAAATGACAAGTTACACACCAACCAAGATCACAGGAGAAGTTGGCTGATGGAAACAAACAAATGACAAGTTACACAATTTCAGTTCTCTTTAAGTTAGGCTTTAGTGTAAAATACAAGAAAGTATCAGTTAGAACAATAAATACAAGAAAGTATCAGTTAGAACAATAAATACAAGAATGTATTAGTTAGAACAATAAATACAAGAAAGTATCAGTTAGAACAATAAATACAAGAAAGTATTAGTTAGAACAATAAATACAAGAAAGTATCAGTTGGAACAATAAATACAAGAATGTATTAGTTGGAACAATAAATACAAGAATGTATTAGTTGGATCAATAAATACAAGAATGTATTAGTTGGAACAATAAATACAAGAAAGTATCAGTTAGAACAATAAATACAAGAAAGTATTAGTTGGAACAATAAATACAAGAAAGTATCAGTTAGAACAACAAATAGAAGAAAGTATTAGTTGGAACTATAAATACAAGAAAGTATCAGTTAGAACAATAAATAGAAGAAAGTATTAGTTGGAACAATAAATACAAGAAAGTATCAGTTGGAACAATAAATACAAGAAAGTATTAGTTGGAACAATAAATACAAGAAAGTATTAGTTAGAACAATAAATAAAAAAGTATTAGTTGAACATAAAGAAAGTATTAGTTGGAACTATAAATACAAAAAAATATCAGTTAGAACTATAAATACAAGAAAGTATTAGTTGGAACTATAAATACAAGAATGTATTAGTTGGAACAATAAATACAAGAAAGTATCAGTTAGAACAATAAATACAAGAAAGTATTAGTTGGAACAATAAATACAAGAAAGTATCAGTTAGAACAATAAATACAAGAATGTATTAGTTGGAACAATAAATACAAGAAAGTATCAGTTAGAACAATAAATAGAAGAAAGTATTAGTTGGAACTATAAATACAAGAAAGTATCAGTTAGAACAATAAATAGAAGAAAGTATTAGTTGGAACAATAAATACAAGAATGTATTAGTTAGAACAATAAATACAAGAATGTATTAGTTGGAACAATAAATACAAGAATGTATTAGTTGGAACAATAAATACAAGAAAGTATCAGTTAGAACAATAAATACAAGAAAGTATTAGTTGGAACAATAAATACAAGAAAGTATCAGTTAGAACAATAAATACAAGAAGGTATTAGTTGGAACTATAAATACAAGAAAGTATCAGTTAGAACAATAAATAGAAGAAAGTATTAGTTGGAACAATAAATACAAGAAAGTATCAGTTAGAACAATAAATAGAAGAAAGTATTAGTTGGAACTATAAATACAAGAAAATATCAGTTAGAACTATAAATACAAGAAAGTATTAGTTGGAACTATAAATACAAGAATGTATTAGTTGGAACAATAAATACAAGAAAGTATCAGTTAGAACAATAAATACAAGAAAGTATTAGTTGGAACAATAAATACAAGAAAGTATCAGTTAGAACAATAAATACAAGAAAGTATTAGTTGGAACAATATATACAAGAAAGTATCAGTTAGAACAATAAATAGAAGAAAGTATTAGTTGGAACAATAAATACAAGAAAGTATCAGAACAATAAATAGAAGAAAGTATTAGTTGGAACAATAAATACAAGAAAGTATCAGTTAGAACTATAAATACAAGAAAGTTTCAGTTAGAACTATAAATACAAGAAAGTATCAGTTAGAACTATAAATGAGTTCAAATATATTGATCCCTACAAACAAGTTAAATTAAGATTGCTGGAAAAGAAACACACTTGATTGTATATTGCGGTTCCAGAATGAACTATTGTAAACATTATTTGTATAATTTCACATGCAGCCTTCTCCTCCTCCTCTCAAAAACCTCCCAAAAATAAAACAAAACTGAAAATAATAAATAAGGAAGCTTTCTTCAGAAAACAATCACAAAACTGCCAGATGTTGTTTTTTGTGTGTGCATATTTTGATGACTAATAATCAAAATAATTGTAATGGATGGAACTTAACTTACTGGTTGTTATCAATACTTCTTTGACTTGCTTGTTTCCAGAGATGTAGCAACCAAAGGATTTTAGTACAGATGAATTGGTCAACTGCCATTTACCAGTAGAATCATCTTATGGGATGTTGAAAAACATAAACTATTATTTTCAAATTTTAACTAAGTAGTTTGTCTCTCAAAATACCATCACATTTTTTAAAGAATATATTATCCAAAAAAAAATTGGATGAAAGTTTTGACAATAAAACTTGAAACATTTTCCTTTCCAAAACAAAGTTCTATGGTTTTAATAAAAATAAATTTTTTCTCTAATGATTTCAAATAATTTTTCTAAAATCATTGTTAAACAATGTCGATCGAACAGCTTATTTTAAAAAATCATTTATGGTTTGTCTTAAAGATAAGCAAAAAATTATATATTTTGTAAAACTTATTATTCTAACAAATTATTGTTAGCGATGGTAATCAAACAAATCACCTGTTTCTATGTATCCGAAACTACCAGGAAAGTTTGCTGGAGGCAGCGCCCAGTTAGAAAAATTACTAAAATTAGATCCATCCACCCAGGTAAACCTGTCACCAAAATCTGTCAAAAGTAATAACCTTAGATCAGTTTTATCATTGAGCCAAGTATTATTGAAGAAATCTATTACCAACAAAGTTAGGTCAATGGATAATCTAGGCAAGTTCTCAAACTGTAACCCTCTATTATTTACTGGGGTCACAGATCACTACTGTATATAGATATGGGCACTAAAGTTTGAGAACTCATGATCAAAGCCAACATTGACATGTATCATCATTCATATAGATATGTGTGGAATTTTTTTTCGTTATATTTGGTTTATAGGTTTTAATAATAGTCAAGAAATGACTAAGTAATGCGCCGCCTTAAGTTATTCATCTTTCTAAACATAAATAATAAATATCCCTTTAAATCCCTTAAGGATTTTTTTTGGGAAAGTTAAAATCTTTGAACAATTTTAAATAGCACGAAAAAAAACAGACTTGAGATTCCAATCCAAAAACTGTCTATTGATGAAGCTTTAAGTTCCTGTAAGTATTCATTGATCTCATTCTGGTAGGATTGTCTGTGTAGAAAGAAAAAAACAAAAATATGTAACCCAAACAGAATCATTCGTAATTTTTAAAAACTTTGGAAGTTATTATGGAACAAAGGAAGAAGGAATAATTAAAAAAATTTAAACAAATAATATTTTCAAAATAAACTCTAAATTTTAGTTTATATCCCATCAAATTTTTAAACTAATAATAGCTAACGTTGAAATTTTGATGATGTCTGCACCCATGGCAAGGCAATAGTTTCTGGCATTGACCCATGAAAGTTTGAGTCGAGGAAAAAACTTGAAACATGTTGCTAGGTGAGATATCCAACCATCAGCACATACTCCTGTGGGAAATAAACAACATTGCATTCAAAAATTGTGTGTATTGAGAATGGAACAAAATCAAACAAAATGCATTATTCTAAACTGGATTGGCTGGTAGATCATCATACCAGCTAATCAGATTGCTTTATACATTTTTTATACATGCTGTCATCATAATTTATCTTATCTTATCTTATCTGTTTACAGACGCTCCTTCTATACAGAAGATTATTGCGTCCTACGCTTATCTATGGTTTGTGTTTAGTCCTGCATTTTTATTAGAGATTTAAATGTTGATAAAGTGTTGGTTTTCCTGGATTCTTCAGGCAACCCATTCCACGCCCGAATTCCGGACGGGAAGAAGGAAAACTTGTATGTGTTTGTTCTTGCATACGGAATAAGAAAGGTGTTTTTATCCTTATGTCTATCTGAGGGTTGTTTTAAGTTATCTTTGTGTTGTATTTCTAAATTAGAATTAATTGCTTTATGTATGATTACTACTTTGCTCTTGGTTCTACTATCCTCTAGTGTTTCAAGGTTTAATGATTTAACTAATGGTGTTATTCTTGTCAGTTTCGAATATTCTCCTGTTATGAATCTGGCAGCTCTTTTTTGAATTTGTTCTAGTTTATCAATGTTTTCTTTGGTGGATGGGTCCCATACAGAAGATGCATATTCTAGTACAGGTCTCACCAAAGTGAGGTAGCATTTTAGTTTTATATCTCTATTACATTTGTTGAAGTTCCTTTTTATAAAGCCTAAGGTTTTGTTTGATTTTTTAATAACTTCATTGACATGGGGATTCCATGATAGTTTCTCATTTATTAAGACTCCTAAGTATTTTGCATCTTTAGTTTGGGTCAGTTCTTTTCCATGAATGTAATATTTTGAATTTATTTGTTTCTTTTTCTTTGTTACTCTTAACAGTTGACACTTTTCTGGGTGGAAAGACATACTCCAGTTAGTTTCCCATTTTATCAATTCATCTAAGTCTTTTTGTAAAATTTTGCTATCTTGTTCTGATTTAATTGTTCTATAGATTATACAATCATCAGCAAATAACCTAACTTTTGTACCTGTTGAGATGTTGTTGGGTAAATCATTTATATAAATTAAAAAGAGTAAGGGACCTAGCACAGTTCCTTGTGGAACTCCTGAGTTAACCTTTATTGGTGCAGATTTAGATCCATTAATTATTACAGTTTGCTCCCTGCCCAAAAGGAAGTCTTGGATCCAGTGATGTAAGGAACCTGAGATTCCAAAGTAGTTAAGTTTTTTAAGTAAACTAAGGTGGTGAACTTTGTCAAATGCTTTTGAGAAGTCTAGTAATATTGTATCTATTTGATCATTTTTGTCCAAGCCTTTTGATAGCTCATCTATTAAACCTATTAATTGTGTTTCACATGATCTGTTTTTTCTAAAGCCGTGTTGATGTGGGCATAAGGCATTATATTTGTCAAGGTGGTTAACTATTCTACTATATATTATGTGTTCTAGTAATTTAAAGGTGATACTAGTAAGTGATACAGGCCTGTAATTACCAGGGTCTGATTTATCCCCTTTCTTAAAGAGTGGAGTTACGTTAGCTAATTTCCAATCCTGGGGCACTTTACCCTGGTTTAGAGAGGCTTGAAAGAGAACTACAAGGATTGGGGACAGTTCATTGCTTAGTTCTTTTAATAATCTTGCAGACAAATCATCTGGGCCAGTAGCTTTGTTTATTTTTAAGTTTTTTAGGAGTGAATGTATACCTATCTCATCTACAGTTATGTTACCTATTTCCTCCATTTTATTTAAATTTATTAAAACTTCCTTGTCGCCTGAGGCAGAAAAAGATGATGCAAAATATGTGTTAAGGATATTAGCTTTAGTTTCATTATCATTATAGGTTTTATTATTTGAGCCTTTTAGTGTGGCTATTCCTGAAGGTTCCATTTTTTTAGATTTGATAAAGGACCATAAGTTTTTATTGTTATCTTTGGTAATTACATTGTTTATATATTCATTTTGGAGGTTTCGACTAAGTTTTTGTGTCAAATGTTTAATCTTTAAGTATTTTTTGTGTATCCTATATGAATAGGTAGCTTTATATTTCTTAAATAAGTTCTCTTTTAGTTTGCATAGCTTTTTCAATCTAGAATTGAACCAGCATTTGTTAATTTTATTTGATGTTAGTTTTGTTGGAACATTCTCATCCATTATAGTTTTTAGATTTGTTTTTATATCTTTCCAAATTTCTTCTACTGGGCTATTTGTGTTAAATTTACTTAGGAAAGTTTGTTGGAAGTTAGCCGCTGATTGGTGTAGTTTTATTGAATTACATTTATTCCAAAGATAGATTATTCTTCTAGGTATCTTATTAATTTTAGTTTTTATTGTATTGGTGACCCTAACAATATCATGGTCGGACAGTCCTGGAATTATTTTATAGTCTAACACTAGTCCTGGTCTATTTGTTAGGAATAAATCTAGTGTTTTATTTTTTCTTGTTGCTCTTTTTACTATCTGTTCTAGGTTTATGTTGTTTATAGTGTCTAAAAAGTGTTCATTAATTTCTTTGTTAGTTTGATGGTTATCAATTGTATAATTTTTCCAATTTATATCTGGAAGATTAAAGTCCCCCATAATCCATAGAACTGCATTTTTATTATTCTCTTTTATGAAAGTTAATTGACTACAAAGATTGTTCATGTATTCTAGGTTTGTATTCGGAGGTCTATATATACTGCCTACAATAAGTGGGGATGAGTTGGGTGTAATTATTTTACAATAAATAGACTCTATATTAAAATTTGGCTGTGTAGTAATTTCTTCAGCTATGATATTTGATTTAATTGCAAGTAGCACTCCTCCATAATTGTCTGATCTGTCTTTCCTAAAAATATTATAATTGGTGTTTAAAATCTCAGAGTTATATATGTTGGGGTTCAACCAAGTTTCAGAACCAGCAATTATGTCTGGTTCTTCTGTTTTTATAAGTAGTTCTAAATCTGGAATTTTATTTTTTAAGCTTTGGAAATTAACTATTAGTGTTTTGAGAATGTTTTGATTATTATTATTATTAGATTTTTTATGGGTAATTTTATGGGTTTGTGTGGTAGGTTTCATTTTATCTAGTGGTTTATTTATAAAAGGATTAGCCAAAACACTGTAAGAGTTTGTGGCGATAAGGTCCTTATAGTTAAATAAATCTGAACTGATTTGGGGCAACCCACAATGTATGCAGTGCCAAGATGCATATTTATTTCTTAGGCCTATTGCTTTGTGCTTTGGTGTGTTAGAATGCAGGCATGCAATGTGGTACCATTCATTGCAGGTGTCACACTGAATGGTTCCTTGTTTGGCAGTGCATGCCTTAATACAAATTTGACATTTAGATGATACTGGGCCTGGGTTAAGTTCTATGTCGTCTGAGAGGAGCAAAAGTAAGATTAAGTGTTTTTGCTTATATCTACATATTTTATGTTTCCATTGTTTGAAGGAGATTTCCTTTATTGTGCTTAAGATAGAGGTGTAGTCAGTGTGCTTTGTGTTGTGGTGGTTTATAATTATTGATATATTACTCTGATTTTTAGGATGTTTGTTGGTTGACGTTAATGTCCTTAAAAGTAGTGTGGTTATTACTAATACTAAGATGAAAATTCTCATTTTCGGGTTAGTGTTAGACTAGGTTTAATTTTAAGGCTTAAGTTTAAGACTATTACTATTACTAATTACTATTATTATTATGATACTATAAGTTATGTATAATTTTGTTAAAGTGTGTTTAATTGTTCTAATTTGATTAATTTGAGCCTGCACTGATTGTTTCCTAATGTGTTATGTACAATGAGTTGTTTTTTTTCTGTTGGATATAATGTAAAACTCCAAGATGTTTCACAAAATGAATTTAGTGATCTGATTTCTCTGGGTTTTTTGTGTAACTGACAGTGATGTAAACCAGTGCATCTCAAACTTTTTAGTATGGCGGACCAGCGGGAATTTTTTCCATTGCACAAGGGACCGGTGAACTATTTTCACTGTACTGACGTGGTAGAGAAATGTTTATTTTATTTTATTCGCGTATTAACATAAAATTGCCACATTCTTTAGGGTTAGTATTAATGGTTGAAAATAAGGGATTATAATTATATTTTATGTCCTTTCTTGATAATTTCTGCTGACTGACACAGGATAGCCCACAGACCGGCACCACACCGTGGACCACCACTTTGAGAATCATTGATGTAAACAATCAGGAAAGTGATGAAGATCAACAGGGTTATGATGATGTTAATGTTGTGAATCCTTACTTTAAAGATCAGGGGTTCTCAACTTGATAGATGACCCCAACCTCTTTTTTTAGAAAAGGAAAACAAATCCTATCAACATGCCACAAGGCAAACAAAGGAACAAGATCCATGTTTACATGCTTTAACTTTAAGAGTTTCAAGAAAATTTTGAACAGTCACAAAAATGCCAGGAGCAAAGAAACGTATAGTCTCTGACCTTGAGGTTTCATACAAGTGAATGAGTTCCTGACATCACAGCTCTGTGTTGACCACGATGAAAGACGTCGAGTGTTTCCATTAACAAAGGCACACAGTGAAGACTTGGACTGGCTGAAATGTGAAATACTTGTGTGAGTCATGTATATATTTCCATTGATGAAGCCACACAGAGAAGACTTAGACAGGCTTAAATGTGAAATACTTTGTGATTTAGGTATATGTTCTGACCCCATCTAACAGTAAGTTCAAGGATCATGACATTAATGGGTGAATTTGCTTGGAGGATGTCAATAATGTAAACCTAGGGTTTTCTTATACTGTTAATTTTCTATTTCTAAATCTCCATACTTGATCACAATTGAATTACACTCCAAAAGAGAAGAAGAAGAAGAAGAAGAAGAAGAAGAAGAAGAAGAAGAAGAAGAAGAAGAAGAAGAAGAAGAAAGAAGAAGAAGAAGAAGAAGAAGAAGAAGAAGAAGAAGAAGAAGAAGAAGAAGAAGAAGAAGAAGAAAGAAGAAGAAGAAGAAGAAGAAGAAGAAGAAGAAGAAGAAGAAGAAGAAGAAGAAGAAGAAGAAGAAGAAGAAGAAGAAGAAGAAGAAGAAGAAGAAGAAGAAGAAGAAGAAGAAGAAGAAGAAGAAGAAGAAGAAAGAAGAAGAAGAAGAAGAAGAAGAAGAAGAAGAAGAAGAAGAAGAAGAAGAAGAAGAAGAAGAAGAAGAAGAAGAAGAAGAAGAAGAAGAAGAAGAAGAAGAAGAAGAAGAAGAAGAAGAAGAAGAAGAAGAAGAAGAAGAAGAAGAAGAAGAAGAAGAAGAAGAAGAAGAAGAAGAAGAAGAAGAAGAAGAAGAAGAAGAAGAAGAAGAAGAAGAAGAAGAAGAAGAAGAAGAAGAAGAAGAAGAAGAAGAAGAGAAGAAGAAGAAGAAGAAGAAGAAGAAGAAGAAGAAGAAGAAGAAGAAGAAGAAGAAGAAGAAGAAGAAGAAGAAGAAGAAGAAGAAGAAGAAGAAGAAGAAGAAGAAGAAGAAGAAGAAGAAGAAGAAGAAGAAGAAGAAAGAAGAAGAAGAAGAAGAAGAAGAAGAAGAAGAAGAAGAAGAAGAAGAAGAAGAAGAAGAAGAAGAAGAAGAAGAAGAAGAAGAAGAAGAAGAAGAAGAAGAAGAAGAAGAAGAAGAAGAAGAAGAAGAAGAAGAAGAAGAAGAAGAAGAAGAAGAAGAAGAAGAAGAAGAAGAAGAAGAAGAAGAAGAAGAAGAAGAAGAAGAAGAAGAAGAAGAAGAAGAAGAAGAAGAAGAAGAAGAAGAAGAAGAAGAAGAAGAAGAAGAAGAAGAAGAAGAAGAAGAAGAAGAAGAAGAAGAAGAAGAAGAAGAAGAAGAAGAAGAAGAAGAAGAAGAAGAAGAAGAAGAAGAAGAAGAAGAAGAAGAAGAAGAAGAAGAAGAAGAAGAAGAAGAAGAAGAAGAAGAAGAAGAAGAAGAAGAAGAAAGAAGAAGAAGAAGAAGAAGAAGAAGAAGAAGAAGAAGAAGAAGAAGAAGAAGAAGAAGAAGAAGAAGAAGAAGAAGAAGAAGAAGAAGAAGAAGAAAGAAGAAGAAGAAGAAGAAGAAGAAGAAGAAGAAGAAGAAGAAGAAGAAGAAGAAGAAGAAGAAGAAGAAGAAGAAGAAGAGAAGAAGAAGAAGAAGAAGAAGAAGAAGAAGAAGAAGAAGAAAGAAGAAGAAGAAGAAGAAGAAGAAGAAGAAGAAGAAGAAGAAGAAGAAGAAGAAGAAGAAGAAGAAGAAGAAGAAGAAGAAGAAGAAGAAGAAGAAGAAGAAGAAGAAGAAGAAGAAGAAGAAGAAGAAGAAGAAGAAGAAGAAGAAGAAGAAGAAGAAGAAGAAGAAGAAGAAGAAGAAGAAGAAGAAGAAGAAGAAGAAGAAGAAGAAGAAGAAGAAGAAGAAGAAGAAGAAGAAGAAGAAGAAGAAGAAGAAGAAGAAGAAGAAGAAGAAGAAGAAGAAGAAGAAAGAAGAAGAAGAAGAAGAAGAAGAAGAAGAAGAAGAAGAAGAAGAAGAAGAAGAAGAAGAAGAAGAAGAAGAAGAAGAAGAAGAAGAAGAAGAAGAAGAAGAAGAAGAAGAAGAAGAAGAAGAAGAAGAAGAAGAAGAAGAAGAAGAAGAAGAAGAAGAAGAAGAAGAAGAAGAAGAAGAAGAAGAAGAAGAAGAAGAAGAAGAAGAAGAAGAAGAAGAAGAAGAAGAAGAAGAAGAAGAAGAAGAAGAAGAAGAAGAAGAAGAAGAAGATAATACACTATTATGCTAAAAAAAAATTTAAAGTTCCTAATTCATAAAAGAATTTTTTTCTAGTGACACTTAAACACAGCTAATGTAATACAGAAAGGTTACTGTATACAAATTGACTCCTGTCTACCCAATGGCAATGCACTATTTCTTTATGAACGCAATAGACGATCACAGGATTAACACAAAGAGCTAAACCAATGAAATAATCTACTTTACCTTTGGTTAACTGGTTGATTATCAGCCCACCAGGATATGGAACCATTCAAAGGAGAGCCATCTGTCCATTGATACTAGGAGAATAAGAAGTGAATGCATGAAGTGAATTGAGAGCCATCTATCCATTGATACTAGGAGAATAAGAAGTGAATGCATGAAGTGAATTGAGAGCCATCTATCCATTGATACTAGGAGAATAAGAAGTGAATGCATGAAGTGAATTGAGAGCCATCTATCCATTGATACTAGGAGAATAAGAAGTGAATGCATGAAGTGAATTGAGAGCCATCTATCCATTGATACTAGGAGAATAAGAAGTGAATGCATGAAGTGAATTGAGAGTCATCTATCCATTGATACTAGAATAAGAAGGGAATAAATGAAGTGAATTGAAAGTGAATTTTCATTTCATATAGAATGATATAGAATGAGTTTTAATGTATTATGAAACAGTTGGTGTTATTGTAGCAGTGACCAGAGATTTTGTGTAGGCTTGGGAGTATTCAGGATAATTTATAACAGTGTTATTGTAGGAAAGCAGTCATTATGCAATGTAGTGTAATGTATGATACACTACAGATCTTTTAATATTTCTATTGGTTCTCTGCTACCTGTCAATGGTTTGTTTAAGGGACATTCTCAAAATCCACGGTTGTGATAAACAATTATTAACATCATTAAAAATTAGAAACAATTTTTTTTTAAATTTGAGCTTAAAGAGTTTAAGACAATTAGATTTAAATTTAAATAATTTTTTTTACTAAGATATAAAATTATACATTTTTTAAAAACAATTCTTCAGGGGAGGTAATTAACATTTTTGTCAATAGTACTTCCCACCAAGACCATATACTCCAACCCTATGGGTGGTCACATTAAGTTGCAAGCCAATATTTTCAACATCCATGCTTGTAATAAAAATAATTAAGTTCACTAAAAATTAGAAGCACTTTTTATACATGTTTTAATTAATTTAATTATGATATAAATTATACATTTTTTTCCCCATGTTTCTTAAGGGGAGATAATAAGCATTTTTGTCCATGGGACTTTCCACCAAGAGCATAACTTCCTACCCTTTGGGTGGTCAAATTGAGTTGCAAGCCAATCCATGATGAAGTCAACAAAACTTTGGACTGATCCCATATGTACGCAGCCTCTTCTGGTGTCACAACCTTGGCCAGGGATCCATCATTTTTCTTGCAAGTTTCTCTGCAAATGAGAAATAAACATTAAATGTTGCTTACATGATAAAGGGGCTGAAAAGTTCATGACATAAACTGCATTTGGGAATATCTCAAATGTACAAATTCTCGTTTTTCCTGTCCGGAATTCATACGTGGAATGAGTTGCCTTATGAAACCAGGAAAACCAACACTTTAACATTTAAAAACTAATAAAAATGCAAGACTAGACACCACCATGGATAAGCATAAGACACAATAATTTTCTGTATAGAATGAGCATATGTAACAGATGAGATTAGACAAGATAAGTAAGCATTTTTAAAAAGATAATATTTCAGGACTTGCACCACTAAAATAAGTTGACTGTACTATTTTTAATGTCTTCCCCTTTGCCTTATAATTTTAATAATAACTAATACCCAACTCTTTTCAATAATCGAAGACAAAATTTTGAAAGAAAAATATAATTAATATACAAATAATTTGAATATCAGCTTTGTTCCTGTCCAAACATTTGAGTGAAAACATTGGTTAAAGGCAGTGGTTCCTAACCTATTGGGGCCCATGCACCCCTTCAGATGCCCCAAAAAGTTCATGCACCCCTTCATGAAACTTGCAGAAAATGCATAATAAAGCATGTTTATTTTAGGAACACAACAGTTTTGACAATAGGCAACAGGGAATTTAGTGAGAGATATGTTGCTACTTATGATCAATCAGCGATTTTAAATCTGGGGACTGTTTTGGACAAAGCAACTCTCATGTCATCCTCTGCATTTAACTTATTCCTTGCTTTGTTTTTAATCGTCAAAAGTGTGGAGAATCCTGCTTCACAGAGATAGGTTGTGACAAATGGAAGGAAAGTCAGTACTGCCCTCTTGGCTAGTTGTGGGTAGGATTATAGCTGGGAGCACCAAAATTCAATCAAGGTATTGCAACTGAAAGCACTCCTCAGTACTTCTCTGGTTCTCAAATCAATCAGGTAATCTTTAGCAAGGTCACTGTCATCAATGTTGTCCAAGTCACAGAGAAAAGGATTGCGAATCCAAAGGTCTTTCCTTGCAATTTCTTGACAGAAATCCCCATCAAAGGACCTTTGCAATGTTGAAAGGTGCTCTGAAATTTCCCCTTTGATGTTGTCAGGCAGTGATCCCTCAGTGCTTCCTTCTGCAGCAGATAGTACAACTTCATCCAAGAGTGGAAAGTTGGCCAAGTTGGACTTTTCTATTCGTCGTCGGAATAGTGGCAGTTTGTTAAGCAAGGCTTGCAATCTCTCAGTAGCATCCATTACAGTCACAGCAGGCCCTTTGAGAGATGTGTTCAACTCATTCAAGATGGAGAAGATGTCAGCAGAAAGATGTGCGAACGAATATCTAAGTACCTATCAAAAAGGTTGTATATGGGCGCCCTTTGATGCGGCATGCCTTGCTTACGGTTTAAATTTTCAGATTATTAGTTTTTCCTTCTTTTTTTTTCTTCCTCTCTCTCTGAATCGTTCATGCACCCCCTGGAACATGCTCATGCACCCTTTGGGGGTGCATGCACCACTGGTTAGGAACCCCTGGGTTAAAGGTTGCAATTTAAACATATCCATAAAAGGAACAGCCGTACATAGAAAATGCCATAACCTTTTGATTTACTTAAGATTAAAATATAATTGCAACTGAAATATGAGAATAAAATGTTGACATTTATACCCAGCCTCATTCCAGGTTTGATTTAAATTGAAGTACTTGAAGCAGGTGCCATTAATAAAGACCCACTGTTCCTCGGCATCACAGGGAAATGGTTTGCCTGGTAAATACCACAAAGCATCATCATCATGTTGATTTGTAATAAAAAATAATTAGAATGGATAAAATAAATAAAAGGAAGCCCTTGAAAAATTGAGCACATATTTTTATTTAGTGAAATAGTGAAAAGAGTATTGAGTATAGAATAATCAGGTGTCTAAGACAGCCATTAAAAATATAATTATTATAGGCCTACCTCAAATATCTTTTCTAAATTGTGAAGGACTATATTTTAAATAATTATTTTTAAAACTAATACTATGAGTATGAGTATTATAAAATCAGTAAAACAATGTAATCGAATTCAAATTTATTTAAAAGTGAGTTAAATTAGTAATTAATATAAATTCCATTTAAGTGGCACTTCTTTTCTTTTCAAATGCAAGATATTTTCTAGTATTGGGTTATTGAGCAATGTAGCTCTACACTCTATAAATATAACTTTCTGAATACATTAGTAAAATAAGGGATTTAATGATTAGCTTAGGGGCCATCCATAAAGAACGTCACGCTATTTTTGACCATTTTTAACTCCCTCCCTCCCCCCCCCTGTCACAAATCTAGGACCCACCCCCCCCTCTCTAAAGTAAGTCACACTTTCGAACAAAAATTTTGTTTTTTATTAACAAAATAATTAAAATTTAATAAAAAAACAACGTGACGTCACACATGGCTGGACCCCCCTCCCCCCTGTCACACTGTCACACTTTCTTACACCCCCTCTGGAGCGCGACGTTCTTTATGGATGGCCCCTTACTTAAATTTTAAAACTAAACAAAACAAAACAAATAAGTTCATTTTATAATTCATTTAATTTGAACGACCTTGAGCCAGTGCCAGTATAAATTTTGTTCTTTATGTCAAACCAATGAATATGAAACATAATTTAATCTATAAAATATTCCTTACTTACTCTTTACTCTTTCACATACGAATCCAAACCAATTGGTACAGTTAGACAAGCCCATGGAGCCATTGACAAAATATGCACACTGTTGAGTGCTAGACGAGATAGGGACTACTGTATCGTTCCAATGACTGTATGAGTATTATTATATTATTATTATTATGTATGAATTATGAATACGGTGTATTATTATGATTAAGCCATGATACACAAAGTAATTAGGAACTCATATTAGTTATGAATGAGATTTTTTTAGACATTTTATAATTAGAGATTTGGGATTACCGAGATTTGTTGACGAACAGACATTTTTTTTTAAAAACGACATAAATAATCGATTTGGCTAATTTATCTTGTTTTCAAAATAACCAGCGCGCTAAGAAATTCTACACTACTTACCGCGCACTGGCCTATGGCACTACTCAGTACAGCAAGTACAATTGTTAAGATATCTTTCTCATCAGCAATGCTTAGGTTTCATATATAGGTTATAATTTTATAATATAAAATATTTCATTTGTGATTTTTATGCATTAATTATATTTTTTAAAAGAGACTGAACAACAAATATATTTCGGTCTGTTGGTACATTTATCACCAGTGATGTCAAGGATAAACACCGAGTCCATGTCATGACGGCGGTGAGGTGATCAGCGTAATGTCAGCGTTTAAGTTTAAATTAAAATAAGCGTAAAGAAATAAATAGCCAATTCATTGATGGACGGACCATAAGCATGATCGTATTTTCCTAAAAACGTGATTAAAACTATTTTAATTAATTGGATTTTAATTTCCCGGCCGCATTGGTAATTGGAATTCAACCAGTCAATTTGAAACATAATGAATGGCTGCCCAAATGAAAAGAAATAACTGGATGGGGGTTTGGGGCCGTCCATAAATGACATCACGCACCTAGGGGGGGAGGGGGTGTCCACACATTTGTGACGAGGGGGGGGGTATTTGAGAAATGTAACGTCACATCAAAACTCTTAACTTTAAATAAAAGTTCCACTTAAATATTTGATTTCTTACAATTTATTGTATGACGTTTTACATGGCTTCACGCGTTGTTACGATATTGGAGTGCAACCTTACACTAAATATTACATACTTAAATGACAAAAAAGTAATTTGAAAATGCTCTTTTTTCAAATAGAGGGGAGGGGCAAAGCTTTGTGACGTCATACTGGATGGGGGTCTAAGTTTTTGTGACAACGCGTGACGAGGGGGGATGGGGAGTGACAAAATCGGCCAAAATTGTGTTACGTCATTTATGGACGGCCCCTTGGGCTATAATTATAAGAACCTCCTAGAAAAATTACAAGCAAATATAAAAAAACAACAACACTGAAAGCATGTGTCATGTGTTTGTGTGCCCAGGGGTGGATTAAGATTTCACGGGGCCCCTGGCTGCTATTCTAACTGGGGGCCAGGTTCAGACACTTTTTATACAATATAATAAGTTTGGGGGCCCTTAATTTAGCCTTAAATCATTGGGGCCCCTAGCTTTAGCCCCATCAGCCCCTCCCCTTAATCCGCCCGTGTATGCGCCGATAATACTTACATCAGGGACAAGTTCACACTGGAACCATTCAAATACTTGACCCCTTGGCCTTGACCTCTGTCAATAAGCCCCACCCACCAAGCCATTTTTGGTGGGAGGCCTGATGAACTTATGTTGGCTATTTCTGTAGTCAGCCAGTTCTAAACATACAAGTTTTTTTTGAAAGGACTTTTTGAAATGCAATGATATTTTTTTAAGTCAGCTAGAATTGACTGTACTATTGACATAATATAAACTTTATGAATATGTATTAACAGTATTATATTGTAAAGTGGGGTAATAAGAATATATTAATTTATGCACAATAGCCTGCATGCATATCATAAATTAAATATCAATGACAACGACGACTATCTTCTGAGTGGGTGGCATACGTTAAATTCCCCGATACCCCCACTGCTATCGTCCCTACAGTTTAACTCACTACTGGCCCAACTATTGATCTCGTTATTGGTCCCAGTGTTGACAATACCATCAGACATCAGACCTACTCTCTAATGATAAAACATTTGGTAGCACGTTTAACAACAATAGCGAACAAACACTTGGTCTCAGAATTAACCACTGTATTGTTGGTCTCAGAATTAACCACTGTATTGTTGGTCTCAGAATTAACCACTGTATTGTTGGTCTCAGAATTAACCACTGTATTGTTGGTCTCAGAATTAACCACTGTATTGTTGGTCTCAGAATTAACCACTGTATTGTTGGTCTCAGAATTAACCACTGTATTGTTGGTCTCAGAATTAACCACTGTATTGTTGGTCTCAGAATTATCCACTGTATTGTTGGTCTCAGAATTAACCACTGTATTGACCCCAGTGTTAATCCCACTGATATACATGTGTGTTTTTCTGTCTGTGTGTGTGTGCAAACCAATTATATACATTTTCTATACATCTTTCACGATTTCTTTGTCTCTCCCCTCTTCATCTACGCCTCCTACTTGTTAATACATAAGTAAAAACATATTCCCCCAACACTATTGATAAAAACAAAGATATTACAAGGGAATCAAAACGTGACGTCACTGCATGATTGTTTCTCCTTTTCTACTTATTTTTTTTTGGTACTTTGTGCCTACCATTTCTTCTTTGGAGTCAATGAGAATGAGATCTGAATCATATCCCAGACACCTGTCCACGGCACTGTCAAAGTTGTACCTGAATTGGTAGTCTGTGATGAGATAGCAGGACTTGCTGCCGCTGTAGTCTCGCCATCCGTACGGACATACGAGACTAGAGGCTGTGGACAGAGTGGCATATTTGGATAGAGGCTGGGGACAGAGTGGCATACGTGACTAGAGGCTGTGGACAGAGTGGCATACGTGGCTAGAGGCTGGGGACATAGTGCGATCTCAGAGATCCGAAAGGTGTAAAAACGTTATCTTGTTTTTGATTGCCACGAATTCTCTTTGTATTTATTTATTTTTAAAATTTATTTATTTTTTGCAACAAGTTTTTAACCAAAGCGTCTTATAGGCTTGATCATTTCTGTGACCCCAACGCGTCATAGGCCATTCGGTCATATCTATTTTTAGGCTCTTCGTTGTCAGTAAGGTCAAACTTTCTCAAACATGGCTAGCAACAGTGTGTTTAATAGTGTTATAGTGCTATCTGAAAACGATGTTCCAGGTGCTAATTTGGACAAAAAAAATATTTCTTCTCACTCAGTTTTGCAGCCGAAAAAAGTTTATTAAAATGTCGAAGACTTAAAACTTTAATAAATAAGCCGTAACATAGTATTTTAAATTATTTAAAGATGAGTGTAAGCGTTCATATTCGTAACTACGGTAAACACTAGTCCTAGCGTAGTCAATTATTAACATATATGTATTTTAATATTGTTTTCCTTGGCCCTTGCCTTATAAAAATATATGCCTTTAGTAATAAACTTACACTAAGATTATGACTTTAATTATAATTACATCATAGTATGAAAGAATAAACGTCATGGACGAACGAGCAACTAGTGAAAGTGTAAGCGGTCGTTCCGGCCGTCGCCACTAGTACTAGTGCTAACAAACGTATATTTAATATAAATTGTTTTCGTTGGTTCATATAAATTATAGATGCCTTAGTATTTATTAGTAATAAAATTACACTAAGATTATGACTTTAATTATAATTACATCATAGCATGAAAGAATAAACTTCATGGACGAACGAGCAACTAGAACTAGTTACTACTAACTTATTACTAGATAATAGAGTTAGAGCCTCAGCAGATGCAGAGTCACTAATTATAATTCATTTACATAATTCATGCTCCCAAGGACGTTCCATTTCGCATAATATAATATTACATAATATAACTATAACCATCTATTGATATTTAAATAAATAAGCATAGGCCTAAGAGTTTATTTAAGATGAGTGAAAGTGTAAGCGGTCGTTCCGGCCGTCGCCACTAGTACTAGTCACTAGTGCTAACAAACTTATATTTAATATAAATTGTTTTCGTTGGTTCATATAAATTATATATGCCTTAGTATTTATTAGTAATAAACTTACACTAAGATTATGATTTTAATTATAATTACATCATACGTTTTAGAAGTAAATAGTATTTGAATGTATAAAATTCTCGGACGAATGAGCGAATGAACTAAAAATAAAAAAAGTATAGTCTGTATATTTACATATTAATATTAAATTCACTCTCGCAAGGAAGCTCTATTTCGCATTATTATAATATATCAAATAATATGACCTTATATTTTTCTTTAAAATTCTATAAAATCAAGCTTTTGAACAAGTTTTAGATAATTTCAATGAGCGCATTCTCTCTAATAGTTATGAATAAATATTCACTACTTGACCTTACGGCACCTCAGGCGGTGACCTAGTTATAGATCGAGTCTATTATTAGACTTCCGGTAAATTATGACCAAGCCTTCTTTTTTATTTCCACAGCATGCACAAACTCACATGCACACATGGATACATTTTGCATACATACATTATTTTATTTGTGTGTGTGTTTGTGTAATTATGAAATTTCGTTACCTGCGTTCTATTGGCTATTTAAAATAAATATTATACATCTTATTCTTTAAAAAGTTTTGTGGCCAATTGTGTTTTAACTGAGAACCACTGATATCAACGACGGAATGACCACTTGCCGCGCCCAAAGAGTTAGCTTGTCTTAATAGAGATAACAAAAAAAATATTTTAAAAAAAATCAAATTCTCCACTACATGTTGATAAGCAAGGAGATTGTCACTAAATGTCACCGAGTTGATTGGAGAAGGCTTGAAATTTATCTTAACATGAGTCGAGATGTTTTCATTAAGAAATACTTCAGAGGTTGCCACATTGAAAAAATGTATACCCCGATTTAAAAACCAATAAACAAACTCATGGGACTACGTTGACGTGTATAATTGAATAAATAAAGGTAAAAAAGGATTTTTTAAAACCACGTTTTTATAAGTGGACTAAAAAGAAGAAAATAACTTAAAACTTATACGTTCAAGTACTTTGATTTAATATGACTAAAAACGTTGGGCGGGTGTTTGGTATAAAAATTAAAGATTTATAATTTAGAAGGCAAAAGAGAGATCTATAAGTGAGAGAATGAGTGAACTGCATATGTAAAATCTCATAAGCGCCCGCCCCACGTTATTAGTCATATAAATCAAAGCACTTGCACGTATAAGTTTTAAATAATATTTTTTTAGTCCACTTATAAAAAAGCTGTTTTTGTTAAATCCTTTTTTACCTTTATTTATTTTTATTCTTTTTTGTCCACTAATAAAAACGTGTTTTTTTTAAATATTTTTTTTTACCTCTATTTATTTTACCAAACACCTTATCAGCACCCGCCCAACCTTTTAATACCACGGCGATGAGGTCACGGGGCGAAAGCGGCACGTCAAATATCTCAGTTGCAATTACATTTTAATCTTAAGTAAATCAAAAGGTTATGGCATTTTCTATGTACGGCTGTTCCTTTTATGGATATGTTTAAATTGCAACCTTTAACCCAGGGGTTCCTAACCAGTGGTGCATGCACCCCCAAATGGTGCATGAGCATGTTCCAGGGGGTGCATGAACGATTCAGAGAAAAAAAAATAAAAAGAGGAAGGAAAAAAAAAGAAGGAAAAACTAATAATCTGAAAATTTTAACCGTAAGCAAGGCATGCCGCATCAAAGGGCGCCCATATATAACCTTTTTGATAGGTACTTAGATATTCGTTCGCGCATCTTTCTGCTGACATATTCTCCATCTTGAATGAGTTGAACACATCTCTCCAAGGGCCTGCTGTGACTGTAATGGATGCTACTGAGAGATTGCAAGCCTTCCTTAACAAACTGTCACTATTCCAGCGACTACTAGAAAAGTCCAACTTGGCCAACTTTCCACTCTTGGATGAAGTTGTACTATCTGCTGCAGAAGGAAGCACTGAGGGATCACTGCCTGACAACATCAAAGGGGAAATTTCAGAGCACCTTTCAACATTGCAAAGGTCCTTTGATGGGGATTTCTGTCAAGAAATTGCAAGGAAAGACCTTTGGATTCGCAATCCTTTTCTCTGTGACTTGGACAACATTGATGACAGTGATCTTGCTAAAGATGACCTGATTGATTTGAGAACCAGAGAAGTACTGAGTAGTGCCTTCAGTTGTAATACCTTGATTCAATTTTGGTGCGCCCAGCTAGATTCCTACCCACAACTAGCCAAGAGGGCAGTACTGACGATTGACGATTAAAACAAAGGAAAGGAATAAGTTGAATGCAGAGGATGACAGTAGAGTTGCTTTGTCCAAAACAGCCCCTAGATTTAAATCGCTGATTGATCATAAGAAGCAGCAGATCTCTGACTAAATTCCCTGTTGCCTATTGTCAAAACTGTTGTGTTCCTAAATAAACATAGTTTATTATGCATTCTCTGCAAGTTTCACGAGGGGGTGCATGAACTTTTTTCGGCATCTGAAGGGGTGCATGGACCCCAAAAGGTTAGGAACCACTGACCTAGAGTCTGGGGGTTGGGGGGTAACGCACACATAAACTTGTATATTTTGGCCAAAAAAATCGACGACTCCTGCCATGAGAGAACCAAACGGAGCTGCAGTTAGATCACAAATGCTATGATGCCAACATCAAACGACGTAGTGTAACAAATTCATATGTTATCTTGTGGATTCTCAAACTTAAGGATTATAATTAGATTTAATTTACGTGTCTTGATAGCTTACGCTAACCAGCGTCTGATAGCCTACCGACCGGCACAAATAAAAATTTTAACAAAATTTTTAAAAAAATTTAAAAAATATAATTTTAAAAAGTCATTAAATAAATTGTAAGCGACCAAATATTTCAGTGGAAGTTTTATTTAAAGTTAACCTTTTGATGTGACGTCACATTTCTTCAACCCCCCTCCCTCCCCCTCGTCACGCATCGTCACAAAAGTGTGACCCCCTCCCCCCCTAGGTGCGTGACGTCATTTATGGACGGCCCCTATCTGTCTTGTGATAACTTGGGTGCACTCATTGGGTGAAGTGATAACTAGGCTTTATTCATTTGGTGAAATGATAACTAGGCTTTACTCATTTGGTGAAGTGATAACTAGGCTTTACTCATTGGGTGAAGTGATAACTAGGCTTACTCATTGGGTGAAGTGATAACTAGGCTTTACTCATTGGGTGAAGTGATAACTAGGCTTTACTCATTTGGTGAAGTGATAACTAGGCTTTACTCATTGGGTGAAGTGATAACTAGGCTTTACTCATTTGGTGAAGTGATAGGCTTTACTCATTTGGTGAAGTGATAGGCTTTACTCATTGGGTGAAGTGATAACTAGGCTTTACTCATTTGGTGAAGTGATAGGCTTTACTCATTGGGTGAAGTGATAACTAGGCTTTACTCATTGGGGGAATTGATAACTAGGCTTTACTCATTTGGTGAAGTGATAGGCTTTACTCATTGGGGGAATTGATAACTAGGCTTTACTCATTGGGTGAATTGATAACTAGGCTTTACTCATTGGGGGAAGTGATAACTAGGCTTTACTCATTGGGTGAAGTGATAACCAGAGTGCGGTTATTTCAGAGTTATAAATGTCCGTCGAACTATTTTGATAATAACCTAATTGCAAGGTTACTAACTAGCCCCCCCCCTCCCCCCCAGAAAAAAAAGTGGATATTGTTTTTTTTATAAAAATGAATTAAGTGTTGTTTTGTTCTCATCAGCCGAAGCGTAGAGATTAATTATTTAAGAAAAGTCTAATCTCCATGATACAATGATACAATGATACAATGTTATCAAATCTGAGCTATCGGGATATTTAAACGAGTTTTTGTTGGATATATTTACAAGAATCTCAAACATTTCATGTAGTACTTCAAACATTTCATGTAGTACTTCATTACTGTTAAATAAAACAAACCCGTAAAAACAAAGTTTTTGACTATAAATCCCTTATATATGAGACATAACTAACAGTATTGATTATTTTCAAACATTTACAGACTGACACCGAGTGATGTCCCTTGTCTTTAATAAATGGGGGTGGGGCGTGAGGGGGTGTCGGCACGACGGTCGGCGTCAACTCAAACTCACGTGGAAGTGGAAGAAAAAAACAATAACAAACCGTGAATTTGAATTACATACCTCAAATAAGGATAAACTAAAAATGCATTAATTTAATTACGGTACGATCGATCGATCTGAAATGTTGATACGATGCATTGTTAGGTGAGTCGGGTCCGTGTGCCAAATTTCAGCTCGATCGGATCACTGTAAGTGGGTCATTTTCGACTTTTCTTTTTCCGCCCTCCCAGCCCAAGACAGAGATGATGAGATGACCGGCGGTGAAGTTAATATAAGGGATTTAAAAAGTTTCAGATTTGATAGTCAAGATTCTTTTCTCCGCTGTTTTAAAAAAATTGATTCCTCTGAGTTCTATTGTCATCATTCATGTAAGCATTTCATCACCATTTCTCCACCAAAACAGCGTCCTAGTCCTATCCAAAATAACATGACCCCGTGCCGAAACAAAAATTACCCCCCCCCCACGAAAAAAAAATGCGAGCGAAATGATGATTTTGGCGCCTCCTCTACCGTGGCCCTATTTTAAGCTCTTGTGTCATTGACGCTGTTCGTCTTCCTTTCTCATCAGCACTGCATCTCAAGTTCTCAAGGAGAGCATCTTCAAAACCACACCATGAAATACCTATGACAACACCAGTTTTAGGTTGAGAACCCTCGACTTGGAGGCCACCAGGATATCGGGAGTGTTCAGTCTGTTCGACTTCATACTTTATCGCAGCTCAGAAATATGTCAAGCCACCCAGTGTACTAATACTACGGTGATATTTGTCGAAAGATTACAATCTTACAAACGTATTTTTATATTTATCTCATGCAGTAAAAGATTGATTTATAACTAGGTGTAAACTGGGCGCCTTGACTGCACATGCCCAATCTTTACTTCAATTGATTACTTTTTATTCTATTCTTTATGCTCTGTCAGTTAAAATAATTAGCAATTTTAAATATTTTTTTAAAAGTCATTGAATTTAATAGATATTAAACTGACAACTAAATATAACATTGGTCAGACCTATACTAGAAAACTAAACTCTTGTTTTTAGACCAACATACCAAAAGAAAACATAGAGATACAAGTATAAGAACAACTTACAAATGCATAAAGTAAGTTGCAAGATTAATTACTGGTGAATATTGACAACTGACACCATTGGTTAAATCATTAAACCTAGAACCACTAGGGTATAGAAGAACAAATAGCAAAGTATTAATAATACATAAGGTAAGTTACTACATTCTAACTATTAAATACAACACAACAATCAAATACTACACTCAGATAGACATGAGGATAAAAACACTTTTCTTAATCCATATGCAATTTTTTTTAAATACATACAAATCCTCATTTTTTCCCCGTCTGGCATTCGGGCGTGGAATGGGTTGCCAGAACAAGCCAGAAAAACTAACACACTATCAACAGTGAAAACTCTAATAGGGATGCAAGACTGCACATAGATAAGCATAGGACGCAATAATCTTCTGCATAGAATAAGCGTCTGGTATGTGTAAGATAAGATTAGCGTTCCCAATTTCTTCCACTCCGCTTTCAATTTTTAACACGTCCACAAATACGTATACAATGTGTAAGGGCCGTCCATAAATGACGTCACGCGATTTTGACCGCCCCCCCCCTTTTTTTTTCTTCACATTTGACGTCACAAAGCTTTGACCCCCCTTCCCCTAAAAGCCATATTTTCCAATTGAAAATTTACATGTTTCAAATAACTTTTTTGTCATTTAAGTTTTTAGTGTAACGCTGCACACCTGTGAAGCCATTGAAGAAGTCATTAAATACATTGAAAACAATCAACTCTTTAAGTGAAACTTTTATTTAAAGTAGCGCGTTTTGATGTGACGTCACATTTCTTAAACACCACCACCCCCCCTTCGTCACAAATGCGCGACCCCCTAGGCGCGTGACGTCATTTATGGACGGCCCTTAAATAGAAAATAACTAAATAAAACAACAAAACAGTTGAAAGAAACGCATCATTCTTTGACTTACCCTGGCCAATTAGACTCCAAGAAATGATGAACACAAAAACCGAATGCGCGGCTGAATGTCTAGACAGTGTCAAGGTTGCTGACATCGTGGTGCTGTTATAGTTATATTAAATGACTTGTAACACGGCAAAGGGTTAATTCCAAGCCTGTGGTACGTTTTATGTCACCCGGAAACACTTCTCTGCTTAATATGCTTTTAAACAAATATCCACTCAACGTAGGAACACGTTTGGTTTATGTTACTATCAAGTTTAAATATTTTTTTAACCGGTGATATTTTATGCATGGATTTTTTTTAACATCTGCCATTTCATTAGAGCAACAAAAAAAATTTACTAATAATGTGTACCAGAGGCTCATGAACTAAGGCAAAGCGGAAACATGTTGATGGACTGATTTCGCGACCACTTCAACAGTTTTCACCGGCCAGACTTTAGAAAACGCGATGTTGTTCACTAAGCTCGCTATATATGATAGTGTAGGCCGATATTTTTATTTTGTTTCAACAACTGAGTCGAGGCTACGTTGCATTTCAAGCATATGGTTTGAGATTATGCTTTCAATGAACTCAGTTTGATTGGCTATCAATACTATCATATCAACAAATAAGATAACTGTTGTTATTGAATTGGGTCATGTATCGCTCCCAAGTAGAGAAGGAGAAAAAAAGTGAAAAAAAGACTATCAATCTGCATATTTGTTTTCTTAATCAAATTATTTTTTATTCTAACAAGCCGATTTCCACGTGGCGTTATATTATTGAAATTATTCGTTGCCGAATTGTTGACGTAGTCACTGAATAAGAAATAATCAAAGAAGATCTCTTACTAAGTCTCTTACACACACACACAAAATTGCATTTAAAAAAAAAGACAAAACGAAATTAAGAATACCAGCTAAATAAGCATGGTAACAGAACACAGTGCGTCATAAACAACGGTACAGACAAATCATTAGCCACCAAAATAGCTCAGCATAATTCACAGAGCAGAAGTCAACCACTGCTCACAAGTGGCCTCCCCTGTCGGGCACTTCACTGGAGAGGTCAGCGTGTGGCCTGGAGCCTGGAACTGGAGGAAGTTGTAGATACCAGGGTTCATAACACGGTGGAGGGGCATGATGGGGGTGGTCAGTCATAGTGTGAGGACCAGTGTTCGTAAAACATAATAATGGCATGGTTAGGCTTGGTCAGTCATATTGTGAGGACCAGTATTCGTAAAACATAACAATGGCATGGTTAGGCTTGGTCAGTCATATTGTGTGGATCAACGTTCAAAACACGGTGGAGGGACATGGTTGAGGTGGTCAGTCATATTATGAGGACCAATATTCCTAAAACAGTGCAGGGACATGATTAGGATTGGTCAGTCATATTGTGAGGACCAGTGTTCGTAAAACATAATAATGGCATGGTTAGGCTTGGTCAGTCATATTGTGAGGACCAGCGTTCATAACACAGTGAAGGGACATGAAGGGGTTGGTCAGTCATATTGTGAGGACCAACGTTCATAAAACATAACATTGACATTGTAAGAGGATGTCAGGCATATTGTGAGGACCAACATCTCAACATGGACATTGTGTTACTGGAACTTGATTAGTTATAGCCGTAACACATCTTTTTAAGGATGTGAGATAGATACCTCCATAACACATCATATGTAGAATTATGTTTATTTTAAAAGAGTTTTCATTACTTACAGTTTGTCATCGTAAATAATTTCTTCAAATTCTTTATCTCTCAACTTTGCCACAGCAGTACTTTGCACAATGTAGTGTAAGAAACCTCAAGTTTTTCACAGCAGTACTTTGCACAATGTAGTGTAAGAAACCTCAAGTTTTGCACAGCAGTACTTTGCACAATGTAGTGTAAGAAACCTCAAGTTTTGCACAGCAGTACTTTGCACAATGTAGTGTAAGAAACATCGAGTTTTGGAAAGTATTCTTTAAAAATATTTTTTTTTATTTACAAAACTTTTTAATGCATTCTCTTAGTATATTTTTGTGACACTGTTTGGTAATTTTTATTTTGGGCATAACAATGTTATGTTAAGACTATTTTCAAAAATCTCAGATTAAAATAAACAAAATTATTATTTATTTCATGGAGAAATCACCAAACCAATACTGAATATATTAATGAAAAGTATTTGAATCCAATAATTTCATTCCAATTGACCCTCCCCCCTCAAAATAAATAATTTAAAACGAAAGAAAAAAAAGTCGAAAAAAAAGAGCACAACGATTTGATTACTTTTTTTTATTTTCAAAGTTAAGGAACCTAAGTTAAGGGGAACAACTCTTGTCAATAATTCAGTGATTAAATTAATTTATTAAACCCAAACATGATTAAAATTTTACATTTTAATTTAAAAACAAATTCATTGAAAAATAAATTTCAAGCCTGTAATTAAAATGGTACACATCAATATGATGAATTTTTAATAACAAAAATAATTTAATCAGTTTTAAAAATACAAGTTAATTGGCTATACAATTAAGACATACAATAATCACATATAACCATCTGCCATCACCCAGTGGCGTAGCGAGGTGGCCAATGCCTCGGGCTGAACTTTTTTAAGGGTGGCAAATTTGTCATTCTAATTCAAAGCAACAACAAATGGCAACAACAACAACAGTGGCTTACCACCTTTCACTGGTCTATTGTGCCCACATGGGAAAGGATTGGTCATAATAATGTTACGTTCTGCAAGGAAATATTCTTAGCTTTTGTTCTCATTTTATTTTATATGGCTCTTAACAGTAGCCCGCAACTCAAAAATTACATGTCATCATTGTTGTCGGCTCAAGGCGGGTACGATGTTTGATCATCACACAAGCGCAAAGGCGCCGAAACCTTTGAAGGCGGCATGGACTTGGACGATGTAGGTAAATGGCCGGAAAGTATAGGCAAAAATTTGAGATTACTATTAGTGCAACGAGGTTGGGAAAGTGTCCAGCATTTGAACTTTGACTTACCAAATCAGAAACAGATTTTACAACAAAAGTAGAAATGAGACGGCTAACGAGAGAATGGTTTTACCGTACGATTGCTAACGGAGAGAAATTGCTGCGAACTTGGATGGCCTATACTCCTTCTAAAGCAGTGATTCCCAAAGTGGGTGCTACCGCCCCTTTCTGGGCTCTGAAGCGATCCAGGAGGGCGGTGAATGCCACATGTCCATTTGGGGGCCGTGAATAACCGTAAGGGGGCGGTGAATAACTGTAAGGGGGGATGAATAACTATAAGGGGGCGGTGAATAACTGTAAGGGGCGGTGAATAACTGTAAGGGGGGTGTGGTGAATAACTGTAAGAGGGCCGTGAATAACTGTAAGGGGGCAGTGAATAACTGTAAGGGGGGGGGTGGTGAATAACTGTAAGGGGGCGGTGAATAACTAACGGGGCGGTGAATAACTGTAAGGGGCGGTGTATAACTGTAAGGGGGCGGTGAATAACTGTAAGGGGGGGTGAATAACTGTAAGGGGTGCCATGACAGCATAAAAGAAAGAAGAGAAGATTTATTAAAAATTAATGTATGTATTCCGCTCATAACACTTAATTTTTCTTAGAAAAAACGTTTGGACGTTGGTTTGGTTCCCGCATACTTGCATTTAGACATGTGCTATTGCTATAGCACACTTCCAGACTACAAGTACAACAACATTTGACTAAATTAACGGTGATAAAAAGATAAGAATTTATCTTATTTTCGAACACTAATATAAAAAAATGATCAAACAACCGACATTGGCAAAAATCTTAAACAGCATCCACACAAGATGGCGATGGCTTGATTGCTTTTTACAATATTTTTGTTAATGATTGCCAAATCGGGAAAACCTCACACTATTGGTTAAGAAAAAACTATACCGGCTATAAGTAAAGTGCATGTAATACATATTGTCAAGAAAAATTTGTTAAGCAATAATACACTGCTAATAAGAATTGATGAAATGGCTCAAGGTGTTGAAGGTTCATTGTGTAGATATTTAAAAAACATCTCGGTTATCTATACAACTTGATTTTTAAACTTTGCCAGGAAATGAAACTTTACTTTTAGCATACGTTCCTCAAAAGGAAGAACAAATTTGCCAAGAATTATTATTTGGTAAATATTTACAAACTGATTCCAAAGAAGAATCAATATCTCATGCATTGGATAAGTTTTACAAGAAAAAGAAATACCTCTAAGTAATATTTTATCAGTAGCCACAGATGGTGCTCCAGCAATTGTAGGGCGCTATAGAGGTGTTCTTGCATATTCAAAAAATAAGTTGCCGAATGCATTTACAATACACTGAATCATCCATCGTTACATATAATTGCCAAAAATTTGAGTGCACGCCTACATAATTCATTACAATATGTAATTATAGCTAATAACACAATCAGAAGCAAATCATGGAATGACAGATTATTTAAACAGCTTTGTATTGAAAACGATGAAGAATTTAATTTAATTTGCTGCTTCATACAGAAGTTGGTTGGTTGTCAAAGGGTTCCTGTTTAGATGGGTTTTATAAGCTGTTTAACTCGATGCTGAAGTTCTTGACAGATACAAATTCAAAATGATGCTTTACAATCCAATTTAATTAAATTCAAAAGTGGCATCGCTTACTTGACCGACTTGTTTAAAAAATGTAATGAAAGCAATCTTTCGCTTCAAGATAATGAACTGAATTTAATGGCAACAAAATCTGTCATTTCTGCATTTGTGACAAAACTTTTCCTGAAGAAAATACATAATTTGGACGAAGGGATTTCAGCCAATTCCCAAATTTATCAGGAGCAGAAAAATGATGAAGACATACTTTCTTATTGGGAGCACTTGGATGCTCTCCATTTAGATTTTAATCAGCGACTTGATGATATTTTGAAAATGAACATATATGATTGGATTTTTTATCCTTTTTGAAGTGCAAACACAGAATAATCGCCAAAGTTACAAGAAGAACTGGTGGAAGTAACTACTAATGATGAATTGAAATTCAAAAGCGGCTACCAACAAGTCTGCCTGGAAAAAGAGATCCCTATGGCTTATTCGTAAATATGGGCTGTAATTTAAAAGTTCTAAATTACAATTCCTTCATCATATTTAGTGGCAAGTGGATTCAGTGCGGTAACCAATTTTTTATTTTTAAAAAACACGAATGCTAATAGTCAATCGCGGTGATTTAAGATTCCTGCTGGCGAAAATTGAGCAGAGGATTACTAAATTGGTAGAAGCACACCAGGTTCATCCTTTTAATTAAGATAATTTCAAATGTTTTAATTTGTGTGTGTGTTTGTGTTACCTTTCTATTCCGATCTCAATAACTAGTTTCATAAATTAAATTCAAACTGAGTACTATACTATATTTTCTGGAAAGGGGGCGGTAGACCAAAAAAGTTTGGGAACCCCTGTTCTAAAGCATCCTTATTTTGCTTTTGTTGTTTGTTTTGTATCATAAACACAGCAAATGAATCAAATTTTTGCTCATATAATGGATTTAACAACTGATAGAAACTTAATCCAAAAGCCAAACATGAATCAAGTATCAAGTGCTCAACACTGTAATAATGGTAAATAACTCTTGATGACTTATTTTACTATATCATGAATGTATGAGTTGAGGTTCTTGGTGAATAGAATAAAAAAGAAGTGAAGTAAACATCGAACATGGTGGACGTTGTTTAAATCACTACATTGGCGACGAGATTAATTTTTTTATCAGAATCCACGAACATCTAAGTTAAATACAATCCAAACATCTTTTGAAATTAAGATTTAAGCTCTGAAAGGATCTATAAGTATTTAAAACGGATTTTCATTAATTCAATACCTCAAATCAAGATCTAGATTTAGATCTAATTTAAACGAGGAGACCAAAATTTGCAAGATCCTGGCGTTCGCACAGCTACCAGCTTACCCTGCAGTCGATATTAAGTCAGAAGGTGTGGCTACTCGATGGAACAAGTGGGTGTCAAGGCTAACAAATAACTTGTTTGTGGCATACAATGTCACCAAAGAAGGCAGAAAAAAGCCCTCCTACTAACATATGCAGTTAATGATCTGAATGATATAGTTGAATCGCTACCGGACTCGGAAACAATTCCAACACTGGATGAATCGGCGTTTAATAAGCTCATTCAAGCATTGAATAGTTACTTTAACCCAAGAGTAAACAAAGAGATTCGAAGATATGCTTTTAGACAGCTCCACCAACAAACTGAGGAAATAGAAACCTTCTACACTGAGCTAAAGCAGCTGGCACCATCATGCGAGTTCCACAGCCCTGACGAAGAGATAAAATCACAACTAATAGCTGGTTGTAAATCATACAAGATCGGGAAAAAGGATTAAACAATCCTAACATTTTGTTGACAGACTTGTTACAGTTTGCCAGAACCTGTGAAATCACGCAAAAACACGTTAAGCAGGTAGAAGGAAATAATTCATCTTTGCATAAAATCAGAGCTACTTCTAGTTCCACTAGTCACAGACAGCACAAACAACACAATTATAGATCTACGCCAAAACAAGATAGGGTTCCTCCCTCTAAATGCAAGAATTTAGAAGGTGGTCAGAAGTGTTGTCCAGCTTTCAATAAACAGTGCAGCCAGACCAGCATTTCAACCGAAACGCACCCCACACCAGAAACCAAGTTTTAAAAAGCATGTTAGAAACGTGAATGACACTTCAGGAGACGACTAAGTGTTCATGTCCACCACCCAAGGAAGACAGATGCCTTTATTTGATGTCAACATCAATGGGAGCATGATACAGGTCATAGGCTATGTTTCAACCCCAGGTGACCACCCCTAGGGTAACCTAACCCTACTCAGGGTCACCCCCAGGTGACCACCCCTAGGGTAACCTAACCCTACTCAGGGTCACCCCCAGGTGACCACCCCTAGGGTAACCTAACCCTACTCAGGGTCACCCCCCAGGTGACCACCCCTAGGGTAACCTAACCCTACTCAGGGTCATCCCCCAGGTGACCACCCCTAGGGTAACCTAACCCTACTCAGGGTCACCCCCAGGTGACCACCCCTAGGGTAACCTAACCCTACTCAGGGTCACCCCCCAGGTGACCACCCCTAGGGTAACCTAACCCTACTCAGGGTCACCCCCCAGGTGACCATCCCTAGGGTAACCTAACCCTACTCAGGGTCACCTTGATTTACTACACTAGATACCCCAAGACCAAGGAGGTGAAATTGGCAACAATGTTACAAATAAAAGTTGTAGATCATGTTAAGTTTATAAAATGGGATTATCGTGTATTATTTATTTTTCTATTTAGTCTATTTACTTCAATTTCGAATACAATTATAATTTGGATTTGTTTTTAAACTACGATGATACGATTTAATGAACCAGAAGTTTTTATTGCTTCCTTAACCCCCTCGAACTTAACGGAACCACTTCACAAACTATATAAATAGGCTTGCAATCAATTAATTACGACAGAACGTCTATTTAAATTTGTTTTAGGGTAATATTTACTATTTATTTCATCTTCGAATACAACTATAATATGGATTTGATTGTATTATTTACTAAATTATTTCAATTTTATATTTGACCCATTTTTTACCAGGTGGGTGCCGTTTTAATGCTTTAAGAATGAACTTAAAATGTTCAGTTTATTGATGCTAAGAAGTGTGAATTAAATAAAACTATTAATTGCTGTTAAGAAGAATAAATTAAATTAATCTCTTTAGAATGTGTTTTTTTAAGATTTTACAATCACTAACCTAACCTAACCAAACTTGAAGTAGTAAACAAGTTTATTTATTTATTATTAGCCTATCTAATACCTTTCAGCCATTTTAGTGATGCTAATAGAATAAATTAAATTCATCTGTTTATTGATGTTAATTAAGAAGGATGAATTAAATACATATATTTATTGTTGCTTGCTAAGAAGGTTAAATTAAATTAAACTCTTTTGAATATTTTTTTAGATTTTACAATACAAAACATCACTAAAGAAATTATATATCCAAAACTTGACCTGTTTTACAAATGTCCAAACACAATTGATGTGTCCGAATTAAACAAATAGTAATGTGGTAGTAAAATTTAAACTAAGTTAATAATTTAATTATAAGTTACTTATCTATCTAAGTTACTTATAGGTTTATTGATGCTAAGAAGGAAAAAAAAAGAAAAACCCTCAGTGTTGTCTTTAAGAAGCAAGTTTAACAAAGGGTAATATTTAAAAGCAGTTGTACACTAAAACAATATATAAGCAATTATGTTTCCAATTTTTCTTCAGAGAACTCATGCCCCCCAAAAAAAAACTCAATTAGGTCGTGTTTCTAAAACGGCAAAGAAGCAAGCCTTACACAGAGAAAATGAAACCAATGAACAAACCTGGGCAAGACTTGCAGATGAGAGAGTCAGATCTTCAATCAGAAGAGCAAATGAAACCAATTAACAAACCTGGGCAAGACTTGAAAATGAGAGAGTCAGATCTTCAATCAGAAGAGCAAATGAAACCAATGAACAAACTCGGGCAAGACTTGCAGATGAGAGGGTCAGATCTTCAATCAGAAGAGCAAATGAAACCAATTAACAAACCCGGGCAAGACTTGCAGATGAGAGAGTCAGATCTTCAATCAGAAGAGCAAATGAAACCAATTAACAAACCCGGGCAAGACTTGTAGATGAGAGAGTCAGATCTTCAATCAGAAGAGCAAATGAAACCAATGAACAAACCTGGGCAAGACTTGCAGATGAGAGAGTCAGATCTTCAATCAGAAGAGCAAATGAAACCAATTAACAAACCCGGGCAAGACTTGCAGATGAGAGAGTCAAATCTTCAATCAGAAGAGCAAATGAAACCAATTAACAAACCTGGGCAAGACTTGCAGATGAGAGAGTCAGATCTTCAATCAGAAGAGCAAATGAAACCAATGAACAAACTCGGGCAAGACTTGCAGATGAGAGAGTCAGATCTTCAATCAGAAGAGCAAATGAAACCAATGAACAAACTCGGGCAAGACTTGCAGATGAGAGAGTCAGATCTTCAATCAGAAGAGCAAATGAAACCAATGAACAAACCCGGGCAAGACTTGCAGATGAGAGAGTCAGATCTTCAATCAGAAGAGCAAATGAAACCAATTAACAAACCCCGGCAAGACTTGTAGATGAGAGAGTCAGATCTTCAATTAGAAGAGCAAATGAAACCAATTACAAACCCGGGCAAGACTTGTAGATGAGAGAGTCAGATCTTCAATCAGAAGAGCAAATGAAACCAATGAACAAACCTGGGCAAGACTTGCAGATGAGAGAGTCAGATCTTCAATCAGAAGAGCAAATGAAACCAATTAACAAACCCGGGCAAGACTTGCAGATGAGAGAGTCAAATCTTCAATCAGAAGAGCAAATGAAACCAATTAACAAACCTGGGCAAGACTTGCAGATGAGAGAGTCAGATCTTCAATCAGAAGAGCAAATGAAACCAATTAACAAACCCGGGCAAGACTTGTAGATGAGAGAGTCAGATCTTCAATCAGAAGAGCAAATGAAACCAATGAACAAACCTGAGCAAGACTTGTAGATGAGAGAGTCAGATCTTCAATCAGAAGAGCAAATGAAACCAATGAACAAACTCGGGCAAGACTTGCAGATGAGAGAGTCAGATCTTCAATCAGAAGAGCAAATGAAACCAATTAACAAACCCGGGCAAGACTTGTAGATGAGAGAGTCAGATCTTCAATCAGAAGAGCAAATGAAACCAATTAACAAACCTGGGCAAGACTAGCAGATGAGAGAGTCAGATCTTCAATCAGAAGAGCAAATGAAACCAATTAACAAACCTGGGCAAGACTTGCAGATGAGAGAGTCAGATCTTCAATCAGAAGAGCAAATGAAACCAATTAACAAACCCGGGCAAGACTTGCAGATGAGAGAGTCAGATCTTCAATCAGAAGAGCAAATGAAACCAATGAACAAACTCGGGCAAGACTTGCAGATGAGAGAGTCAGATCTTCAATCAGAAGAGCAAATGAAACCAATGAACAAACCTGGGCAAGACTAGCAGATGAGAGAGTCAGATCTTCAATCAGAAGAGCAAATGAAACCAATGAACAAACTCGGGCAAGACTTGCAGATGAGAGAGTCAGATCTTCAATCAGAAGAGCAAATGAAACCAATTAACAAACCCGGGCAAGACTTGCAGATGAGAGAGTCAGATCTTCAATCAGAAGAGCAAATGAAACCAATTAACAAACCCCGGCAAGACTTGTAGATGAGAGAGTCAGATCTTCAATTAGAAGAGCAAATGAAACCAATTACAAACCCGGGCAAGACTTGTAGATGAGAGAGTCAGATCTTCAATCAGAAGAGCAAATGAAACCAATGAACAAACCTGGGCCAAGACTTGCAGATGAGAGAGTCAGATCTTCAATCAGAAGAGCAAATGAAACCAATTAACAAACCCGGGCAAGACTTGCAGATGAGAGAGTCAAATCTTCAATCAGAAGAGCAAATGAAACCAATTAACAAACCTGGGCAAGACTTGCAGATGAGAGAGTCAGATCTTCAATCAGAAGAGCAAATGAAACCAATTAACAAACCCGGGCAAGACTTGTAGATGAGAGAGTCAGATCTTCAATCAGAAGAGCAAATGAAACCAATGAACAAACCTGAGCAAGACTTGTAGATGAGAGAGTCAGATCTTCAATCAGAAGAGCAAATGAAACCAATGAACAAACTCGGGCAAGACTTGCAGATGAGAGAGTCAGATCTTCAATCAGAAGAGCAAATGAAACCAATTAACAAACCCGGGCAAGACTTGTAGATGAGAGAGTCAGATCTTCAATCAGAAGAGCAAATGAAACCAATTAACAAACCTGGGCAAGACTAGCAGATGAGAGAGTCAGATCTTCAATCAGAAGAGCAAATGAAACCAATTAACAAACCTGGGCAAGACTTGCAGATGAGAGAGTCAGATCTTCAATCAGAAGAGCAAATGAAACCAATTAACAAACCCGGGCAAGACTTGCAGATGAGAGAGTCAGATCTTCAATCAGAAGAGCAAATGAAACCAATGAACAAACTCGGGCAAGACTTGCAGATGAGAGAGTCAGATCTTCAATCAGAAGAGCAAATGAAACCAATGAACAAACCTGGGCAAGACTAGCAGATGAGAGAGTCAGATCTTCAATCAGAAGAGCAAATGAAACCAATGAACAAACTCGGGCAAGACTTGCAGATGAGAGAGTCAGATCTTCAATCAGAAGAGCAAATGAAACCAATTAACAAACCCGGGCAAGACTTGCAGATGAGAGAGTCAGATCTTCAATCAGAAGAGCAAATGAAACCAATTAACAAACCCCGGCAAGACTTGTAGATGAGAGAGTCAGATCTTCAATTAGAAGAGCAAATGAAACCAATTACAAACCCGGGCAAGACTTGTAGATGAGAGAGTCAGATCTTCAATCAGAAGAGCAAATGAAACCAATGAACAAACCTGGGCCAAGACTTGCAGATGAGAGAGTCAGATCTTCAATCAGAAGAGCAAATGAAACCAATTAACAAACCCGGGCAAGACTTGCAGATGAGAGAGTCAAATCTTCAATCAGAAGAGCAAATGAAACCAATTAACAAACCTGGGCAAGACTTGCAGATGAGAGAGTCAGATCTTCAATCAGAAGAGCAAATGAAACCAATTAACAAACCCGGGCAAGACTTGTAGATGAGAGAGTCAGATCTTCAATCAGAAGAGCAAATGAAACCAATGAACAAACCTGAGCAAGACTTGTAGATGAGAGAGTCAGATCTTCAATCAGAAGAGCAAATGAAACCAATGAACAAACTCGGGCAAGACTTGCAGATGAGAGAGTCAGATCTTCAATCAGAAGAGCAAATGAAACCAATTAACAAACCCGGGCAAGACTTGTAGATGAGAGAGTCAGATCTTCAATCAGAAGAGCAAATGAAACCAATTAACAAACCTGGGCAAGACTAGCAGATGAGAGAGTCAGATCTTCAATCAGAAGAGCAAATGAAACCAATTAACAAACCTGGGCAAGACTTGCAGATGAGAGAGTCAGATCTTCAATCAGAAGAGCAAATGAAACCAATTAACAAACCCGGGCAAGACTTGCAGATGAGAGAGTCAGATCTTCAATCAGAAGAGCAAATGAAACCAATGAACAAACTCGGGCAAGACTTGCAGATGAGAGAGTCAGATCTTCAATCAGAAGAGCAAATGAAACCAATTAACAAACCTGGGCAAGACTAGCAGATGAGAGAGTCAGATCTTCAATCAGAAGAGCAAATGAAACCAATGAACAAACTCGGGCAAGACTTGCAGATGAGAGAGTCAGATCTTCAATCAGAAGAGCAAATGAAACCAAAGGAGAAGATGTCTTCATCCCAAGAATGCCACTCATACCAACAGATATGCCTTTTGATTTCAAGCGCCTCCAATTTCCAATCAGGCTTGCATTTTCCATGTCTATCAACAAGGCACAGGGACAGTCTTTAAAAGTGGCAGGCATTGTACTTGAGGAAGCATGCTTTGCCCATAGACAGCTATATGTGGCATTTTCTAGAGTTGGGTCACCAATAAATCTTTTCATTTTTGCACCAGAAGGAAAAACCAAAAATATAGTGTATCGACAAGCTTTATCATAAGTGATACATAATTACATGTACTTTTTTCAAATTAAATTTTAATGTATTTTTTATATTATTTTTTTTAATGAATGAATTGAAATAAATTTATTTTTTTAAAATCTGTTTACTATTTTTTAGATCGTGCAACGCCGGGTACCCCAGCTAGTTCTTGTTAAAACGTTTGACATAAAATTCCTGTCGAAACAGAATGTCATTACGTGGCCATAGGAGGACATTACTGGTGTAAATAAGGGACATTTTTTAGAATTAGTGGATCTGCTTGCAAAGTATGACCCAGTACTTAAGAAAACCGTGTGAAAATAAAAATGGGTTTAAAAAAAATCAATAACGTATAAGTCGCCTCAAATTCAAAATGAATTCATAGTCGTTTTAGTTTCAGGGAGATAAAGTTGGCCAACAAATGAACCGTCAGGTAAAAAGGGCTAAATATTAAAAATAATATAAAAGCCCAAGTCACAGGTTGGATGTGGAACGCTGAGGAACGATGTACAACAGTCTATAGCAGTTAAAAAATCGTGTGGTGATTAGCACTGTAAAAATATTTAATATGACTTCATTGTTTGATCTTATATTTAATAAAAGGTGTGCATCAAAAGGTGTGCAAATTAATTACAAATTAAAGACGCCTGTAAAAAATATATTATATGACGTAATTGTTTAAGCTTATATCTTAATTTTGGAAAAGGGAGCGATGTAAAAATAGGATTTCAGGATTTATAATTATAAAATTATTAAAAATACTTTGTGTACATTTCAGGAAGTTTAATATGTCGTATTTATTTATTATACGTCACTTGGGGCTTTGACAAAAAAAAATTGGCCGCCTACGGCGCCCTACAACCCCTAGTTCCATTATATTCGCACTCCTGACATTTCACATAAGGATCAAACAAGTCAAGTTGTGTGATATGTAAAAATGGAAAATCACAAAGTAGAAATATCCTTCATAGATTTCATTGAAACGAAAAATAAAACTGCTAAAGAAATTTCTGACATGATTTTAAGTAAGCTTAAAGGTGATGGTCTTAATATAATGGACTGCAGAGGTCAAACGTATGATAATGCTGCAGTAATGGCAGACAGACAAGAGTTCAACAAAGGCTCAAAGCCATAAATCCCAATGCCGGTTTCATTCCTTACTCAAACCATTCATTAAACCTGGTTTGTTTACATTTACATGCAGCATCTACGGAAACGAACTCTGTAACTTCTTTTTGGTACATTAGAAAGATGTATGCATTCTTATCTATGTCCACACTCCATTCGGACTTTGTGATTGCTGCTACAGGCAAGACATTAAAAAGACTTCAGGAAACACGATGGAGTGCAAGAGCTGATGCAGTAAATATTACAGGTTATTTTGATGACTATAGAGAAACTGACTGAGGCAGATGAAAATTTAAGCACAAGAACAGATGCAAGAACTTTGTTGGTTGCTATGGAATCTTTTCCATGAAAATATGCAGGGCACAGTGCAGTTCGATGGAGCTAATTCAGAAGCCTTTCCAGTCAGCAGCAGAGTTAAACAAGGTTGTGTACTTGCATTAACACTGTTCACAATATTCTTCTCTGTACTGCTTTGATACATATTCAAGGATAGCAGTGATGGAATCTGGTTACTCACCAGAGCTGATGGAGGACTTTTCAACACTGCACGCCTCCGAGCCAAGACCAAAACGACAGATATCCTAATTCGTGAACTACTCTTTGCGGATGATGCGGCATTAACAGCACACACAGAAACTGGTTTGCAAAAACTCGTGTCTAGCTTCTCCAATGCCTGCAAAGAATTTGGTCTGCAAATCAGCTTGAAAAAGACAAACATCATGGCCCAAGATACACAACCTCCTCCTACCGTCTAGGCCTGTCAACGAGTACACGGACGGGTACCCGGGTACCCGTTGCTCGTGTGATTAGCCGGGTAGTAAAATTCCGTTGGGTACCCGTGAAAATTTCGCTTCAATGTCTATATTAACCGTAGGCCAAACTTCGGCTCCCATGCGGCTTTTTTTGCATTTACATTGTGACTCACGAAACAATTTATCAAATGAAAATTTTTGTTTCAAAAATATGCTGTGAAGTACATGTACATCTAAGGCAAAATAACTGTCAACTGGAAGTATCTGTCAACGGGAAATAAAATACGGTCCTAACAAACTACAATGTATATGGATATATCTTTTTTCTCTCAATGTGAAACAGAAATCGCACAACACCAAAACGTTTTGGTTCTTTAAAAGAATCATATAAAAATCCTCTGCCAAAAATAAGGATGGGGTGCTTAGAGATGAAAGACGATGGGGTGGTTAATACAAAACACCCCTGCTTTGACACCAACTTTGCTTTGAAATACGCCGATTGATACTAACTAATGTTGTTTATCTACCCCTCCCCCCTCTCCTCCCATCACTCCTATAACCCACACCCCTTACATCCGCTTGTGTTCATTAACACGTGGTGACCTAGAAAAACTGATGTTAATAATGCGTACAAAGTTGTCAGTATTTAAATTTAATAAATTAAATAGTTACTAACACTGTAAGATGGGTAAGACGTCAGCTGTGAGGATGGACTGCATAGAGATGAAAGAGGCAGTGTTTGTTTTTTGTTCATAAAAACACCCTTGTTTTGACACTAAATTTGCTTTGAAATAGCCGACAGTGGGTCACCGATTGATACTATCTAATGCCGTTTTTCTACCCCCCCCCTCCTCTCTTCACTTCTTTAACCCAGTGCTTCTCAAACTTTTTAGTATGGCGGACCGGCAGGAATTTTTTCCATTGCACCAGGAACCAGTGTACTATTTTACCCGTACTTACATGGTAGCGAAATGTATTTTGTTTCCTTTTATTTCTTTCATGTATTGGCTTATTGTCAAAAATGACAAATTCTATTCGATTAGTGATTAGTATTATTGGTAGCAATTGGAGGATTATAATTATATTTTTCTCTCCTTTCTTGATAACTTCCGCGGACCACCACTTTGAGAAGCACTGCTATAACCCACACCCTTTGCATTCGCGTGTGTTTCTTGCATTCATTAACACGTGTTTGCCTTGCCCAAAAATTGATATTAATAATACACCCAAAGTTAATAAGATGGGTAAGACCAATGGAATCAGGCCAATCAAGTTGACAGCGACACGGCAAAATGCAACCGTTGTAATGAAATTGTGTCTGCGAAGGGTGGCAACCCAACGCGATAAAACGCCATCTGAACGCTATTCATAAAATTGATATTGATACACAAAACGTCGATCCACCCAATTTCAATTTTTTGGTATCAAGAAAAGCAGTACCACTAACCAAAGCACGATCACTTCAGATTTACCGCAGTATGGCGTCCTTCATTGCCCTTAGCATTGACTACCTTCGCCAAGCGGATATTAACATTAAAGGTATGACACTGAACGTTACCTCATTGCCGTTGACATTTTTAAACAGGCCCCCACCCACAGACACGCCAGACATACAACCAGCAAATGAAGACCTACAAATAGAAGAAGGCGCACCAAATAAGGAAGAAATAGCCCTGGCCATCAAGCAGCTCAAACTAGGGAAATCACCGGGACCGGACAACATCACAGCAGAGATGATGAGAGCGGACATAAACACAATAGTCAACATGCTGCACCCTCTGTTTGAGAAGATATGGGAAGAAGAGAGAGTTCCAAAAGATTGGAAAGAAGGATACCTCATCAAGATCCCAAAGAAAGGGGATCTCAGCAACTGTGCAAATTACAGAGGAATTACACTGCTATCTGTACCAGGAAAGGTTTTTAACAGAATTATTTTGAACAGAATGAAAGACAAGGTCGACATGCAGCTACGAGATCAACAGGCCGGCTTCCGCCAAAACAGATCCTGCACAGATCAAATAGCAACACTGAGAATCATCGTAGAACAGTCCATCGAATGGAACTCCTCTCTATATATAAATTTTATAGACTATGAAAAGGCCTTTGATAGCCTGGACAGACAAACCTTGTGGAAACTTCTCAGACACTATGGAGTACCAGGGAAACTAGTGAGGATCATTCAGAGCTCTTATGAAGAAATGACATGCAGGGTGGTCCACGAAGGTAGACTCACAGACTCCTTTACAGTCGAAACAGGAGTCAGACAAGGATGCCTCTTGTCCCCTTTACTATTCATCCTTGCCATTGACTGGATAATGGAAAAATCCACAGACAAAAAGAGAAATGGGATACAGTGGACACTCTGGGAACAATTGAATGATTTAGACTTCGCGGACGACATTGCACTTCTGTCTCACAACCAGCAACAAATGCAGGAAAAGACAAAAGACGTAGCCACCTTTTCGGCACAGCTTGGCCTCAACATAAATAAAAGTAAAACAAAAATCATGAAGATAAACCCATCCAACCATGAGCATGTCCATCTGGCAGGAAAGGCACTGGAAGAAGTGGAGTCCTTCACATACCTAGGCAGCACCATAGACATAAATGGCGGATCCGATGCAGATGTAAGGGCTAGGATTGGAAAAGCTAGATCAGCATTTGTATTATTAAAGAAAATATGGGAGTCGAAGGAGCTGAAACTGCAGACCAAAGTCAAAATCTTTAATACAAATGTCAAAACAGTCCTCCTATATGGTGCAGAAACTTGGAAAACAACAGCGAGCCTTACGCAGAAAGTGCAGACATTCATAAACACATGCCTTCGAAAGATCCTGAAAATCAAATGGCCAAATACTATAAATAACAAAGAGTTACTAGAAAGGACACACCAGGTGCCTATTGATGAAGACATCATAAAAAAGAGGTGGAGATGGATAGGACATACGCTCCGAAAACCCCCAGGTAGCACCACCAGACAATGCCTAAAGTGGAACCCACAGGGAAAGAGAAAGAGAGGAAGGCCAAAAAATACATGGAGACGCGAGCTAGAGGCTGACATGCAAAATATGGGATACACCTGGAAGCAATTGGAGAGGAAAGCACAGGACCGTGAGGAGTGGAAAGTTCTTGTAGACGGCCTATGCCCCAGACGGGGTAGAAAGGCATAAGTAAGTAAGTAAGTATGACACTGAACGTTACCTCATTGCCGTTGACATTTTTTTGCATGTTTGGTTTACTGTAGTTTTAGTTTATGAGTATGACGAATGCATTTACAGCAGGAATTGAATACAAGTTTTTAGTGCATTATAATTTACTAGCTGACCCGCGGCGTACCATACGGCGCTAATGATTTAGTGACGGGTGAAGACTTCCTGAAAGACACAGTTGTCAAAATGGGGTGGGTTTGGGCAAACGACTGTGAGTGAATGAAAAGAAGGAACTCTGGAGAGACCCGTGGCATATCACCGTAAAAAATGACGGACGTGTTCAGCTGAAATCTATTTATTTTGAAAAAATGCACTTTTTTAGGGCGCCTTATTTTAACTTATTTTCAGCCGTTATGAGCCGTCCACAAATGACGTCAAGCGATTTTGGCAGATTTTTCAATGTATTTTCACCCCCCCCCCACGTCCAACGTAATCAAGAGCTAGACCTTTTCCAATATGACGTCACAGTTCTTAAAAGAACCCTCCCCCTCGTCATACATCGCCACAAATCTGTGACCCCTCCCGCCCCCTAGGTGCGTGACGTCATTTTTGTTGACATTTTTCATATAACATAAGTTTGGCCTTTTATTGGCCTTTTTTGGCAGTCAGTTTGGCCTTTTACCCAAATTACAATCTGGCAGCCCTGTGTCCCTTGCATGTAGAGTTTTCGTTTTGATACAGAATAAACAAGGCGTACCTAAGATGGCTTCCTCGTCACGTCGTTAGCTTCAAGGTAGAAGCTTAACCTATCTAGATAATCATGAATGGTTTCTTCATTCGAATTAAATTCTTTTATCTGGCCATATAGAGCCATTATCCTACAAATACTTAGCAAATATGCTCTAGCAAGCTTCTTCTTAAGTAAGCATGTGCTATTTTTAGTGGATGATTAATCCTCGTCGCCAATGAAGTGGATTGAGATCTTATAATTCTAGATAGATGATACAACAGACGAGGAAGCCATCTTAGGTACGCCTTGTTTCCAACCACTTAGAATGTGAATCAATAACAATTAAGAACATTTTGTTCATGAAGGGTCCTGCAAAATCTATATGGATACGTTTCCATGGTTCGATTGGCCAATCCCAGTTTTGCAAAGGTGCTGTAGCTGGTTGATTTGAATGTTGTGCACAGCTTGACGATAGAAGCCAAAAAGAGAGCTGTTTTGTTAACAGTCATAGGGCCTCAACAATTTAGGCTGTTAAAGGACTTATGTGCACCATCTAGTCCAGCTACCAAGAGCTTTAACGAGCTGAGCAAACTCCTCACAGATCACCATGCGCCTGCACCACCAAAGTTCCTGTGTCGAGCCAGATTTGACGGTAGGACTCGTCAACCAAACGAGTCTATATCAGAATATGTTGCAGCACTACGTCATCTAAGTGAATTCTGTGAATTCGGCGACACCCTGTCCGACAGACTATGTGAAAACTTTGTCACCCGTGTGAACAGCCCTGATGTGCAGAGAAAGTTGCTTCTCGAGACAGATCTAACATTGGAAAAAGCAATACAACTTGCAACTTCATTCCAGCAGTCATCCGATGCGGCCAGATCTCTGGCGCCTTCAGGGATCCATGCAGTAGACAGCAGGTCAGTCAACAAACACCAACCCCATCAGTGCAGTTCAACTTATGCTAAACAGCCTGCAAGTTCAAATCCTAGATCTAAATCTAGTAATAAATATCAAAAATGTCATCGATGCAACGGTCCCCATGCATCTCATCAGTGCAAGTTCAAGTCAGCAACTTGCTATAAGTGCAGTAAGCAAGGTCACATTGCCAAGGCCTGCTTTGCAAAGTCTTCGTCTGTTGCTAGATCTAGCCAGTCAGGACAGTACCGCAACCAAAGGCAGCACTATGTTAACTGTCACCAAGACCGCCTAACCCAACCAATGAACCACTCTACCAGTGAAAATGCTCAAACTGATCCGCAGCCGGAGTTCAACCTGTTCTCTGTGAAATCAACAAGTCATGCTCCCATCAACGTACCAGTTTGTATCAACGGTAAGAGCATCATCTTCCAGCTTGACACGGGAGCATCTCTAACCGTCATCACAAAGAAGGGCTTTGACGCTGTCACAGGAGGATCAGTGCCTCTACAACCATGTCACAAGTGCCTAACAACATACACAGGTGACAATGTTCCGGTGATAGGAGAGTGTATAGTTCATATAAGCTATAATGGTCAAAGTGTGCAACTTCCTCTTCTTGTGGTTGAAGGAAACGGACCACCATTACTAGGTAGGAACTGGTTAGTTGATCTTAAGTTAGACTGGGGGAGTATATTTTCAGTGAACAAAACAAGAGAATCTAGTTTTACTTCACTAGATAAAGTTGTATCTGAAAATGAAGGTGTCTTTGGTAGTTCAGGGTTACTAAATGATAGGGCAGTGAAGATAAGCATTAAAGATACAAATCCAAGATACTGCAAAGCTAGAGTTCCACCTTATGCAATGAGGGATAAAATTGAAAATGAGCTAAGTAGATTAGAATCTAATGGTATCATAAAGAAGGTAGACTATTCCGATTGGGCAACGCCCATTGTGGAAGGATGGTTCTGTAAGAATTTGTGGGGACTATAAAGCTACACTGAATAAGCAAATAGAGCTAAATAGGTACCCTATTCCTAACATTGAGGATATTTCTTTGAATTTAGCAGGAGGAGACAAATTCACTGAATTAGACTTTAGTCATGCTTACACTCAACTAGAACTTCATCCGGATTCAAAAGTCTATACGACAATAAACACACATAAGGGACTCTACCAATATGAAAGACTATGTTTTGGGATATCATCTAGCCCTGGAATTTTCCAGGCTGTCATGGACAGTATTTTTCAGGACATTCCAAATGTTTGTGTTTACTTTGACAATTTATACATAACTGGTAAGAATGAGTTCCCCCAAGAATAAAGCTTAATATATTACAGCAGTAACGATGCAGCCTTGTCATATATGAAAACGAGTTGAGAAAAAAGTTATTTTCTTATTTAGATAAAGTAGTGTTGACATTCATGAGAAGTTTCATCAGCTACAGAATTAGGCAGACAAATATGCTTTCCTCACACCAGCCAAACTACTGGATGTTGATGATCATGACTTAAATTTAGAGCACGTAACTCATGACAAAGACGAAGAAGAGTTTAAGCTTGAACGTGTACGGCAGTGGACGTTTGTTGAAGCAGCTGGATATAAAGACAAATTAATGAGTTCCGGCCCACTTGACTAACTAAAGTTTATTTCACAATCCAAGCTGGAAGTTACCATGCCCAATTTAATAATATAATATTACTTAGAATATTCCTTACCAATGCCATAAGTAATGCCAGCTGCGAGAGAAGCTTCTCTAAACTAAAGTTAATCAAAAAGTATCTACAATCAACAATGAGCACACTAAGATTGACTAATCTGGCTATTATAGCTATTAGCTATTGAGCATCAAATGACTGATACCATTGATATTGACAGTGCCATCAGAAAATTTCAATTTTAGACATTGAAAGGTAAATACTTCAATTTTAATTTCTATCATAATTTAATAATACTTCTCATTTTTTATTTTCAATTATAAAAAAATTGTACATGTTATTTAAAAATAAATAAATTGGGGTCTTATTTTTAGGGGGAGGGGGGAAAATTCGGAAACTGACCCGGGCTGCAGGAACCCACGCTACGCCGCTGCCATTACCCACTTAAGGCTACAGTACTCGATGGAAGACTCGGATGAGAGGAGAGCCTTCGAAGCACACATCAAGTACAAAATCAAACCAGATGTACTGGACAGTAGGACAGCTGAAAGAAAAGTAATGCGCAAATATCTGATAGATTTTCACCACATTCTACAATGGGTATATTTTGTAAGGGTGGTATCGGTGGCGTAGCAACGGGTTGGCATCGGGGCAGTTGCCAAGGGCGCCAGCTCAAAATGGCGCCACTAAATCTCTAATTTTTATATTAAAATGTGTATTGTTTTGTGCTGAAAACAACTTAGCTTTTCGTGGACACGAACAAGATCGAGGTATATTTTTGAATCTGATAAAATTTGTGTCAGTATGATGTTTGTTTCAAAAATTCCCATGAACCACATATTAAAAATCCCACTAGCAATTTGTAGCCAACAATACAGAATGAATTTATTAATTTTTTATCAGTGAAACTACAAAGTGAAATAATAAAAGAAATTCAAGAAGCTAAATATTATAGTATAATATTTGATAGCACTCCGGATGTATCTCACAAAGAACAATTAACTGAAATTATTCGGTATTTAAAATTGTCAGATAAAGAATATACCATTGAAGAGAGGTTCGTTGGTTTCATAAACAAAACTGAAAAAACAGGAGAAGGAATTGCCTTGGAAATTAAAGCAGCATTAATTCAAAATGGTTTATCACTTGAAGATGTACGTGGCAAAGATAATGGGGCCAACATGGCAGGGAAGTACAAGGGAATTCAAGCCATACTTGAAAAAGAGAATCCACTTGCTCGGTATATGCCATGTTCTGCACATACATAGTCTTAATTTGGTAGGTGTGCAAGCGGCCAGCATTGATCCAGATGTTGTGACATTTTTCGGAACTATACAGGAAGTGTACAATTTTTTTCTCCTCGTCAACTAGTAGATAGGAAAAAATATCCCCAGTCTCTGAAATCTGCCTAAAGAAGCATGCGGACACAACATGGTGTTCCAAAGCAAATGCTGTAAGTGCTTTATATGAGCAACTGGAACAAATTATTTTAGTATTAATTGAAATGAAGGATAATCACTTAATTGGTGACGCATCATCTATTGCTAAATCATTGCACCGTAAAATCAATAGTTACAAGTTCATTTCGTTTATAACTATTTAGAATTTGATATTGGAAAAAATAAACAAAGTCAATTTAGCACTACAAAAAAATAAAAAGACCAGGATATTTATCGATCATCGTTGTTAATAAAAGGACTTTTAAATGCCTTTGAAGATCTAAGAACTAACGAAATCTATACAATTTTTGCCAATATTGAAGAAATCTCATGTATTAAAATGAAAATCGAGCCAGTTCAAAAATTTAAGCAAAACGAAAACGAATGCCAGGAGAGCATGCTAAAGATGAAGGACCTAACTTGGATAAATTCAATTTTTTTTGTTGCAATCATTGATTCAATAATGATGCAGTTAAAATACAAATTTATTTCTCTGAAAAATATAGCAGAAGACTTTAACTTTCTGACTGGCAAAGCATTCCAATCTTTTGCAATGGCAGATTTAGAATCTAATGCTATTCCATTATCAGGCAAATATCCTGAAATAAATAAGAGCAATTTATAATTGAAATAAAATGCTTTAAACACTGAATGATTTAACTATTGCAAAACAAAAAACCCGATGACATGTTTCATTTAGATCTTCTAAATGTTCTCGCTACATGGGAATGCCAAGAATCGTAACCGAATATCGAACGAGCTCTAAAAACATTTCTTACAATGCCAACCACAGTAGCGACTGCTGAAAGGAGTTTCAGCCAACTAAAAATGATAAAAAATTACTCGAGATCTACGTCAGGTCAACAACGCTTATCATCTCTAGCTCTTCACATCATCTCTAGCTCTTCACATCATCTCTAGCTCTTCACATCATCTCTAGCTCTTCACATCATCTCTAGCTCTTCACATCATCTCTAGCGCTTCACATCATCTCTAGCTCTTCACATCATCTCTAGCTCTTCGCATCATCTCTAGCTCTGCACATCATCTCTAGCTCTTCGCATCATCTCTAGCTCTTCACATCATCTCTAGCGCTTCACATCATCTCTAGCTCTTCTTTCAATCGAACGTGAACTTACCAGTCAAATTAACTTCGATGAAATAATCACCAATTTTGCAAACATTAAAGCAAGAAAAGTTAAGCTTTGAACCTTTGATATAGGACATATGAGTGGATCGGTGGAGTGTTACTTAAATTTACTTTTAATTGTGAGTTTTTATCGTTATGTATGAGATAATGAGTTTGACAAATTAACACTATTGTTTTTATTTATAATAAATGATACTTCAAGTTTTGCTGTATTCTTTATTAACGCAACAATGTCCCGTTTTATCCTTCAATTTATTTTGGATTATTTAGTAAATAATAAACTGCAAATTAGTATTGTTCCTGTCTTATGCATTTTTTCATATTCACGTTGTATGACTGTCACTGTCAGACTACGTAAGTATTGTCTAACAAATGAAAACTCGCAAAGCTGAAACTTGTCAATTTATCAAGGGCACCAAAAATAAATTAGCCAAGGGCGCCAAGAACCTAGTTACGCCTCTGGGTGGTATCTCTGTCAAGAAGACGATGGCACTGCACAGCCATTTTTGACAAAAGTTCTTCTCACACTCTATAAATTAAGCCCCAGGGGTATCAGAAAATTCCCCAAATCATTTCAAAATGGTGGTCAAGAATAGATATCACCCCACAGGACTTTGCAGAATGTCTGACAGGAAACAGCACGTTATTAAAAGAATCTTCAATACGCCAACAAAGCTGTCAATCTATAACCTGTGAAGACTTTGAGCAGTTCATCTGCATTTTATTGATGATGAGTTGTTACATGATAGGGTCAGACGCTCGGCTCGTATGTACTGGAGTAGAAATACCGGATGTGATGAAATTATCATGAAATAGCAGGTGTATTCTCTAGCAATGGATTTGAAACCACCAAAAGAGTAATGCATTTAAATTATATTTATAATGCAACTTAACCATGGCAGTGTGAAGCTGTACAAAATTCGTCCAATTTCGGACAAATTTAATACCAAAGTTCAAAGTGATGTACCAGCAGAAGAACTAAGCATAGATGAGTGGGTCATTCTCTTCAAAGAATGCTCTTCTCTTCAGACATATAATCCAAAGAAACCACACAAATTGAGCTATAACATAAGATTTATATTTTAAAAATAAAATGTTTGCCTGGAATTGAGGCATGATTCACCATTTTCAATTTTACACTGGAACAAATAAAGCCAATAGTGGGAGAGCCAGATCAGGAAATATTATTTGGAATAAATTGTCAGTCTACTCTAAGAAGAGTCTGGCAGCTGTACTTTGAACCGGTTTACCAATGTTGAACTGCTTGTCACAGTCTAATCTTAGTTAGGGGAGTTTGGCATAAGCTGTACTTTGACAACTGGTTTACCAATGTTAAACTGCTTGTCACAGTCTACTCTGAGTGAGGGGAGTCTGGCATAAGCTGCACTTTGACTGACAACTGGTCTACCAGTGTTGAACTTCAGGCTAAACTGTACAAAAGACAGATTGCCTAAGAAGAAACAGTAAGGAGCTTTAGAATTTTAGGTTGTTATCTCCATACTGATTCTAAACTAAAATTAATTAGAAAAAAAGGAAGAGGGACAGTTGTTCTCAAAAAGGATGGTGCACCCCTCAACATTGTCCAATGGTTTGACAATAGAGGGGTAGTGCTTCTAACCACATATGGTGCTATGAATATCGTAAGTATTATTGCATTATTATCATTGGGTTAGAAATAATAACCAGAACATTAAGGTTCAGCAGCCTAAAATTGTGTCCATTTATTAAAAAAATACATGGGACGAGTGGAGTTACTAGACTCACTGCTTGCTCTGTACAGAATCTCAGTATATAAAAAAGGTACAAAAGGGTTATTTGATAAGTCCTAGACAGAGTGGTTGTTCAAGGGTGGCTTACTTATAAAACCCTTATTGTCGGACTTCGGCAAAAAAATTAGTATAGCAGAATGCCTCACAAAAAATGGCTTATTTTCCGGAGAGATAGGAGTCTGAAAGATATACTTTAAGAAGTCACCTTCCTACCATGGGCGTCGCTAGGAATTTTTCCAGGGGGGGGGACACGTTTTTTAAATTTAACTGACAATGCCATACAGGTTCATCTTTCAATTAAATTCAAGTTAAGTATAACATTAGTTATTTATATTGACATAAATAAATGCATTTGAAAATTCAAACATTTTGACTAAGTATATCTCGGAAACTATGCAAAACACTATAATCGAAATTTGTGGGTCTCACTTGCGTGAAGACATTGTTCGTGAAGCAAATAATTCAGTTGCATTTTCTATGCTTGCCGACAAGACAACTGACATTTCAGGCATTGAGCAGATGTCACTTGGTGTTAGATTAGTCAAAGAACAAAATGGGAAAATGGTGGTCACAGAAGAATTCCTAGGATATATTCCAATTGTCGATAGAACAGCTGAAGGTTTAGCCAACACCATCATTACAAATTCATTAGAATTTGGATTAGATATGACAAAGCTTGTTGGTCAAGGATACAACGGATGTTATACTATGGCAGGTAAAGAATGAGGAGTTCAAGCAATAATTCAAAAAAAATACCCCAAAGCAGCATTTGTACATTGCAGTTCACACAAATAAAATCTTGTCGTGAACAATTTAAATAATGTGAATGCTGTATGAAACACAATAGGAACAATTAATTCAATTATAGTATTTTCCCCACGAACTTGTATCCAGAATCTGGCAGCAGGAAGAAATGCCAAAAGAATGGTACACTGCGCTCATAATCCCTATTCACAAAAAAGGATCTAAGTTAACCTGCTCAAACTATAGAGGAATATCACTTCTTAATGTAATGTACAAAATCCTCACAAAACTCATAGCAAGAAAACTTGAAAGGAATAGTGAATTGATACTAGGGGACTATCAATGTGGTTTCCGACAAAACAGATCAACGTCAGATCATATTTTTACTATGAGATGTCTCCTGGAGAAAGGCTATGATATAACATTGACATACATCAACTATATATCGACTAAAAAACTGCATATGATAGCGTAAATAGGAATTACCTTTACAACGCACTACAGGAACTTGATGTCATACACAAATTAACTCGGCTCATATATAAAACAATGGCCAGCTCCAAAAGTAGAGTCAAGTTACAGGGAGATTAATCAAGGGAGTTCACAGTTGACCGCGGTCTCAGACAAGGACTCACTTTCATGTATGCCATTGAACATCACACTAGAGAAAATCATTAGAAACATACATGTCAGTTCAAGCGGAACCATCACTAACTACTTCCAGAGAGGCATAACTGAACAAAGACCATCAGGAACCTTGTATAGCCAACCACTACAGTACCTGGCATACGCAGACGATATAGCGCTGCTGGGTAGAAACCGTAATGACACAGTTAAAGCTTTAAAGGAACTTGAAAATGCCTCTACCGAAGCTGGTCTTGTTATATACGAACCGAAAACAAAATATATGATTATGTCACGAAACACTCATGCCGATGATAACATCACTATAAACAAACACAAATTTGAGAGAGTTTCTGCATTCAAGTATCTAGGGGCAAATATAAACAAACACAATGAGATAATTTCTGAGGTGAAAGAAAGGTTAACAGCAGGCAACCACTCCTACTTCAGCTTACAAAAATTTTTAGAAGCAAAAACCTCTCAAGGGGAACAAAGAAAATAATATACACCACGATTATAAGGCCAGTAGTAACGTACGCTAGTGAGACTTGGACCCTGACTATTTGGGAGAGGAAAATCCTCCGGAAAATATATGACCCTGTGATAGAAAATGATATCTGGAGAATTTGTACAAACCAAGAGCTATACCTGGATGGCCATCAATCAAATCAATCAAATGAAGACAGGGAAAGCAGCACGTGTAGATAACATACCACCCGACGTCCTAAAAGAAGGAGGAGCTGAAATCATTAACCAACTCCACAGTATCTTCAACAAAATTTGGTCAACTGAAACCCCTCCTACGGAATAGAAAAAGGGCTTACTGATTAAAATTCCAAAGAATGGGGATCTGTCATAATGTGAGAAATGGCGAGGAATTACCCTACTATCAGTACCAAGCAAGGTCTTTAGCAGAACAATACTAAACAGAATAAAAGATGCTTGCGATGATCTCCTGAGAGAAGAACAAACTGGGTTCAGAATAGGAAGATCATGCATTGACCAAATAGCAACAATCTGGATAATTATAGAACAATCTATTGAATGGCAATCTCCACTCTATGCCACATTTGTGGACCTCGAAAAGGCCTTTGAATTTGATAGCATTAATAGAGAAATTATATGGTCAATAATGAGGCGCTATGGAATACCAAACAAAATAACAAACATCATCCAAAATCTGTACAAAAACTTCACCTGCCAAGTAGTACATAATGGTAGACTTACAGATGAATTCTGTGTCACAACTGGAGTCAAACAAGGATGCCTCCTTTCACCCCTTGTGTTCCTTCTTGTGTTAGACTGGGTCACAAAAGAAGCTTATGCAAGCTCAGATAAAGGAATCCAGTGGAACCTAATGCAAAAACTAGAAGATTTAGTCCCACAGACTTCAAGACATGCAAGACAAAATCACAGCCTTGAGTGAGACTGAGAAAAGAGTGGGACTCAATATAAACATTGAAAAAACAAAATTTTTGAAAATAAACTTCCAACAAGATGGAGTCATACAAGTAGCAAACCATAGCTTGGAGCAATTCAACAACTTTGTATACCTTGGGAGTGTGGTCAGTGTATCAGGGGGAGCAGATGAGCACATCGAACGCAGAATTTATTTGGCGCGACAGGCTTTTGCCAATCTGAAACAGGTCTGGAGATCCACATACATCTCTGTCAAAACAAAAGTAAGGATCTTTAACACCAACGTTAAAAGGGTTCTACTTTATGGATTCGAAACATGACGAACGACAGAGACAATAAAAAAATAGACTCCAGACCTTTGTTAACAGATGCCTCAGAAATATTCTGAAAATAAAATGGTTCGACAAGGTCGAAAACTCCAAACTGTGGGAGAGGTGTGGACAAAGAACAGTAGAACAACAAATCATGGAAAGACAGTGGAGATGGATTGGACACACCCTTAGGAAAGATAACAGCAGGGCTAGGAAGGCCTTAGATTGGAACCCCCAGGGCAAACGACAACGAGGAAGACCCAAGCGTACATGGAGATGGAGCATGTTAGGCGAGGCTGGAAGAACTGGGAAGAGCTGGGAAGAGTTGAAGCGACTGGCAAGGGGCCGTGTAGAGTGGAGAGCTTTGACAGAGGCCCTGTAATCCACAAGGAATTGGAAGGACAAATGATGATAATGAAGAGCTATACCATCAGTACAAAGACCCACCCATGGTCACAAGTATTAAAAAAAAAGACTACACTGGGCAGGCCATATTGAAAGGATGCCGGAGTGTAGAGCACCAACATTTATTTACAGGCAGAAACCAGGGGGCAGACCACTCACTGGTCACCCAAGACTGAGGTGGATCGATGATGTGGAAACGGACCTACAACAGCTGGGGGTTCGGGGATGGAGAGGGATAGCCATCGATCGATCCAAATGGAAGCATGTGGTGGAGCAGACCAGGGCCGTACATGAGCTGTAGCGCCACTGATGATGGTGATAGTGTTTTTCCGAGAAAGTAATCAGCGAAGAAAACTAATTCCAAATGTTCCTTTGCTATGTGAAACTAGATGGACACATATATATAAAAGCTTGCGGATTTTTGCTGAAAATGAAAATGTGACAGAAATTGTTAAAAAAACTGGAATATTTAGAACAATCTGGAAAAAGCAAGAAAGTTTCACATCAGTTACTTTGTGCTGTAAGAACACCTACATTTGTTGTTTGTTTAGTTATTATACAAAAATATTCATCAAAGCTAGAAGCTGTGACCCAAAAATTGCAGTCAGTGCATTTAGATTTACTGGCAGTACAAAAATACATTGAAGAATTGTTGACCACATTAGCTCTTAAACGACAGAATTGTGATGAGAGGTATAAGGAAATTTTTAGTTACAAAATGTGTTGCAGATGACATTGGTGTCGACATTCAACCTCCTCGACAAGCTGGAAGACAAATTAACAGGGAAAATCAAAAAGTTGATTTGTCCGAGGATTATTTTAGAATAACTGTTTTTATACCCTACCGTGATTCTATTTTATCATCGCTGGAAACTCGTTTTTGTGTAGAAAATAAACCAGCATTTTCCCTTTTAGTTTTGAATCCCATTTTGATGACAAAACTAGAAAGACTCGCATTTAAGGATCAAGCCAGGGCTATTGCTGAATATTACGCATTTGACAATTTAATCGAGGAGAGTGAAACCTGGTATGATATATGGAAATGTAAAACTAGTACAGGGGAAAAAAACAGAAACAATGACTCTATGTGAGGTTTAGATGAAACCAATTTTTTTCCCCATGATTAAGATGGCTTTTTTGACAGCATTGGATCTTCCGGTAACAACATGCACAATCAAGAGATCATTTAGCACTCTAAGGTGAGTAAAAACGTGGCTACGCTCAACAACTGCTGATGATCGTTTATCTGGTCTTGTATGATGAGTATCAACAGAAAAAGAATATCTGAAAACAAGGAACAATTTAAAGAAAATGTTATCAATCGATTTGGACAAACACCAAGACGTTTACAATTTTTGTTCCAGAATAAATAGTTTAAATATCGCAATATTATCGCTGTATCAGTGTAATTTATAATTTTATACTCTATTTTATTAGTAAAGTAACTGTTCCATACTGAAACCATTATTTTAAAAATTACAATAATGTAATCAGTTATGCTTGCAGATATGATTCTTTTTTAGGTTTGATATATGTACACTGTCTTCAATGTAATGAACCTTCAGGAAATTTAGTTCAGTTTTATTTAACAACTTTATGACATTTTTCTAAAATTAAGGGTTTTGCACCCCCCCCCTGAATACGCCCATGCTTCCTACTATGAAAGCACACATTGGAACAAAAGGTTGCAACAGTAACCATTGCAATACTTGTCCATATGTAATTGAAATTAACTTTCCTAATGTCAAAGCTTTTGCATCAAGGTACCTTTCAATCTTTGGAACAACATACTTGTGCGAACAGACATTTTCGAGGATCAAATACGTGAAGAACAATTTGAGAACTAACTTGTCTGATGATAATCTCAGGTCACTGTTGATGTTAGGGACATCAAATCTAAAGCCAGAAATATCTAATATTTTGGCATCCAGGAAACAATTTCACCATTCCCACTAATACATGTATTCATGTGCAGTGTGTCAATGTATTATTAAATAATATTTAATATAATATTTAATAATATCAATATTATAAATATAATAATATTAAATATATAATTAAAAACTACATCTATGTTTAGATTCTCTCTTATTTGGACCTCTGGTGTTTAGTCGCACCCAAACTGCTGTTTGACAGTTAATGCGGCCCTCCGGCAGAAAAGTTCGGAGACCCCCTGGTCTAGGAGATCGGTTTAGAGAACACCTGTACAATATAAATAAACAGGCTCTTTGTCCTATCTCTAAACACTTGAAAGAGCTGGGTATAGTGTATTACTGAATGTGAACACTGGACAAATAATTATGTGAATGAAGGATGTCACTTCCGGCAGTGTGTAAAAGAATAAATATGGAGCTATCAAGGTGAACTTCAACGTCTTGTACTTGTATTCTAAATGTCTTGTTGGCATTCCAAAATTAATTAAATAATAAACCGACTCAGGACGCCACATTGGCGACGAGGATGAACGTCAAACATATGTCACGTTGCTGACAATAAATAAAGATAAGTAAATTAGACAAAGGACGAGAAAAAAGCCACATTGGTGACTAGGATTGGCGACGTCATTTCATGTCAGGTTGATGAAAATAAATAAATAAGTATACATAAAAATTATAAAGAATGTCTAAACTTAAACAATTTGATGAGAGTTTGGAGCCATTCTCAAACTACAAAGAAAGGCTCGACGCTTACTTCATGGCGAACGATACTGCTCCCATGAAGCAAACAGCAGTACTTCTCTGGTCAATAGGACCTAAAATGTATAATTTATTAAGGTCCTTGACGACACCACAACTGCCATCCACAAAATCGTATAACGAATTGTGCAAAGTTCTTCAAGATCACCTGTCCCCTGCTCCACTGGAGATTGTGGTACGTTTTAAGTTCTACAAACGAATTCAACAGGAAGGGGAATCGGTGAGCACATTCCTTGAGGAAATCAGGAAATTATCCGAATACTGCAATTTTAAGGATAATCTTGAAGAAGCCTTTTAAGGGACAAGTTTGTGGTAGGCATCAGAGATGACACAATTCAGAGAAGGTTATACAAGAAAGAAACTTATCTCTGGGTAAAGCCGTTGAATTGGCCTTGGCTATGGAGCAGGCCACCAAGGATGTTATTTCCATACATAAAGGTATAAATGAGGAAGAACAAGAAGTATCTTTTACACATAAAACAAATCGCCCAATAGTGTAGCATACCCTTCTTGCCACTCTTGTGGTAAAACTAACCACAAAAGGTCTGAATGTTATTTTAAAAACGCCATATGCAGAAGCTGTTCAAAGAAAGCACACATTCAAGCTAACTGCAAAAATAAACAAGCAAGTACAATAAATAAAGGAGGAAAGATTCACACATTAAATGGAGAAATGAAGAATCAGATGAAGATTGTGATACCATTGTTGAAATTTACAATGTTCACAAGGTAAAACTAAAACAAACTAAGAAATTTAAGGTTCACCCCACCATAAATAATACAAAAGTTAAAATGGAACTTGATACAGGCTGCCCAATATCTGTAATGACGAAAGCAGACTATCACTCTATTTTTAATAAGGCACCAGTGATCAGTCAGGTGAGAATGAAGTTGAAAACCTACACAGGAGAGTTAATCACTCCTGTAGCAACAACAACAGAAAAAGTGTCCATAAACAACAACACTAAATACCTTACTTTAGTGATTGTGAAGAATGGAGCACATCCACTCCTAGGCAGAGAATAGATTCACAAATTAAAAATAAAATTGTCTCAGTCGATCAACTACACATCAGTCTCAAGTGACAAAGAGCAAGTAGAACTCGACCGAATTTTGAAAACACACCCAAGGTGGAAATGGAAAAATTAAGAATATTATAGCATCATTTCGTCTCAAATGGGAATGCAAACCAAAATTCATAAAGGCAAGACCTGTACCATACGCTTTAAAAGAAAAAGTTGAAGCAGAATTAAAGAAACTAGAGAAAGAAGAAATTATCACCAAGATTACAATAGTGAATGGGCTACACCTATAGTTCCAATTATTAAATCTTCTGTTGAAGTTAAGTTCGCATCGGTGGTGACTACAAAACCACTATAAATCCTGCTCTAATTTCAGCATCTTATAGCCTACACTTCCAAGAATTGAAGATACCTTTACAAATTAGAGGACAGAAATTCACTAAAATTGATCTCACTCAAGCCTATCTACAGTGTGAACTAGATGAGGAATCTAAAAAGCTCACAACAATTAACACCCATCTAGGAATTTATGAATATAACAGATTGGTGTTTTGGATTAACATCAAGTCCTGCTATATTTCAACCTATCATGGATACAGTGCTGTCAGGATTGGAAAATGTCCAATGTAATCAGGATGATATAATAATCTCAGGGGACACCAATGAAACACACTTAAGGAACAATGACATTGTTCTAAATAGATTGGAAAAATTTGGCTTAAGAGCAAATTTTAAAAAGTGCAATTTCTTCCAAGCTGAAATACTCTTCTGTGGCCATAAGAAAAATAAAGATGGACTACATAAAATTGTTGACAAAGTGGAAGCAATTATAAATGCTCCCAGACCAACAAATGTAAAGCAATTGAGATCATTTCTTGGAATGTTAAATTATTATCATAAATTTCTAAATAACATTGCTACTGTTATTAATCCACTGAATGAACTTTTTCAAAAGAATGTAAAATGGCAGTAGTCTAAGTAACAAGAAAAAGCATTTCTTAAGGCTAATGAACTCATAGGATCTGAAATTTTTTTAATGCGCTATGACCCTAAATTACCATTGAGACTTGCCTGTGATGCAAGCTGATATGGACTTGGAGCAGTCTTATCACACATTACAGATGAAGGGAAGGAGAGGCCCATAGCTTATGCATCAAGATCCTTAAACAAGGCTGAAAAGAACAACTCTCAAATTGATAAAGAATCTTTGGCAATAATTTATTCAGTCAAGAATTTCTTCTCATATGTATGTTATAGGAAGTTCACTCTTGTTACTGATCATAAGCCTTTGCAGTTTATATTCGGACCAGCGAAAGGAATTCTGCAAATGATAGCTCCAAGACTCCAACGTTATGCTGTATTCCTGTCTGGATTAGGTTACACAATTGAGTATAGATCAACAGAAAAACATAGTAACGCTGATTGTCTGTCAAGATTACCATTAGCAGGCACAGTTAAAGAAATAATAGACATTGATGATCTTTACTACACAGAAATCCTTGACTACGCTCCAATAAGTGCTACAAGTATCAGGAAAGAGACTGCTCGAGATACAATATTATCTCAGATCTCTATATACATAAATGAATCTACTTGGCCAGAAAATGCTAATGATGGATTAAATTCATTTCTAACAAGAAAGCATGAATTATCAATTAGCAACAAGGGGGCATAATGTGGAGAAACTGAGTAGTTATTCCTAAGAAACTACAAACCCAAGCATTAAATCTACTCTATGAAGGACATCTTGGAATAGTGAAAATGAAATCTACTGCAAGACAAACCATGTGGTGGCCTAATATGGACAAAGACATAGAAGGAATCAAGACAAACCATGTGGTGGCCTAATATGGACAAAGACATAGAAGGAATCAAGACAAACCATGTGGTGGCCTAATATGGACAAAGACATAGAAGGAATCACAAAGAAATGTTCAGGTTGTGCAAAACCAGGGGGGCGGATTAAGACTGCACGGGGCCTCTGGCTGCAATTCAAACTGGGGTCCTATCCAGGCAGCATCCCTTTAAATAAAATGATTGCTAGCAGCTAATATAAGACTGTAACTAAATAGTCCATTGGTTCCTTGCTCATGCTTGGTCTGTACTACGGGATTGGCCTTCCCAGCCAAAAAGATTATTCATGAAAAAACCGAGCACGAAGATTTGTTTGCCGGTATCCTAAAATTGAGTGTAAAAATACAAATGGAAAAAAAAAGTTTCCACCACTGGGAATAGATCCCTGCATCGCTTGCACCACAACCCTACACACTTCCATGCGACCAGGGGAGCTCGTCAACAATCATTAATTTAAATAATATAAACAATATTTTTTATATTATCCCCTTTTAAGCCTATCAAATCAGGTTTTTCGATTACTAAGACTATCGGGTCCGAATAGTGATCAGATTAATAGATAAGATTTTATAAATTAATTTAATATATGATATTTTCAGGGATTCATGCAAACATTTGTCCACCTTTATTATAAAATATACTAAGTTTGGGGGCCCTTAAGACATTGGGGGCCCCTGGCTTTAGCCCATTCACCCCCCTCCTCCTTTATCCGCCATGGTGCAAAACAATGATCAGACCCAGCACAAGCCACACTTCATCCGTGGGAATGGCCTCACAAACCGTGGCAAAGAGTGCATGTGGACTATGCAGGTCTATTTCTAAATAGTTATTAGTGGCGATAGATGCACACATTAAATGGGCTGAAATTATACCTACAAGTTCTACTACATCATCAACTACGATTGATATACTTAGAACAATTTTTGCAAGATTTGGATTACCCAATCAAATTGTAAGTAATAATGGACCACAAATTGTATCTGAAGAATTCAACAAATTTGTCATTAATAATGGTCATTAAACATATTACCAGCTCGCCATATACACTTTTCACAAATGGACTTGCTGAGAGATTATTATCAAGTTTTAAACATGGAATGAAAGCTTCTGCAAGTGACTCTGGAAATATTGTAACAAAATTAGCAAGATTCCTACTTGCATTACGCAATGCTCAGCATAAAAATAATACAACTGGCGAATCACCTGCACAATTGATGTTTTGCAGACAACTTCGTACCAGAACTTCATTGGTCAAACCAAGTGTTGATGAAACAGTATTCAAACAACAAGCTGAGCCACATAGATTCCACAAAGGACAATTCCATGAATTCAGTCCTGGACAAACAGTCCTTATAAGGGACTACAGGAATCTAAATAAATGGATCAGCGCAAAAATTGCAGAGAGATCTGGTCCACTCTCTTACATTGTCGAAACGCATCCAGGGATAACATGTCGCAGACATGTAGATCAGATAAGATCATCATCGGCACACATCCCTCCAACTACTCAAGGTGAAGATTTATCGACATGGTTCCCTCCTCAGGTCGCAGAATCAGCCGCAACAAATAATGATAGTGTGCCTAATTCATCGGTTCCTGATACCTCAGCAGTCAAGGAACCCATAAGTCAAACCACATCAGAGTCAACAAATACATCTGAAAATGTCCTAAGAAGATCAAAGAGACAACCATAGCCCACAAAAAGACTCATTGATGAACTTTAAGCTATTATGTGTTTGAATTGAATATTCATAATGTCAAAATTGTATGTAATCGTGACATTTTCTTTGGAGGGGAGATAGCGTAGGGTATTTCGGAAGTGAAACACAGGTTCAAATAAATATGTAAGTGAGGGGGGTTACTTCCGACATACATGGAATAATAATAATAAATATGGTGTTATCCAGGTGAACTTGGAATGTCTTGCTTTTATACTAAAACTTATTGACTCTTAAAAATAAAAATCAAAGAATGTAAAGAGTTAACATTACTGAATAAATTGTCAAAACATAACAGTTTGTTAACAGTCCATCCAAGACTTTTTAAATTTTTTAACCCTATAAGTAATCAACAATCCAAATTATATTAGTTGAATAAATTATTGAAATAAATTGATGATTTCCAATTTAATGTAATTGATGATGGAAAAGATTCATATAACAACAAAAATCAGTAAAAATAATATGATATGATAACAATTAATAAATAATGATAATTAAAAATAACCTGATTGACTCTTAAAGACAGGAAATTCTGTGCAGCATCTTAAATAAAATTGTTTAAGAAGACTAATTTCTGCAGAAGAAGCTACATTCCAGGTGCGCATTGAAAAAAAAAGCATCAAATTTCACCTTGCCTAAAGACATTGTACATCACCCATAAACATGACTGTCAGCTATTCATTTCTGTAGTATAATGCAAAATCCTCATTATTGTCTTCATTCTCCGAAATTCTCGTGCATAATTGACATTGTTGCTCAGATCACTGATTCCGTTCCCTAATGGTTCCTATAAATATTTTCTCTTTCAATGTTCATGTTGAGAAGGGTAAAGCTTCTTGAATGGTCCCTGAGATATAATGAAGCAAATATTTTAATACATGTATTACAATGTAAAGCAATTTCATAAATCAAAAAATACCAGTTGCAAAACATAACGCAAAATCAACCATCATTTTATTTTAAAATTTATTTGAAGAAAACTGTTCTTCTAAAACACAAACAATTTGAATAAAACTTCCATTAAAGTTAGAACCAAAAGATATAAACCTGTTCACCAGACAGAGGCTTTCCCGTTGTGTATTCACCCAGTAATTACAAAATCTAAATATTATTCTCCACTTTTACGCCAGGCAAATTTAATTGTTCTAATTTCTAATTGTTTTTAATCAAGGTTAAAAATATTTATTTATTTTTGTACTGAAACTGAAAATGAATAGCAACATTTTAAATAACATTAAAATTTATTTGAACCATGAAAGAATCCTATCTTATCACCTTTTATAGGAATAACAACTTCAAGAAAATTTAGCAAAAAAAATTACTAGTTCCAGATGGTCTATTCACTATTCCCACTTTGCACTGACTCTGGTAAAACAGAGTACAATTCAAAACAAGCTCAAAAGTTTAATTGATCTGTATGCTTTCTTCAACATTTTCAAAAACTGTCAAAAAATTAATGAAAAATATTTATACGTACACATAAAGTATTCTGAATGGGATAATGATGTAGTGATTCTAAAAGTCCTGTAGAATGATGACGACAGCTTAGCCTTCTTTGTAATTTGACAGAAAGTTCCAGGTTCCATTAAAAAAATATATTTGTCTTTCAGTTAATATACAGTGCCAGTAAGATGGAAAGTCTAATTGTATTCTAGTTCCAAATAACTTATCATTGCTAACTTGTTATGAATAAATGGTCGATAGTCTTGGTTTTTTTAAAGTTCAGAAAAGCCCAAACGCCTCCTAAGCACTTCTGACTCTCTGTCTCTCTGTATTGGAATTCATCTATTCTATGGGCTTGATAATCTGTAAATAGAAATTTGATAGACATGAATTTCATGACATTAAATATAATCATTATGTACAAAGACAAATGTGGTTAAATGATTAATAACTCTGATTATGCTATTTTTGATTTAGACAATTTAGTTAAAATTCTAAGTTTTATTTTAGTTTGGGGGAAAAAATTGTCATAATACCTTTTGTCAAAAATTTGAAAAGTCAATTCAATAGGCATAGGGTGAATAATGCCAAGTGCAGTTTAATTTTAATTTCAACACTGTACTGTAATGTCTATGTCATAATAAGTAGTACAACTGTAACAGTACATTAGCCTTAAATTTTAAATCATGAAATTGTAATTTGCTTTAGGAGTGTCTGTAACAGATAAGACAAGAAAACTCTAATGAAAATGCAAGACTAGACACAAACCATGGATAAGCGTAGGACGCAATAATCTTCTGTATAAATAGGTATTTTTACTAAATATAGCTACAGCTTTAAGATCTAGTTGGTTAGATAGGGTTTTTAAAGTTCAATTCATAGATCCCAAATTTATAGCTGTGACTCAATTCTAAAGAAAGTTATGATTTTTTCGTGAATCATTTTGGGATAACTCTGTTAATTGAGACATATAAGAAGATATAAAAGTGAAATTGAGCAGTCAGATTTTCTATAGTGGTTAGAACACACAGTAAATTTAAGTTATTGAAACAATTACTAAAGATAACCCCAACAAACCTTTTATTTCTGTGATCTTCAGAAAATTATCCACATAGTTGTCCCATAAATGGTAAATGTCATATACATATACTAAATACAAAAAAATATTCATATTTGCATATGAAGTATTAAAAACTGATCACCACTTAAAAAATATTGTCCAAATCCTTGAATCATGTACATGTATATCAAATTGTTCGTATTTTAAAACACCCATGATTAAGTTTTCAAACATTGTCCTGTTGGATTTTTATCTTTTTCTGGAAACTTCATGTTGCTGTCTAGCCAAGGCCAAGGCATTTTGAATGATTTTGCAGAGTGACTTGTCTTTGTTGACACAGCTGTCTTGACTTGGCCCCATATCTAACAGCATATTTTACCAATTTTTCTGGATGAGCTTTGGTTTGATCATTTAGCCATGATATTGTGTCATTGAACTGCTTTCACCTTGCCTCCCACCAAAGCCTATTGAGGCATTTGGAGCCCTTCTCCAGAAGGAGTGTCTGTAACACTGACACTGTAATAATTCAGAAGGCTATAAGTTATAAGTGTTATAAGCTTATAATTTTTTAGCACTAGTACTAGTATTTTCTGTAGACTTAAGTTAAACTGTAAGTTAGTGTAAGTGTAAGTACAGTAACTGTCTGAAAAATCTTGGTACGCCTATGCGTATCATGGCAAATGCCAAAATGTCTAAAGTCTATGTCAATGTCAACTAGTATCAGTATCAGCCTATCACTATGACTATCCTAGTCATAGTAATAAAAGTCAAACTCAAAAGTTTATTAAAAACGTTAGTAAAACTAAAACCTTTATTACTTTATTAAAAAACGTTACAGTTTCTAATAAATTCTAATTCTTAATTTCAGCGGTCATCTAGATTATAGTATAAGTTATAAGTAATAAGTATAAGCAAAAGTATAACTATAAATTATAGGTTATTACCGTTATTCGGTTATTGTGTTAATTGTTGCAATGATCAATGACTTTTATGAAACTAATGAAAGTCTTACAAGCTTAAGAGAAGACCTAAGCCGTAAGTGTAAGCTGCCCAAATACTAGTCATGGCAATGCAAAGATAAATAATTATTATAATAATTCGTGGCAATATCAATCGACGTTTGACTTACACTTACTAGCCACTTACACTTACATTACATTTACTGACAATGTAAATGTAACTCACTGAATCATTATTTTTCCATTTTTTCAGTTGCACTGCAGTGTCAGTGGATCATGAATGGCCGGTATTTATTGCTCTCACTCTCAGAATTAAAAATTGTCTCTTTGCTACTTAGGATGCCTACGAAGATGAAGATTATGCCTAATCATTTTCGTAGTAATCATTAGTTAAGTAAGTTGAATAACCAACTCAAACGACTACCGTTTTTAACTATTTTACACGCTTTTATCTTGATTTAAGTTGCGATCATACTTGTTTTTGAATCAACCTTATAAGCAGTGCTGCCAGTGACAATTTTTGGAAAAACCTAGCCAACATGTCAAAAAAAGACTAGATCCGAAAGAAAAAACCTAGACACGCTAGAAATAAACAAATGTGACGTCATAAAGCTCCCCCGCCCCCCCCCAATAAACAAACAAGTCGCATTTCCTACTTATAATTTAGCATGTTTCAAATAAATTTTATGTTATTTAAGTATGTATTTAGTGTACTGCAGCATTCTAATATCGTAACTCGCGCGGAGCCATTTAAAACGTCATTTTATAAATTTATTATAAGCAATCAAATATTTAATTGGAGCTTTCATTTGAAGTTGTGCATTTTTTATGTGGCATCACAGTTCCTAGATACCTCCCTACCCTTGTCACACATCTCACTAAAGTGTGACCCCCGCCCTTTTAGATGTGTTTCGTCATTTATTGACGCCCCTAAGGTATTAGTATGTTGCACGGTTGCACGTAATTTTTTGTAAAATATACTTACATTTTCATTTATTCATCACTTATCTCATCTTCCTAATAAATCTTATTGGCAATATTATCCGCATTCTTGGCATCATTCTTATTTTATCTATTACAGACGCTCCTTTTATACAGACTATTATTGAGTACTACTTTTATCCAATTTTTATGTCTAGTCTTGCATTTTTATTTGAGTTTTAAATTTTGATAGAGTTTTAAATGTTGATAGAGTTTTAATTTTCCTCGTTTGATCAGGTAACCCATTCCACTTTCGCAGTGGCGTCACTAGGGGGCGGGGGGGGGGCGGGCCGCCCCGGGTGACACCCATCAGGGGGTGACACCCAAGCCTAAAATTTTACTGTGTACGATTTTATGTCAGAAAACAAAAGATGACAATTTTTTTAATCTAGAAAGAAATTAAGAAATACAATGAAATACAATGAAATACGTTAAACGCGAACATTCTTATTTAAAAAATTTCAGTTAACTTGCAATAATAAAACAGTCCCAACACACGAACAACATTAAAACAAATTAGGAAAAAAAGAAAAGAAATAGTCGCAGCAGAGAGATCTTTCAAAAAGGCTGGAATGAAAGAGGCAATGTCTTCTGTTTTAAAAGATATAAAGCCATTTGGGTTTGGACACACCGACAGCATGAACGAATCCCACCTCACGACTCCCTCCACCACAGTGGGGTGGGGGTGAATACGAATTTTATCACAAAGAAAAAAAATCAAAAGATGGGTTTTCTTTGTTGATGTTTTTCTTGAGGAAAATTATGATTTCAATGTCTTTGAGTTAATATTTTTATATATATATTTATTAAAGGCGTGAAAGCATAGATATGCATGTTTATATACAGGTAGTCCTCCGGTTACGACGGTCCCATCCCCGACTTACGCTGTTTAGTGCTTACGAACGCGCCCCCGTAAAGAATAGTATTACGCGTTATTCCGTATTTAAAAAAAAATTCAGGAGGTAACGAATTCTTTTCTCTATTTGAAATAACAAAAATTATTGAAAAATATGTATGATTATTATTTCAACCTACAACTTTCGTTTGCGAATTTTTCAAATGGCGAAGTTTTCAATCAAGTCAATAAAGCTGAGTAAGCTTACAAGTTCCTTTTCAATGCTCATTAGAGAGAGCATATTCAGCCTTTTTCGTCCCATGCAAATTCTAACTCATTATATATTCTTTTCAACTTTGAAAAGGATCGCTCTCAGCTGCAGTTTGATGTCATCATTGAAAGATAGATGCGAAGTGCGATGTGTACATTTGTGAAGGACTGTGTGAAATATAGCTCATTCAAAAGCAGCACATTTTTTAGCTCTGTGCAAGTTTTTTTTAGTTTCGCTTTGTGCTAATTCCTTTTCCTTACCCTGAGCCTGGGGCTGGACAATAACTTTTTTAAGAGTTCTGAAAATTGGACTAATTCTGAAGGTAAGCAGTCTTTCGAAATCACTCATGAACCTACATGTGGAAGAAAATCAGAAGCCCCGAGCCTAGTGCTCTTTATGGGTCTTCCCAGAAGACCCCCTTAGCCATCTGGCCACCAAAGGGGACGTAACAGCTGAGGACCCCCCCCACCAAAAGCGGTCGCTTCTGAAGAGGCCACCTGGGCATCCAGTCGAAGATGCCTCCCACTAAGTTGCCCTCACAAGGAGGTGGTGGGAATTTCCTACTACGACCCGCTACCACTTTGGCGCCATCCCGGCAAAGCACACGGGTCTCCATGGTTAGGACCGCCGCAGACCGGGGGATCATCAAAGACCTACCTAGGGTGCAACCCACACTGGAAGGTTTCCTCAGAGCTGGCGTCCAATGCGTTCTTCGCGGCACTTTTTGCTAATCCGTACTGGCGCTCCTGGCCCTAAACTGGCACCGCTCGATGGCGTTGCTAGTAAATTGAGGGGGGCGAAACGGTTGCTTCGATTTACCCGACCCCTTCTTCAAAATCACTTGAATGTTATTCCATTAACTTGGCTGCTGCCCATCGGGTGGCGAAAGTGCTGAGCTCAGTTAGGTTTGTAAGAAAGCCAAATTTCTCATGGATGTATTTATATGCACCTAACCAATGTTGTAGGGCTTAAGAAAGTTTGTCAATGATTACCAGAAATACCTCAATCTTGATTTTTTTTTCCAGGAGAATACTGTTTTGTTGATGTCCCTTTATCAAACTGACGCTTTCTTCTTTGTTTGATAGTATTGAAGACTGTTTACACTGTTTTTACCATGGACTTTTCCTTTCCTTTGTCTTCATAGGAATAAAATTAAGAATGCTATTTTTTAACAAACGCAATGATAGACTTCCTTTCTAAAATTGTTTCCTAAATTTCAAGTAAAATAGCGACTTCCAGTTGTTCAATTTCCTTTAGAAATCCTTATTCTTCAAGTCGGCAGTCACGTGGCTGATTTTCATTCGTTGCTAATTCTTCCAGTGCTGCGATATTCTCATGGTATGAGCTATTAACAGACCTTACAGCATAATGTCAGGCGGGCCATCTTGTGTCAGACAAGGCTTTGTTAGCATGTATCAATTTCATATGTTTTTGAAGTACCTGTCAACGAAGAGTAGATGCAACAAGTCGGGTATAAAGATTTTTGCAGAAGACAAAAAAATCTGACCGCAGTAGGACAACCTGCTGCTCTTTTCCCAACCAAATTAAAGGAATGAGCTGTGCACGGTACATAATGAGCTACAATGCACTTCTCACGAAGAATAGCCTGGTTTCCGTTACTTCCTACTCATTTGCAGCATTGCCGTATGACTGTCCAAGGCATTTTCAGGGATTAGTACAAACATAATGGCCTGCATCTTTATTATACACTATAATTCATAAAAAGTTTGGGGGCCCTTAAATTATTGGGGGCTTTAGCCCGTTCAGCACCCCCCCCCTTTGTAATCCGCCATGGGGGGGGATTCCACGCATCTGTGACGATGTGGTACGAGGAGGGGGGTGTTTAAGAAATGTTACGTCACATCAAAATCGCGAAACTTTAAATAAAAGTTCCACTTAAATATTTGATTGTTCACCATTTATTTAATTAGGTTTTCAATGACTTCACGCGTGTTACGATATTACAGTGCAGACTTACCCTAAATACATATTTAAATGACAAAAAATAATTTGCAATATGCTAATTTTTATTGAGAAAATACGGCTTGGGGGAGGGGTGTCAAAGCTTTGTGACGTCATATCGTAAAAATGGGGTGGGTGGGGTCTAAGTTTTTGTGACAAAGTATGACGCTGGGGGAGGGTGGGGTAAAAATCGGCAACCTCGCGTGACGTCATTTATGGACGGCTCCTTCAGTCGTGAAGGGGTGACACCATGAGCTACCGCCCCGGGTGACACCAACCCTAGTGACGCCTCTGCACTTTCGAATCCCGGACAGAAAGAACGATAATTTTTGTGTGTTTATTGTTGCATACGGAAGAGGAAAAGTGTTTTTATAACTATGTCTACCTGAGGGTTGCATTAAGTTATCTTTGGATTATACCATGAATACTTGAGAGAATATTCTCTCAACGCAGGCAGAAGATTATGGTAAAGCTGTTAAGTTTGTCATAAAGTCCAATAAAATTGAATATTTTGGCTCATTCAAGCTGTTTTATCGTGTATCAGATTTCTTTATTAGACAGATGGCACCGCAGCAGTGCCATCTTTCGAATATTCAGTGGGGTAGAGCTATATTTATCATAATATAACATGACAGAGCGGATGAAAATTTTTTTGCCATCTAATGCTTAATTTAATTTTTGAAAAATCGAATTTATTTATTTAGCATATTAATTTACACAAACTCATTAATTTGTGTACTTAAATATCGTTTATTTAATTTTTTAAAGAAAAACCTAGATTATGACTACTTTTGAAATAAAAGCCGAGAAACCTAGACTAGGTTGAAAAAACCTAGATCTAAGTTGAAAAACCTAGCGCTGGCAGCACTGCTTATAACTACATCCGGTGGCAGCGGCAATTTCAATTTGTTTATACTTCTTATACGAATTACGAAACAACTGCCTGTATAGTTTTATTTCTTTATGGAACTATTTATTTCATGAAATGACGATAACTACAGACTTCTATAATGATTATCTTGTCGTAAGTTATTTTATAATATAAATAACGTAGAAACAAACCAAATTTTATTTTATAAGTAATAGCATGAACCTATTTTCGATAGAAAATATTGCCTGCCGCAAGGGTTGATAACTTAATCTATTTACTAACTTAGATTAAACTTAACTGATGTTGGAAGATTTTCAGAAAATATTAATGTACAAACCATATATAAATGTAATATTGCATTACAAAAGAAATTTAAGAGAAAGAACTTAAGAATAATGAGAAATGAAACACAGCTGTGTTAAAGTTAAACTCACCAAACTGATCAGATCAGTGTAATTTAATTTACTGTAATGTGTGATTGTGAACAGTGTCAACTAAATTTGATTATTATTTATGCCATTTTGCCCATTTAAATTATTTATTTATTATGCTAATTGCCATTAGGCTTGTTAGGTAATCATTATTCATTAATTGCATATAAATATATTTTTCAAATTATTAAATTGTAATATTCTAACTCCTATCCTATTGCAGAATATGAAAAATGAATTGGAAAAGCTTTCTAAAAGTCCAAAGTCGCCATTACCATGTGCCAAAATGTATAAATATTTACATGGGAGCATCAGCTTCTTGACAGGCTTCATTGGTGGTAATAAACCTGGCTTAACATACTTCCTTTTTTTAAATCCTAAAAATTTTAATTAGATTTTGCACACGTTAAAGGACAATCTGAAGAGGAACATTACAAATAATATGTGAACAATTTACCAAAAAAGCCTCTGCCAGAAAAAAAAACATTGGCATGCCCACATAGGCTATAACCTGACATACAGAATTGGACTGTGATAAAGCTTTTTAAAAATATAGAAGATACATTTAAAAAAATATCAATTATAGCTTTATTAAATAACAAATATCAAATACATATGTAAACATTTTGACAAATGTCTTCATCGCTACAAATAATCAAACTAGTATTTAAATTAAATTTGCTTTATAGTAATATATATTGCTTACTCAATGCTTACTATACCAGGGAAAAAATAATTAAGTAGATATTTTTAAAAAAAACAGTGGAACGAAAAGAAGAAAGATTGGCACAAGTAATAATTAGCTTAAGTACAGGATAGAAGTTGAAGTATCAAAAGTTTCTGTTAAAAAAACAAAAATTGGAAAAAGATTCTACAGTTACGTAAAATTATGAACATGGTTCAATCTGTATGGGGCCAACATACTAAATCGTTTGATTAATCTATTTTCATATGGATTTTATCAAGGGTATTGCTTGCATATAGAATACCAGAAACTGCAATAACTTAAATCCCATCATCCTGAACACTTTTCTTTCTGTATTTTAATTATAATTTTTAATGGCACTTTACTTTTTATCAAGATATTTATTAAAGCTATAGCATTTTTAACCAGATTTTAACTTTCAGAACCCCAGAATAGAAAAGTTCTTATTTCAATATTCAGTTAACCACCCTTTTTTAAAGCTTATTTAAAATTTAGATACATAGCAATCTTGGCATAGCTATTGAAATTTGATTGCTGGTTACAATGCAGTTACAAAACAACTGTAACTTCATCACCATAAAGCTCAGTAACTGAACTAATTTTTAAAAAATATGTTTTTAAAAATGATCCTGAATTATATTATTAGGGCTGTACCGGATTAAAATTTTTGAAATCCGACCGAAGACGGATTTATGAAGTGAAATCCAGCGGGAGCTGGATTTGTTAAAATGGCCGGATTCTGGATTTGCCGGAGCCAAAATCCGGTACACCCCTAATTATTATAGGGTTATGTGTTATGGTTAGTTATCATCATTTTTCTTATTTTTCATTTAAAACTTTTTCTTGTCCCTAGCGAGCACAGATGGCTTATTACCAGAGTTGATAACAGATTGGTATGCAGTTACATCAGAAGTTCTCTTAGTGGTGTATCATCGACAAGAAGACTTTGATTTAACTCAAATAAATATTCAAAAGATTGTTACCTGCATTAACCACTATTTACATAACTTGGTAAAGATTGAAGGGGTATGTTGATAAAGTTTTAAAAAATATTATATGAGACTTATTTTATTTATTCATAATTTTTTTTAGATACACATTATTTTTTTAATTTATTTTTCATCTTCTTTTTTAACCTTTGTCAGTCTTGGCTGTATTTTATCATAGGGTGATAAAGTCTTCATTGGTGTGTTTGTTATTTGACACATGTTGTTTTAAGTGATGGCACTACTTTTAAATTATAAAATTATAAAAGATTTTTTTAGGTTACCTCAATACCAGTATGACTTAACTTGTTCTTATTTTTTTCAGGTTCCTCTAAACTGGTACGCATATCTGGGATACGCAGCATTAGAGCTTCTGGCCTGCTACTACCAGAGCTCATCTCCACATCATGACTTTATAGCCAAATCAGCTACCAATTTTTATGTCTTATTGTGCATGGTAGCCCAGAAATCAACACCTGCCTCAGAATCGGGTAATGGGACCAGTTTGGGGCAAGTCTATGAGCTCTACCTTCTTGCCACGGCCATACAAAGCCTTGACAGTACCAACTCAAAAAGAGATACCCTGAAACTGGCCAAGGATTACATGTGTAGTTACACTCAGCTGTCTGCCAAGGCAAATAAAAACAGTGAAACTGGAAAAGTTTCAGTGAAAGCAAGTGCACTATCTGACCTGTTTGAGTTGGCTGTGAAAACATTCACCCTACAGTCCAGAAATGTAACGGATGAAAGTTGCTTGTCCTATTTCGTAGAATTATTCAGGTAATAGTCTCTTTCGCCAGTTAGGCTTTGAAGTATGAAAATATGAAGGGATAATAACAGGGTGTCCACCGAAGTCGGAAAGTCGGATTTTAGTCGGATAAAAATTTTGTGGTCGGATAAGTCGGATTTTAGTCGGATAAAAATTTTGTGGTCGGATAAGTCGGATTTTGGTCGGATAAACGATCCTCGGTCGGATAAACAAAATCTCGGTAGGATAAACGTTCCTCGGTCGGATAAAAGATAGAAATAAATGAATGACGAAGCTCACGTTGCACATTGTTTTGGTTTGGAAATACCAATAGTTCGCAGCAGTATAAAAACTGTTGTTTACCTATGACAGAGTCCCCTGTCCATATCGATATCATATCGTATATATCTATAGTTTTATTTTTTTTTAAATGTGTGTTTTAAAACAAAAGTCGAAAACTAAACTTATACAAACAAATTACAGATATTAAACAAAATAATTCTCGTTAAAGATGGCATTGTAAACATAAAGTGCACTGTGATTGAAACAGATAGAAATTGTGAAATTGCTTACGCTTAGCCATAGTGCCCATAGTATAGATCTAGTAACCGCGTAATAGTAATTAGTGTGATATACTAGATCTAGATATTCATATTAGGATTTTGGTTAAAAATATATCATGATCTGAGTAAATAATAGATATCTATTTACTTTTGTTATATCTCCAAAAAATTTATGGGAGCAGTGTTAACTACGATTTTTGTGCTTATTGTTTAGCTGCTTTAGCAGCAGTCGCCATTTTGTCTGCTTGAAGTCAATAGATCTCTCTAATCTAGTATTTTGTGAAAATTAAAAACGAAAAAAACCTTAGGCTTAGCCTAGCCACGTCTAAAATCTAGATCTAGTTCAGTTAATTTCTTTTAAAATATTTAAACAGTCACGGTATGCCAAAGTCACAACTATTAAAGCAACTATTTAAATAGGTTTAGATCTAGATTCTGTTTCAAATCAAAGCTTATTTTTTATGATTAAATTGATTAAAAATCAGTCCTGTTCAGTGTTGAAAATTATGTGCTAAACATATAGAAATCTAGATTCTAGTCTAGTTAAATGGTTACAATTTAAAGTGTGTTAACTAACAGTTTTTAGGGTAGGCTGCAGTAGGCAAATTCTTGACTAAAGTCTTAAGACTAGTTTACTTTTTGTCAGTTTAAATTTGTTCCTTACTTCACTATCCAGATATTGACAATTTGTATACTATTACAAAAAACACTATCAATCCCATCAACATGGGGAAATGTTATTTTAATTCAGACTGGTTAAAAGACACTTCTTACTCTGAGTGGCTTGAACAACTAAGTGAAAATCGTGAAAAGTTCAAGTGCAAGTACTGTGGTCAAGCTTACCTTATAGGATCGTCAGGCATAAAAGCCTTGAACACCCATATGTCTTCACAAAAGCACATGCGGGCCAGTGCAAGTCATCGTGGTAGCAGTTCAATGCTTAGTTTTGCAACAAAATCAACACCTCCATCATCTCTGAATCAGACTGCCACTTCAACTACATCTAATCCAACTTCAACTACAACTAAACAGCCAACTCTTAAAGTTGCAGATACTCTAAAAGCAGAGGTTAGGTGGACAATGCACCTAGTTTCTAGCCACTCCAGTGCTCGAAGCTCAGACGACATAGGCAGCATTTTTCAACAGATGTTTCCTGACTCGGATATAGCCAAACAGTTTACCTGTGGACGTACCAAAGTAGGTTACTTAGCTACGTTTGGCATAGCCCCTGCTATCAGAGATGCCATTCTAGACAGTTTGAGAGACAGTGTTACTTATGTGATAATGTTTGATGAGAGCCATAACGCTGACCTTGGTAAAAAGCAGCTCGATGTTCACGTGAGATTTATTGATTCTGAAGGTATGGTGAGATCAAAGTATATAGACTCCTATTTCCTTGGACATGCTTCTGCAAATGATATCATGATTCACTTGAGGTCTTTCATTGAGAAAGCAGGAAGTCAAAAGATTTTGCAGCTATCTATGGATGGACCAAATGTTAACTGGAAAGTGTTTAAAACATTGTGCAAAGAAATGGAGGATGATAATGGAATGAGTTTGATTAATATTGGCTCTTGTGGCCTGCACACGGTGCACAACAGCTTTAAAAAGGGTGTTGAGGATTCAGGTTGGGGTGTGGAAGATGTTTTAAAGTCTCTTTATTACCTCTTTAAGGAATCACCAGCCAGAAGGGAGGACTTTTTTAAAGTAACAGAGGCCTCCAAACTTCCTCTCAAGTTCTGTGGACATCGTTGGTTGGAGAATGTTCCAGCTGCTGAACGAGCACTGCAAATCTGGCCAGCCATTTTACGCTACCTGTCTGCAGTAAAAAAGGGGAACAGTCAACAAGCCTGGGTGTAAGAGTTTTTTAACACTGGTAGACAAGGAAGGGGACTATCTGTTCAAAGCTAAGCTTCACACCTTCATATTTGTAGCCAAGATTGCAAAACCCTTTCTTGAGAAGTTTCAGGCCGATGCTCCACTGTCACCCTTTCTTGGTGCAGACCTCTTCGCCATGACCAAAAGACTCTACAGCCTTATCTTAACTCCTGAATATGTGATGACAGTGACTAAAGCTTCACACCTTAAAATACCCAAAGACCTGCCATCCAATGCTTTCAAACGGGAGGCAGACTTCAGCTTAGGTCACCAGGCAGAAGTCATTCTGAAAGAACTGAAAGAAGCAGGGAAGGTTTCAGAGCTTAAGTTGAAAGATTTCAGACAAAACTTCCTCAAATTTATAAAGGGCATGGTTAACAAGATTCTTAGCAAGTCACCCCTTAAGTATGACATTGTCAGTTTCATACAGTGTTTGGACCCAACTGTTATCACACTTGAACCCATCAAAGCCAAGAAACTGTTCAAGAAAGTGACAGAGCATCTCAGCCTTACGAAATGGATCCAGGGTGATGAGGTGGATCAGGTGTTATATGACTTTGAGACCCTGGTAGATAGGCTGTCTCAATCAACAGTGAGGTACAATGGTGAGCGCCTAGATGAGTTCTTCATTGAACATGGTCAGTTGGATAGTTCACCTGCATTGAAAAAGGTAATCCAGATGGTCCTGCTGCTAAGCCATGGCAATGCTGATGTTGAGAGGGGTTTCTCAACCAACAAAGAAGCAACTGTAGAGAACCTGTTGGAAGAAAGTTTAGTAGCTAAGAGACTGATATGTCAGTATGTCAAGGACAACGGGCCTTTGGCTGAGATTCCTATCAACAAAAAAATGTTAGACTACTCTAGTAAGGCCCACAAAACCTACATTGATGCTATAGATAAGAAGAAGAAAGATAAAGAAGAAAGTGAGCAGACTGGGAAAAGGAAGAGAAAGGCAGAAGAAATCACAGACATGAAAGCAAAGAAGAGGAAGATAGAGCTTGATATTGATCTTTTAATCAAATCTGCTGATGAAATTATAGAAAAGGCAGTGAAGGAAACAGGAAAAGATGTACATGCTTCAATTGTAAAAAGCTTAGCTTTTAAGAGTGATGCCACAAAGAAGAAAGAGGAGGTAAAGGCTCTAGCTGCTCTCATCAATGAGAGGGAGGCTGAGCTGAAGCTTTAAAAGGCAGCTGTCTATTGTAAATTGTTTATAAACTGTATATATAGTGTAAATAATTTGAAATTATTTGTTTTATAAATCAACTTTACCAATGAACAATTTAAGTACAATGATAAGTTCTTTAAGGATGAATAATTTGACTATACGGATATCAAGTACGTAGTACAGATGTGATCCTCTAGTCTAAATGAATACATTGCTGAAGTAGAATGAAGGTATGTAGTTGTGTTCTTGTCAGTTTTTAGGTTATTTTTTACAAAATATGTTAACAAAAAAACATACAATACTGCAAGTTAAATTTTTACTTGTCGAATATATACTTTTACTTGTCCGAATAATAACTTTTACTTGTCGGTTGGATGGTAGGATTTTTTGGTGGCTGGTAGGATTTTTTTGGACCAGATTTGGGTGGACACCCTGAATAACCAAAGTATTCATCTCTTTTGCCAAATAGGTTATTTTTACACAATTTGTTTCAAAGTTTGGTCTCATATAATAAATAAGTCAATGGTTGAATATTGTTCGTGTTACTGAAAAAAAAATTAATGTTGTAGGTTTTTAAGAGCTATTTATATGTTACAAATCAAAGTTGCCTGATCTTTGTTTAAATCAATTCCATTAAAATATATATTCTATCTAATTTAAATTTAAAAATATTTTTATTACAGATTAGTAAATAAAGAGCCAGCCCTTTGTGAACAACTTTTGAATTGTGATGGTAACCTGTACAAAATATTGTTGAACACTTCTACCTACTTCCCTAAGGATGCTTTACTTCAGCTGCAGCAAAATAATATGAAAGAACCAAAGGAAAGTCGATGTATGTGAACAAAACTTTTATGTCTGTTTGTAGCTAGCAAATCTGAGAATATATATGTAATGATGAAAATATCAAATTTTTATAAGCCATTATCATATTATTATTATTTTGTGGTTTACATCAAAATGATTACTATTCATCTTTTTAACAAACTATATTTTTTCTGTAGTTAAATAGTTAAGATTTTTTTTATTTAAATGTTAATAAATTGCTTTTTTATAAGCACAATACTGTTATATTGTGATAGTAAAGTCGTCTATCCAGTAATTTTGAATTCATTTTCAGTTCAAGATCTGATGCTGACAATATTGAAATTTACAAGTCAGCTAACATCTGCAGTGGAGGAGGAGGCCAGCAAGAGTTCTGGGACTCAACTCAAAAACAACAGCAAAAAGAACAAGCTAGCCATGAAAACATCTATGTCAGATTCATTAGAACCAAAGGTAAATATATACATTTTTTTTTAAACACTATATTTTCTCATTTAAATTTAGAGTTGTTTGAATTTTTTTAATTAAAATTTTATTTCATGAATTTTCAAAGTGCTGGTCCACATGCCCATAGTTACTGTTCGAAAAAGATAGAAAATTTCAGAATTAGAAAACACATTTTTTAATGAGCTGTTGTGCCCCTTGCAATTTGGCTAAAACTTGCAAACAGTCTACCTTCTCAGTTTTCACAAGTAGTGTTTCATAATCCTTTATAAATTTATTCATAACGTAGATGTCAATATTGGGTTGTGTTATCTGTTGTGATTTTTTTTTCCAACCCACACACTATTTTGTTCTTTCCTCTAAGGTTGCAGGAATGATGCAGTCTGTGTTTGAGTGCATTCAAGCCCTATTGTTAGAGTCCCCCAAGCCGTTGCCTTCCATTATTGGGGACAGCCTATCAGCGCTGATGCTACAGGACATTGACGTGAAGCAAGCAAAGACAGAGTCCTTGATCGTTGTCTGCAAGCTGGCTTCTCTGTCAATAGAAGTTTTTGTAAGAGATATCGTCACACTGGCAGCTAAGTCCAGCCAAGCCTCAATTGTTGGGCGGAGGTCCTATTCATTGGCTGTAGCAAATAAGCTGAGACTTGATGCACTGCAGGCTTTGTTAAACACTGGTAAGTCATCACTCAGTTATTTGTTGGGTATTACATTGCCTTGTTGAATAACTGTCTTTTAAAATAATTTTTCCAAAGTGTATGAATCTCCATGTCCCCTCTTTGGGTGTTACCATTTACTTGCTGAACTGTCCTGTCATCAGGCCAGCCGCCAGATACTTGGACCCCAACCAATAAGATCTAGCCTGTAATTATACAAGAAGTAACATATTGTTAAGTTACTTTAGAAGATCTGTCCTATAATTACACAAGAAATGACATATATTGTTAAGTTACTATACATGATCTATCCTACAGGCCTGCCAACCCTCCCGATTTTTTCGGGATTATACGGATTTTTTACCCATGCTTATGAAATCCCGATAAGACCCTTAATCTCCAGATTTTCCGAAAAAAAAATTCACCATGAAAAATCCTAATGCGAAAAAATTGTAAAAAGAAAAAGCTAATACTAATAATGGCGGTGATGTATTTCGAAAATGAAAATGCCACTTCCTAGGTTTTTTCCTGTACTTCCGTTATCCAAGCGAACCGCGATATCTACTATTTATTTCTTCGTTGGCCATCCGATCGTAGATTATTCCTTTTACCAGCCTAATAAAAATTTAAAACAAGTCAGCTGTTCTGTGACTTTAAAAAAAAATGGATACATTTGTAAGGAACGCTGCTAAAAACGGTTTTCCAGTGACTGAGCTTTAGAGTGTTTGTACTAGTACTAAGACTAGTCTAACTAAACAAATAAAGAAAAGACGTCATTGGGACATTCGTTTTCGAAACAGTATCAGTATTTGGAAAAACACTCGCCTGTGGCCGTGGCGAAACATTTGCAATCTGTGCCAGACCTAATTATCTTTTGAAAGTGGTGGGTTCAATAACAATAAAAAATAGTTTAATGCAAAAATTACAACTGCTGATTTAGTAAATTAAATTCATTAAAAGTAGTGAATCTACATCTGTTAACAATTACTTTGTTATTATTGTTGAAGGAATAGGAAATTCAGATATGAGATGGAAAGTTTATTTACCATCCTACTTTTTGGAAGAAATAAAGATTTTTCTAATACCTATCTTTTTAATGCCATATTCAAAGAAATGTTTCCAGATAAATTACAATGAAACAAGAGCAATCATTAATTCGGTTAATTCAGATGAATGATACTCTTTCTAAAGTTTCTAACTAAAAACTAATATTTATCTAAAAGCAAAGCTAACTTCAATTGACGAAAGAACTGTTCAAGTTCAAAAAGGCCACTAGGGAAATGCTGGAAAGCTGAACTCTATGCAGCCTCTGTTCATATGTGAAAAACATGGTTATTCTCTCGTGTATCTGAATGCAATGTAAACATTTCCTGTATTCTGTGGTGTTCTGTAGACACTTAAATTAAAAGATAATGGATTTAACTTATTACTTTATATTTATTTAGTATGTAGTTCTTAAACCAGCGCCGTGGGGTGCCGCATCGCCGCGCGTGGACCCCTCTACAGATTTTTTTTCTTGGCAGGTTGGCAGGCCTGATCCTATAATTATACAAGAAGTAACATATATTGTTAAGTTACTATACAAGATATATCCTATAATTATACAAGAAGTAACATATTTTGTTAAGTTACTATACAAGATATATCCTATAATTATACAAGAAGTAACGTATATTGTTAAGTTACTATACAAGATCTGTCTTATAATTATACAAGAAGTAACATATTGTTAAGTTACTATAGAAGATCTGTCTTATAATTACACAAGAAGTGACATATATTGTTAAGTTACTATACAAGATCTATCCTATAATTATACAAGAAGTAATGTATGTTGTTAAGTTACTATACAAGATATATCCTATAATTATACAAGAAGTAACATATTGTTAAGTTACTATACAAGATCTGTCCTATTACCATGCAAACATATTAACTCTCAATTTTGTATTAGATAACATCATGTTCTTCTTTTTCTATACAACATGATAATTGCCAGATAATCTGCAGTTGGGTGTTTGTACCCCCTCAAGCTGAACAGTATAAATCTTTATATTTGTTTTGTCTTGTCCATTGCCTAAGAAAGGTGCTCCAAAGTGTTTTAATTCATTCCTATGTATTTATTGATTATATTCGTCTTGTTTGTGTCATTTTTAGAGAGATTAAAAGAAGTTATCGCCCTGCAAAAATCTTGCCTCAATGCCTTGTGTGTGATAGCCCAGTCCGTGAGGAAAACAAATCTTTTGTCTGCCTTACCAAATGTTGCACTACAAGTTACCAAGACCTTAGACACTGCCTGTAAGTAACAGAGTTACCAAGACCTTAGACACTGCCTGTAAGTAATAGAGTTAACAAATCTTTTGTCTGCCTTACCAAATGTTGCACTACAAGTTACCAAGACCTTAGACACTGCCTGTAAGTAATAGAGTTAACAAATCTTTTGTCTGCCTTACCAAATGTTGCACTACAAGTTACCAAGACCTTAGACACTGCCTGTAAGTAATAGAGTTAACAAATCTTTTGTCTGCCTTACCAAATGTTGCACTACAAGTTACCAAGACCTTAGACACTGCCTGTAAGTAATAGAGTTAACAAATCTTTTGTCTGTCTTACCAAATGTTGCACTACAAGTTACCAAGACCTTAGACACTGCCTGTAAGTAATAGAGTTAACAAATCTTTTGTCTGCCTTACCAAATGTTGCACTACAAGTTACCAAGACCTTAGACACTGCCTGTAAGTAATAGAGTTAACAAATCTTTTGTCTGTCTTACCAAATGTTGCACTACAAGTTACCAAGACCTTAGACACTGCCTGTAAGTAATAGAGTTAACAAATCTTTTGTCTGTCTTACCAAATGTTGCACTACAAGTTACCAAGACCTTAGACACTGCCTGTAAGTAATAGAGTTAACAAATCTTTTGTCTGCCTTACCAAATGTTGCACTACAAGTTACCAAGACCTTAGACACTGCCTGTAAGTAATAGAGTTAAACTTTACTTGCAGCTATCAATAGAGAATTTTCTAAATGTTGAAATAAATGCTCCTTGAAGAGAACTATTTGAAAATAAAACTGCAGCTGTGAAAGAAACAAAAAAAACAATTCGAATGATACTATGATACATCTTAAACCTTCATCAAAGATACTAGGGTCTGTACAATAATTCTCTTCCTAAAGTTTGGATCAAAAGAAATACAAACTCTTTTGTTCCACAGTGTGCAAAAAATTACCAGTGTGTTTTTTTTTGGTGTTCAGTTGCTTGTTTTGTTTGGCATTTTGATGATTAAATTGTTTTAATTGTGAAGTGTTGCATTGGTAATTATGATGTACAGATTCATAGGCTATAAAAGAAAATAGATGATGTAATAAAAAAAACCAATCCTTTAATGGAAACAAATTATTTCTTTGTTAACTGTTCAATTAACAAGAATCTGATCCTGGGAGTGATGGATTCTGTTGAAAATGTATACCTCCTTATTATTTCATTCATTTCCCTATTCAGTGAAAAATATAGGTAACATCGGCAGGCAGCTTAGGCGCATGGATAAAAATTCAATGGCCATTGAGTTGCTCTCTCCAATCTGGCCTGTTCCTAACATTGAAGAGATTGTAAGTTATGGTCATTTTCCTACTGTATAACATTTTAGTGAGAATGTTCCTGTATAACATTTTAGTTAGAATGTTCCTGTATAACATTTTAGTTAGAATGTTCCTGTATAACATTTTAGTTAGAATGTTCCTGTATAACATTTTAGTTAGAATGTTCCTGTATAACGTTTTAGAGTGTTTAAAAAAATTTTGTGGGGAGTGGCAGTTAATTGTTGATCTATATTTAATTTTTAAATGGTGTATTCTGGCTTTTTTGATGTGGACTAAGAATTTCAAGCTAACGTTTCAATAATTATGATTGAAGGGAGTTATTAGTTTTAAGAATATAAACATATGTCCCTATATTAACCTTGCATACTTCTAGTTTCCACATGTGAGTCATCACGAGACATTGGCTGAAAGCTATTTTCAAACATCTCAACCTGAGAAGGCCTATCAAGTCATTGCTGAAGCTGCTAAGCTCCACACAAGCCTCGTTACTGATTCACTTCTGAAGACTCTTGCCAGAATGGTCAAGAAAGGATTACCTGTGTAAGAGATTTTTTAAACAATGTTAAAATGAAAAGGAGTTTTAACTTATGACGTTTTAGATTTTTTATTGCCCTTCTTTTGATATTATTTTTAAAATGAAAAATTTAAATTAATAATCAAAAGAATAAAAAATAAAATATGATGATTAAATAGTTTAAAAGAATCAAGACAAATAAACTATTTTGAGAACATATTGAAGTTTCTTTCCACCAGGCCAGTATTAAAACTATTTGAACCCTGCATACATGATGATGAGAAAAAGCATGCATACTTACTGGGTAAAACATTGCGGGCCATGTTGATGTACAGGCAAGTATTTTTAACAGTTCTATTAGTTAACTAATATGAAAATTATTTACCTCAAAAACACTTCAATTAGAGCTTAACCAGTTTCATTACAAAAATGTACAAAACTAATAAGTTTTTCAAATTATTTTTTTTTGTTGGCCATGGCATAAGATTTTCTTTCATATAAAATATGACTGTGTTGACCATTAGTTCCTAACACATAAAACCTATTGTTTCCAGTCCGTCCTCCCAAAGTTGTGCCAGTGTCATTGCCAGCTGCCTCTCCAAGCACACGGCCTTGTCCAACTGTCAGAAAGCTGTGTATGCATCACTGTTGGCAGAGATCACATTTTTCTTGAATGAGCAGGATAAGATGTTAGTCAATTGTGGGTAAGGAGCCTCTACATTATTTCATCTCTTCCAGATATTTAAAACAAATTGTACAAAACAGATTAAATATATTAATTTAAGGAATGTCCCTCAAAGAATTGGGCTTAGCCATGAGGCAACTGAATAAAAACCTATTTCAATTTCACATGGCGCCGCTCAGAGACCCACTGCCCATGATCAAAGACGCCACATTGGTTCTTATGTCTGCACCCAGTGATGAATATGATGATGTTTTGACGCAGTCTGCTTTTCTCTACTGGGAGATTCTCTACAGAGCAACTTGTCTTGAACAAGTAAGTTGCACAAAGCCAATGACTCTCTTTATAATAAATTTGATTGTCACAATGGTTCCAGCCTTTTACTTACTGGATTCAGTCTTAATGATCTTATAATGGTTTTTATTATTAAATAAAAATCCAATGGGGAAAGACAAGAGCAAAGACTATTAGAACAGCTGCTTTCAAAAATAACTTTACTAGTTGTTTATTTTTGTGTCAGGCTAACGCCCCCGACGACCCTCCAGACTTAATGCTGAGCCCTGACCCAAGTCAGCCAAACACAGTCATGACACCCTCGGAACCTGTCTACGTAGATCGCCAGTTGCCACTGGATCACTCAACAACTCCCAAGAGGACCTTGACATTCAGCTCACCTGTGCAACAGAGGAAGAAATTTAAAGAGAAGAGCAAGCCAAAGACGCCCAGTGAATCTGACATTAAGGTTCGGATCATTTTTTTATTCTTCACTTTTGGCTTATGTTACCTGTCTTAAATTACTGAGAGGATTCAAAATTTAATTAATGACATTCTTTTATGCAACCGATTTTAATTTTAAAATATTAGGTGAGTTAAAACCACTTTATATGGGTGAGGTTGCAATCAGGATTTTAGATAAATAAATATATGTTATTATATGTATAGGCCTGACAAGACATTGCAGAACAACAAATGTTTCGGTCTTGTCAGGCCTATACATATCCTGTTTTAATAACATATATTTATTTAAAACCACTTTAGTGTAATTAGAATGTTCCCCAGTCATTCAGGAGATGGCCTATTATTATGTCATTACTTGATTTAAATAAAATAAAAACATTTACATCATGGGTACAACACAAACATATTTCTTCACCACCTCAAGGTGATTATTTTTTATGACAGCGTGTCATCCCTCCAAATAATTCAAATATCAACCTAAGACTTGTCTGTTGTACTGAATAATTTTGTTCTCTTGTGTGTATACTTAATTTTTATAAAACAGCATTGAATAAAACAATGTGATAATTTTTTAATTGAATGAAGGAGGTAGATTATTTGTAAATTGAAGGAAGGCAGCAACAGTGAAACAAAATCCTACAAAGCCATACACAAATTGTGTTATTACACCCATAGCTTTCATTGAGTTGTATTGGGTGTGCTGTATTTAAGTTTTGTTGTCTGATCAGGTGGACAGCGAGATCCTAATGAATAAAGCCAAAGACTGTCTCGGTGTTTGGATGGAGTGGTTCAATGGTCACAAAGCTGATCTACTGTCATGGGAGGATGGCGCTTTCAGGGGAGACAGAAGTCTTATTTTCTTGCAGCGAGTTATTGAGCTTGCACTAGTCAACTACCAGGTAATTGAAGACACAAGTCTTATTTTCTTGCAGCGAGTTATTGAGCTTGCACTAGTCAACTACCAGGTAATTGAAGACACAGGTCTTATTTTCTTGCAGCGAGTTATTGAGCTTGCACTAGTCAACTGCCAGGTAATTGGAGACAGATTAAAAAAACAAAAAATATATATTCAAAATTAAAGTTTAAAATAATGGAACTTTGAGAAATGATTCAACGATGAAAACAAAACCAAGTGATGAGTCATTTTTTCTTCAGATTAATTGCACATTTTTTTTTCATGGGAATGTGTATTAGAATAAGATTTTATTTTTTCCCCTCAGACAGAAAAAAATCTATTTGTTTATGTATATAATAATTATTTATATTTGTTTCTAATGTTGGCTAGCCAATGACAGCCTTACAAGCAATATGCCAGGCTCGAACTCTGGCCTACATTGTAAAAAAAGTGGACATTGTCAAACGGCTGACGGCAAACCTGATCTCTTTAATAGCCCAACTGGGCATCAGATACAACAACGTCAGCAGCTTGAATGACAGTGGCCAGGATTTGTTTGAGGAAGACGGTGATCTCTTCATGACTGACCTGGGACTTGGCCAGGATGGACATGTGATGGATCTAGTGGCCATTGCTGACCATTATATCAGAGCTGGAGAGGTAAGCTAAACATATGAGGGCATGGGAAGCAAATTTTGTTCATCATTAAATGACAGCATGCTAATTACTAATGGACCCATCATGATGGTCTGTACTTCACACAAGCAGCCTTAGGGTTAGTTAATGCAATGGAGCGATATTAGGGAATTCAAGGAGAGAAAAAAAAAGAAGTTAAATTGAATTCATTAGAAAACTGTTATCTTAACAAGCAAGTGTAAAAAAAAAGCTATTCTTGAAAATCTCAGTCCATCATCTGCCATACTACCTGCTTATTACGAAATGTAAAACCAGGGTTTGGGAGAAATGAATACAAATTTCCTGTTTGCCTTGGTTGTGATAAAGTGCATGCAGTTACTGTTAAAATATAATTTTTTGTTGTTGTCTTTCTTCAAGCAAAAGTAAATTTAAGGCTGTCCGTGCTGTGGTGTTTGAAATGATAGAAAAAGCCAAAGAAAAGGGCCCCCTGACCCCGAGCTCATCTATAGCACTGGCCACCATCAGCCGACTGTCTGCCCAGTTTGATGCATCGTCACACGGAAAGGAGGAGTCAGAGGCAGATGGTAATTGTTTTTTAAAATATCTTCTTGTCATCAAGGGTTACACAATCACAGTGTCAGGAAAGTTCTCTCATTCAGGAGATTGGAAACTTTCTATCAATACCAAAAATTTGGGATGTAAATTGGCGGGTCAATCATCAGGAGATAGGGCCAACACGTGCCATCCTTTTGGACACATCACATTAACAAACAGCCGGGAGGGGGGAGATAGGGCCAACACTTACCATCCATTTGGACACATCACATTAACAAACAGCGGGAGGGGGGAGATAGGGCCAACATTTACCATCCATTTGGACACATCACATTAACAAACAGCCGGGAGGGGGGAGATAGGGCCAACATTTACCATCCATTTCGACACATCACATTAACAAACAGCCGGGAGGGGGAGATAGGGCCAACACGTGCCATCCATTTGGACACATCACATTAACAAACAGCCGGGAGGGGGAGATAGGGCCAACACGCGCCATCCATTTGGACACATCACATTAACAAACAGCCGGGAGGGGGGTAGATAGGGCCAACACTTACCATCCATTTGGACACATCACATTAACAAACAGCGGGAGGGGGGAGATAGGGCCAACATTTACCATCCATTTGGACACATCACATTAACAAACAGCCGGGAGGGGGGAGATAGGGCCAACATTTACCATCCATTTGGACACATCACATTAACAAACAACGGGAGGGGGGAGATAGGGCCAACACGAGCCATCCATTTGGACACATCACATTAACAAACAGCCGGGAGGGGGGAGATAGGGCCAACACGTGCCATCCATTTGGACACATGACATTAAAAAGTTTCAAACACTTTTGTTTTGAAAGAAAAGATTTTTAAAAACAGAATCCTCCCATGAAAGTTTCTTGGCTCCCTGGATATTTTCTCTATAACAAGAATGTTTATGTCCTCAGACAGAAAGTCGTACCCCCTTGTGTCTGTTGGTAACTCACTCAAGTACATCACAAGTGTGGCTGCCTTCTACTTTGGAAATAATTACAGTAACGCTGAGAGCAGAGGTTAGAGCGGCCATTTAACTTTTTTTTTATTGCATTTTTACTTAAAATCTCATTTGCATTCTGAGATGTTTTGTTTCTCTTCTTTGTTTTATGTTTAATTTTCCTGTCACCCAAGGGCAATAAGTATGCAATGAAATGAATTGAAAATCTTCCTAAAAAACCAACAAATTTTTACTTTCAATGTATGGTACGCTTCTAACATTTGTTTATTTTTTTTTGGCAGGAAAATAAACATTGACTGATATAATTTTAAAATCTTATGCGCACTTTGTACCACCAAAATGGTTTAATTCCTCGTGTGTTTAATATCTCTCTGACCTGTCATATATGTTACAATCTTATGGGCACTTAGCACCACCAAACTGGTTTAATTCCTGTTGTATTTAATCTCCCTGACCTCCTGTCATGCAGCCCCATTGGTCAACTCGTGGCAGGTGATTCAGGAATATCTGTGCACACTCCAGTTGACTGGTGAGCTCTTCATGCACATAGGAAACGTCAAGTATGCCAGGACGCACTTCATGGAGGGCCTCAAGATGGCCAGGTCTTGTCTGCTCATGGCCTGGTGAGTCAAAGCTCCAGTAGATTGCTCCAGACATAAAAGGGCTTACCAAAAAACACAACTGTAAAATAACATTGATAAAAAAATAGACATAATAAAAGTTTTAAAAATTATCAAAGTGAAATAAATGTATTCAATTTATCCATGATAAAATAAACAATACATTACCACAGATGTGTGAGGCTGTATAATGTACATTTTTATTATGCTCAAAGCTTAACACCGTTATTTTGTAAGGAGGAACTCGTCACATAGAGGGTAGTGACATATTGCTAAAAGTTACAGATTAATGGGAGGTTAATATTCAGGCCTCCTGTCGCACATCATTTCCTTCACCATTATGAAAGTTTAACCACCTCTCCCTGGATTCAACCTTTATCAAACTAGAATCAAGAATTTGTAACAGTGTTGAAGAAGTAGTGCTCATTCTATTATGTTTCACAACAAAGTTTGTAATAAAGAGGCTTTGACGATTTAATCATAATCTTTAATGACCAGGCCAAGAAATTTGTAATCTTTTATTAAACATCTAGAGTCATCATTGTAAAAATGCAGTTCTTATTTTCCCATTATGAAAATATTTGTTTGTGCAGGAGTGCCATTTTCCTGTCTAAGCTTGTCCAAGTTGCTCTACAGTACAACACTAACACAAATGTGGCACAGAGCTATTTAAAGGTGAACACATGTTTTTTTTAAAAATAGACTATAACAAATTGAACACACTTTTCTCTTATGTTCAAATTTTGTCCAAAAAGTTCAGTTAACAATAATTGGTCCAAATAGTTAAGTTAGCATTAATGCATCTAAATAATTGGGCCCTAAGCGTAAAAAATAATTAATTCCAAAAATAAGTAAGAGTTGTGCTCAGCATATAATGTATAATCTTGTACATAATTACATTGACATTATTCTGTTAGTTAACTCGCTTTCAACAAAACTTGCAACTTCTTATGAAGAAAATAAGGTTAAAGGTCGAATCTTGTTATTACTCTTGCAGAAAGCTTTACATTTGGTGGACAAGCACTGCCTGACGGCCGAGGGACGTGAAGTCAGATCCTTCAGCCGACCAGAGGAAGTTTGTGAAATCCTGCATAGCAGATCAAAAGATTTCATGTAGGATTCACGGCAACAAGAAAAAAAAACAAGTGACTTCTTGTACTCATGACAGTGATGGATGTGGTAATTCTAATTTCTATTATGTACTACATAAGAATTTAAGGTTGGACTGAATGTTGAAACAGTTTACTGGATTAATGATAAATGAGATTCTGCAACTACAGTCAAACCCACTTAACTCGAGCTCGGTTAACTCGCCCACCCCATTATGTCGACGTTTTTTATTGGAACCGCCAAATTCTCTCTCTGTCTTAGCATTTTCTCGTCGTTTAATTCGATTTTTTAAAGTCGCCGAAACCTCATAACACGAGCACAAAAAAGGGTCAAATTTGCCACTTAACGTTGGTTATCTCGATCCCCATGACCAATCGCCAGCTTTTGAAAATGTTAGCTATGATTTTTTTATAACCAAGGGAAGGGACCAATTTTCTGCCTCACCAGGGTCTGCTGGTGACGTCACAGCCCGCTTGCTCAGCGCTGTTACTTCTGGTACTATGCTTCGGTAACTAAGCGAATACATTTTTTTTTAAAAAATCGGTCACTAGCGAACTCCACAAACAGTGATGACGTGTATTTTTATATTTATAGACCAGAATATTATTATTATTAAGAAAACGCTTTGATTTTGATGTCACGTTCACTTGCGTGTTGGATCTGGTATTCTGCCGTAACACAACAAAAAATTAACTCCGGGTAATAAGCTAATATACCGACTAAGTCCTGATAAAACTGAGTAAACAGTCATAATAAGATGGAATCTATTTAAATACCATCTTGTGTTTCACTCGTCAACTTGCCAGAATTATTGAAATTCGCCGCGCACACAACGATCCCCCCCCCCACTCACCCAATAGGGTGGGGTTTAGGTGGGGTTGAGCTACACTGGCCATTTACCAAGGCATGCTCTGACTCAATTTAAAAAGAAAAATGTTCCTTCCCCCAACCCACTGTAGATGTATAACAGTGGGGGAGGGGAGGGAAGGTGTCTTTTCTCACGGTCTTGTATTGGTATGTCAAAGCAAGAGGCTTCCTTTTATATAAACATCAAAGACCTTTCAAGCCTTCTAGCCTTCCCCCTCCCCCCCCCCACCACCCTCATTATCCCTAACTAGAAAACTCCGTAACTTGTCGTCCCCCCCCCCTTTTGAGTTCACTTAGAGTGGTCCGACTGTAGTAATAGCCTTGACCTTTGACCGTGGTTCACATGAAGCTCTCGTACAGTGCCTCGACAACTAAGCAAATTTTAAAAAAAATTTAAAAAGCTTTCCTTAGGCGAAGTAGACTAATAGTGATGACGTGTATATTATTTAGATACCGGAATAGGGAGAAAGCGATTTGAAGTCACCGCCGCTAACACAACATAAACGAACTCCGGGGTAAAAAGCTATTACGGGCTTATTGAAGTTGCAGCTGAATAAATTATTTAAATTCCGAAGACTTAAAACTTAAATAAATAAGCCTAAACATTTTTAAAGATGAGTCGTAACTACGGTAAACACTAGTCCTAGCGTAATGGTAGTCAATTATTAACAAATATATTTATTTGAATATTGATTGTTTTCCTTGGTCCTTATACAAATAAATGCCTTGGTATTTATTAGTAATAAACTTACATTAAGATTATGACTTTAATTATAATTACATCATTAGTATTAGTAGTAAATAGCATGAAATAATAACGTTCAAGAGACACTAATTCATTTACATAAATCATACTCGCAAGGTCGTTCCATTTCCCATAATATAATATATCACATAATTTAACATTATATTGATATTTCGTATATTCCGATACGATTTTGATTAATCGTCCCATCACTAATTAACGCACAACACTTATATAAAGAAATTTCAAGCACATGCTAATATTTTGCCGCCATATTGGTTTTCGTTTTAACTCGATCATCGGTTATCTCGATGCCATTTTTCATACCCCAACGCCGTCGACTTAACCGGTTTCGACTGTACTACATATGTTGACGATATTACAACCAACATACAGATTATAAAGCTCACATTGCATTCACATTAAAAAAAATGTTTTCTTCCGTTCATTTAAGTTGAGATGTTTATTTTATTTGCCTGTGTATAAAAGACTTGGTTCAACAAGATATATGTAGAAGGGGGCTTGATAATGTGGAAGACTTACCCAGTTACTTGCCCATGATAAGCTTGGGAATCTTTGAAACAAGTCTGTGACTAGACCACTGTAGTTTATCTTTTATTACCCCTTTTTATTACCAGCGGCTCGTCAACAGCTACTCACTCATAGCTCACTGGAGGTCTTCACTCTTGACCTGAATGTGCAGGACACTGACCACTGGGACGACACAGCGCTAAAGTTCAGTTGTTGTGATGTGGCTTGCCGACATTGTTTTCACATGGAGCTGGCTCGGGTCTGCATTCAGCTCATGTGCTATCAAGCTGAGGTAGGATGTTGTTGTTTTTAACTTGTCTGTCATTTTTTTGTTGAATTGTTTAGATTTTGTTCTATTCGTTCACTTCATACTAGGTATTTAGACTTTATCCTACTATTTGTTCACTTCACACCACTTGAACTTAAAATTAAACTTTCCTTTAACAGGTTCCTATCTTTCAAATAATACCAAATGTTATCACTAATACCATTTTTTCCATTTTGTCACTAAAGATTCTTTGAAGATTTCCGAACTTGAAAACTTAAAAAATGTTAGACCATCAAATAATTACTGACTTCAGTATTGGCTTGTAACTATCATACACATTTTTTTTAATGTTCAATCCTTATCATGAATTTAAACATGACCCATTCCAGATTGCCTTAAGAAACAAAGGTTCTCACAAGTTGATTGTCGAGTCACTTAGGACGGCATCCTGCATGGGCCAGCAACTTGGTCTGATGTCAATGAAAGATTGCGTGGGTAAACTCCTTGAGGAGAGTGGCCTACCCTTGTGTTTCAGTGAGCATGGTGTTAATAGAAACATTGCACTCTTCTTAGAAACGCAGATGAAACTGTCAGAGTCCTACTATCAAATGCTGTACATGGGATCTTATAAAATTGTCCGAAATGAAGAAGTCACTGAAAAAGAGCTTGAAGATTTACTTGATAGCTTAATTAGCAAAGGGAAACAGCTTAACGGTGAAGCTAATTCCAATTTACTAGTTGCTTCGGCCCAGCTACTACGAGTTCACCTCAAGTACCTGTCGGACATGCAGAGATTTGAGGAGGAATTGCTTGCGAAGACCGAGGATGAAAACTCACGTGACGAGTACGTTATAAAATTTGAAACACAAGAAAGTATCGGCTTCAACCAGCACTGGAATGATCAGAAGCCTCTGGCGTTCAAAGATAAAACTGTTCTGGGTTCAAACAACACACCCCTTGCCTGCGGTGTTAGAAAACCTTTGAAGCTGGCCAGATCAGAAGGCAGCTCAACTATAAAAGCAAGTAAAGCTTCAAAGAAGCCCGAGCCAGTCCCCAAAACACCCCTGAGCGAAGTCAGCAACAGGGCGCCTAGAAGAACGGCGAAGAAAGTTGTACCCATCTACGATGATGGGAAAGAGTCCCCGCCGCCCGTTGCAAAGCCTCGTGGCAGACCTCGGGGAAAGAGGACAAAGGCTCAAGAAAACCTAGAAACTGACGTGCCATCGGCTAAAGGCAGGAGAGGACGTAAGAACAAGAGTGTGGCGGAACCAATGACGGAGGTGGTTCAGTCTCAGTGTCCTGTTGTGGTGACAAGTAAGCAATAAAGAATTAATCAGTATACTATAAAGTTACTTTTGCACCTTTTTTTTTATTTGTGTTATTTAATTATTTCTTTAATGAGAAGTTATTGTAGTCTATTTTTATTTCATTTTTTTTTGGTGAAAAATATTGTGTATTTGTCCTGATTGGTCATAAGATAGTAGAGATTACGTACAAGCAATGGGAAAGAAAAGATACATTTTTTACCCATACCTATTTCCTCAGCATCACAACATTCAGAAGAGTTACAAGAATGCCTTCAACGACTGGGACACTTCCCTCCCTCGTTTGTCTACAGTCAGCTGTGTCGTAGCCTCGTTCTGGAGGAGTGGAGTAACGCTACTGTCGATGGTAAACTTTGTTTTCTTAGCACTGTCTGGTTAGTTTTAAACACAGTATTTAATTTTTACAACATAGCCGATGTAAAGAATAATGTTATATCACACATAAATCAACCAAATGAGAATGCCGATCATCTGTTTTATAAACAAAGTAGGGAGTAGGGATCCCTACTGGACTGCTTGGATTTCACCGCAGCTAAGTGTTTTTTTATTATTATTTCGTGTTATTCGTTTCATGTGTGTACTATTTGTCCGTTGAGGAAGGCTCTTTGCCGAAACGTTCGCTGTTGTGTTACGTCTTGTCAGGCCTACTAATACCCTGGTTTTTTTTTGTTTTTTTTTATATTATAAATTTACCTAATTTTAGAAAGCAGGGAAAACCAAATTACTGCACCAATGCATCAAAAGGTGTGCAAATTAAATATGCGCTGTAAAAAAATATTATATGACATCATTGTTTTCGCTCATATTTTAATTTTGGAAAAGGGATCAATGTAAAAAGAGGATTTGATGATGGTTAATTATCAAATCAAAACCTATTATAAAATACTTTGTGTACATTTCAGAAAGTTTAATATTTCGTATTTATCAAACAAGGACAAGTTAGTTGGGCTTTTGAAAAAGGTCAGCGCCGTAGGCGCCCTAAAAAAAGTGCATTTTTTATCAAATAAATAGATTTCAGCTGAAAACTTCCGTCATTTTTGACGGGTGTACGCTAGTATAATATATATACTGTGAAATAGATTTGTTCCTTTTTATATTTAAAACTATGACATAGGTGTTGTTCTTTCCCTTTGTCTAGAATTTGAACGTTAAAAATTTCTTTGCATCCAGGATTGAACAAGATAATTTGAAATTATCCATTAATTTACCCACTAGGGAGAAACAAGTTCTTGTTGGACCCAAGACTTATAATGGTGGTTAATAAGGTCAAGCTTAACAGAAAAGTTAAATATAACAGAGTGATGTGTCATGCAAACGAAGAGTGACAATATTTGGGTATGAAAAATGTATTCAATACCCCAATCTTTAAAATTAAAAAAACTACTTTTTTTCCCCAGTCAAATTCAAAAGTCAGTGTGACCAAGTGAACCAAACAAAAATGGCTGCCCTACTCACTGACTCCATGCATGTAACATTTCAACACATGATGACCAGAAATCTACACATCAAACTACGGTAACAGCACGCATATGTAAACTAGACTACATTAACAGCACACATATGTAAACTAGACTACATTAACAGCACACATATGTAAACTACACTACATTAACAGCACACATATGTAAACTAGATTATGGTAACAGCATACGTGTAAACTAGATTATGGTAACAGCACACATGTGTAAACTAGATTATGGTAACAGCACACATGTGTAAACTAGATTATGGTAACAGCACACATATGTAAACTAGATTATGGTAACAGCACACATGTGTAAACTAGATTATGGTAACAGCACACATGTGTAAACTAGATTATGGTAACAGCACACATGTGTAAACTAGATTATGGTAACAGCACACATGTAAACTAGATAGGTAACAGCACACATTGTAAACTAGATTATGGTAACAGCACACATGTGTAAACTAGATTATGGTAACAGCACACATATGTAAACTAGACTACGGTAAAAGCACCAGGGACGGATTAAGACTGCACAGGGCCCCTGGCTGCAATTCAATCTGGGGCCCGGTCCAGCCAGCCTCCATTTAAATAAAATGATTGCTAGCACCCATATGTAAACTAGACATCTGTCTTCCAGATATGAATCCCTTCTTTGTGGACCTGTGCCTAACTATTCTCATTTATCGGCATGTCTTATTGTCACTGTCTAATTGTCACTGTCTAATTCATATTCACTTCTCTTACTTTACAGTTTCGAGAAACATCCAATATATTCACCATAACTATTTTCATCTTCTTGAAGTTTGTTTTTTTATTTAACTTCTTTTAAGTAATGCCTTGCTGGTTTTTTTTTAGTTTTTAAGGACACTCTTATTTTTAAGTTCCTCTTAAGATTTCATGATGCTATGAAGATTTCTTTATGGAATGTATTCTATTGTTTACCTCAGAAAATTTGAGGAATCAAAATCTAAGGTGAAAGACGAGCCCTCTGACTGGGAAAGGTTTCAAGGTCTTGACCGTGTCACGGAGATGAAGGCCATGTCCGACACTCTGAACGAATTAAAAACAGGTTTTGACATAGGAATATTCAGGAACAGATTGGCAGGCATTCCAGCCGGTGAATATTTCATGGGTTGTATATCTGACAGGTTGTATGTATATCTGACAGGTTGTATGTATATCTGACAGGTTGTATGTATATCTGACAGGTTGTATATATATCTGACAGGTTGTATGTATATCTGACAGGTTGTATATATATCATCAGATTGTATATATATCTGACAGGTTGTATGTATATCTGACAGGTTGTATATATATCTGACAGGTTGTGTGTATATCTGACAGGTTGTATGTATGTCTGACAAGTTGTATGTATGTCTGACGGGTTGTATATATACCTGACAGGTTGTATATATATCTGACATGTTGTATATAAATCTCTGACTGGTTGTATGTAAATCTCTGTTTGAAACACATAGTTTCAATAAATGGTGAATGGACACCCTTAAACCACGTCTTTGCAGTGACTAGAGCCCACATCTCTTGGTACACCAGCCAAACGCGTATCCCACTTGGTCTCCGTGCCCCTTATCTTTTCTCACTTGGCATAATAACCAATCATATCTGTCAAATTGGCCACATGTTTGGTTCACATATCTCACCCCACCCCCACCCTTGCTGACTCTCAGTTTTGATACACCTCCGCATCGTACAACATTATTCCCAAAAGCTATTCCCTAACACAAGGAAATGTTTCATTTCAGACTGGACAGTTGTACAAATGGCTTGTGTCAACTTTGACCCTTTGAACCCTGGGAGGGCATCTATTTTTATGACAAGGATGACCTCTGACCTTGAACCGTTGACCCTGGAGCTCCCACAAAACAGATGGTCCCTTGTAAGTCTTTGTTTGAATCAGCCTCTTTGTGATAACAACATTTTGCTATATATACATTAATTGTGAGTAATGTGATATAAGATAAATTAAGATGCTATGAACACATTAAATTGGATTTTACTTTGATTGCATTGCACACATAACTGTCCGTGTGGAAAGTCTCTTTTTTTATATTATTTTGCAGTTTCCCAACATTGATCTTGTTGCAAAGAAATCAGTGAATCATTTAATAATAACATTTCATATATACTGAATTTACTCACAAAATTGTAAATGATGAAACTCTACATTGTATGAGAAGTAAAGGTTTGTTTCTTCTTCTACAATACAAACATCACTCTTTAATGTAATCAGCAAATGGTTCAAACAGGGGAGTCTATAAATGTTACCTTTTGAACTCCAACCTTTTGAACTCCAACCCTTTGTTCAAAACAACATTTTGAAATTATAAACATTGATAAAGTATGAACCATGTTAAGACCTCAAGGGAAGAAACGGCCATGCCACATTTTTGTAGTTTTGATATATTTTTAAAGTTCAAAACTATCCAGTTCTATCATGAATTATCCAAATACATTTGTATTTTGTATAGGGTCAGAGACGTTATTTTTTCATAAAATCTCATTCAGAAAATTCTATTTGTGACCCTCTATCAGATACAGGGGATAACTAAACAAGTTTTAAAATGTCACATGCCGTTTCTTCCTTTGAGGTCTTCATGTATTTTGTATTTTCAGTTGCTGCTGTATATTTGCAGTTACCGTGTTGTATGTTGTAATTTAAATCCAATCAATTATTGCGCAAATCAATTATTAGTCTGCCATTAAAAACAAAGTCAGTGAAATGAATTATTTCGATCACAATTTTCATATTTTCATGTGATCTCCTCACCCCCTTCCTTACCTTGTGATTTGAAGCAACTATTGATATAAAATAGGGCTGCGGAAATTAACGATTAATTTCTCGATTAATCGTTAAAAAATTTTTAACGATTAAATATTTTTTTAACGATTTATCGACCCACCACTTATAAATGTACTGGAAGTCAAGTAGTAAAATATTTAGACAGATAAATATAAACTAATTTCCTGATGATTACACAAACATTTTGGTTTTAAACTACTGACTGACATGAATGTTCAAAATGTTGATAAAGGTTATTGTGTCCATTGAGAGAAATCGTCGTTTGCCTACCATGCAATGTTCCCTCTAAGTCTAAGCTTCGATGGTCCGTGTGCAAAGTTTTTTTTAAAAAATTGTGTGCAAATTTGCACAACGTCCATTTTTGTTCAATATTTTACAAGATTTGCTGCACGGTGATTCTAAATTCCTGCGTGGCTTCCGTCAAATATCTGTGCAGCCCGGCTGCTTAAAGGGAACATTGCTACCAGGGTTCTAACACCTCGCTTACGTATCACCTGCAAACAAAACATCAACTACAGAATCAGAAACTTCAGCTGAGACAATCTAAAGCTATGTGAACGATTGTTTGGCTCGGCTGGTTATATTGTCAATAAGACCCGATCATCACTTGAACTTGAACCAAATAATGTCAATACACTTGTCCGTTTGCGTTGTTGGTTAAAAGATTTCACATAAAGAAGACATTCCAGTGTTATTTCGATTTTCGACAAGTACGTTTAATAAATGTTATTTACGACACCCTAAATTAAATTTTTTAGCTTTAATCAAAATTAGCGATTAATTAATAGTTAATTTTCAAAAGTTAACTATTAAATTTAAATTAATCGTTAACAGCCCTAAAATAAAACTTTTCCCTGCAGCTGATGTCTGCTGTGAGAGTTCATGAGAACGCCATCAAACATGATTTGAAACCTGAGGAATACTGGCCTGTCAGGTTCAAGAGGGACGGAGAGTTGATGGTGAGTACAAAGTCTTAGCACCAAGTCTTAATACCAAGACACAAATTCTTTGCACCAAGTCTTAATACCAAGACACAAAGTCTTAGCACCAAGTCTTAATACCATTTGTCCTAATCATTTCAGTTGATTATTTTTTAACTTTTGAAATGGAATGGAGAAATTTTAAAAATTTCATTAATACTGCATTTATTCATTACATTCATTATCACACTTGCAAAATAGCCTCGCTTTGCAGCGGAAAGTTAGGATTACGGTTAGCGTTGAGAACCAATATATTTTAATCTGGATCATGATAATTATACTTGTTTGTCAATATTTGTCAAGGTCGTGTAAAATTAAATGGAGAATAAAATTACATTAAGTGCCCGGTGGAAAATAGGTGCAGGATGTGCATATCTCATAAGGCCTGAAGATTTCAATCCAGGTCATTATGGAGATATGTGTCTATATTTATTTAAATTGTTTAAAATTAAATGGGAATTAAAGCTTTAAAAGTATTTGAAAAAATTATTTTGGGCCCCGTCCCCAAAGGAACAGAGGTTATGAGTTCATTACCCTAGAATTTCAATTTTTTTATATGAAATTTGGTCAATTATTCATCTATATACCCAGTAGCCTCTGTTTAAATTACCTTTTATATAACTCATGTTTAAAAATGGCATTACGGGCCGCCAGCCCCTATTAAGTGGTGTTTTAAAAAAATTTAATGCCAGAAACCTTCGCAGGAGCGTACTCAAAAACTTCCCAAAGTTTAATTGCTGTGGGATGAATAAAATACTATTTATATGGCTTTAAAAAAAAACTAAAATAAGGGCCGGGGCAATATCGGTGTAAGATTTCCATCTGGATCGTGATGGATAGATTTGTTTGTCAAAATCGTGTGAAGTCACATTTCTTAAACGTTTACGAAAAAGAGATTAAGGGCCCTCGGCTCCAAAAGAATGAAAAATAAAATTTTAATGCCCTATAGTATTTTAATATAGGCCATCAAGTTTTTATATTCCAAGTTTTGTCTATAGTTCAAACAAATTTTATTTAGCTCATATAAGGTGAAAAAACTACATTTGAGCCCCCAGCCCCCAGTGAGTGATAATTTAAATATTTTTTCCACTGTCACCATCGCGCGCGGGAGTGTACTCAACAATGTTCGAAAGTTTCATGCTTTTACCTACACGGGAAATTGGAGAATTAGTTATGAGTAGGTTTTTATATAGCTCATATAAGGAAAAAACTATATTTGGGCCCTTGGTCCCCAGTGAGTGTTAATTTAAATATTGTTTTCGCCTGTTTTCATCGCGGGAGTGTACTCAACAACTTCCCAAAGTTTCATGCTTCTACCTACACTGGAAGATGGAGAATTAGTTCTGATTCTTTTTTATATAGCCCATTTACGAAAAAAAAACTTTTGGGCCCCCGACCCCCCATGAGTGGGAATTTTAAAATTCTTTTTCTCCAATTATTGTCGTGAGAGTGTACTCAGCAAGTTCCCGAAGTTTCATGCTTCTGCCTACATGGGAAGTTGGAGAATTAGTGATGAGTGAGTGAGTTAGTGAGGGCTTTGCCTTTTATTATTATAGATCAGCTGTTCCCAACCTGTGGGTCGCGACCCTCAAGGGGGTCACGATGGGTTTTCTGGGGGTTGCCAACTGTCCACTAAAAAAAAATTCAATATAATGCAAATTTGCTCTATTTTGTAAAAACTTAATTGAAAATGACTTATTTAAATTTCATGGGGGTAGCGGGTCACATGGCTTTCATAAAAAGGGGGTCGCCACCCAAAAAAGGTTGGGAACCACTGGTATAGATTAATTTCAAATGACCATAGAAGGGTTCCTCATACCAACATGTCTCCCATTACGTTCAAATGAACTTATGCTAGCAGAGTCGTATACTTAAAAAGTGTCTAAAATCTTATACAAATCAAATGTGTGTTCACCATAGGAGACGACTTACTTTAAAGATGGAGAGATTGTAAATGAATGAGTAAATTGTTGTAATTTTTACAAATAAAATCATCTTATGGATATGAACAGAACTTCAACTGTGAGAAGTAGTGTAATAAAGTTTGAAATGAAAAGTCTCTGATACAGCTTGAAAAGAGTCCCTCAGACCTCATGTATAAATGTCTTTATCATAATTTGTACCATGTTTTCACAGTCAACTGTTTACTGCTTGTTGTTACAGAATTAGTTGTCAGCTGTTTACTGCTTGTTGTTACAGAATTAGTTGTCAACTGTTTACTGCTTGTTGTTACAGAATCTAGTTGTCAACTGTTTACTGCTTGTTGTTACAGAATTAGTTGTCAACTGTTTACTGCTTGTTGTTACAGAATCTAGTTGTCAACTGTTTACTGCTTGTTGTTACAGAATTAGTTGTCAACTGTTTACTGCTTGTTGTTACAGAATCTAGTTGTCAACTGTTTACCGCTTGTTGTTACAGAATTAGTTGTCAACTGTTTACCGCTTGTTGTTACAGAATCTAGTTGTCAACTGTTTACTGCTTGTTGTTACAGAATCTTGTTGTCAACTGTTTACTGCTTGTTGTTACAGAATCTAGTTGTCAACTGTTTACTGCTTGTTGTTACAGAATTAGTTGTCAACTGTTTACTGCTTGTTGTTACAGAATCTAGTTGTCAACTGTTTACTACTTGTTGTTACAGAATCTTGTTGTCAACGTTTACTGCTTGTTGTTACAGAATTAGTTGTCAACTGTTTACTGCTTGTTGTTACAGAATCTAGTTGTCAACTGTTTACTACTTGTTGTTACAGAATCTAGTTGTCTTCCTACAAGAGGTGGTCCTGTCAGCCTACAAGTGGCTCATGAGGGGCCGGGTGGGTGTGGTCGGTGGGAGGAGTGTTGCCGAGATGTTGGAGTCTCCTGTACACAGCACCGTTGAGTTGGTACAGAAACAGACAGGGTACAGCCTTGACCGCAACACTGTGAAGGTGAGTGTGGGGGGCAGGACATACCATTAGGGTAACATCATAACTTTTAAAGTGAGGGCAGGATATTCCATTCATTATAAGTGTAAGAAGCTGGTAAAGACTCGGTTGCTCATGATCTTCTGTTGAACACTCTCCAGGTCGTCTTTGAGGTACTCCTGTGTGCCCATGAGAAAGATGTCGAACATCTGATGGAAGCTGTGTGGCCACCCAATGTTGCCCAGCTGGTCAAGCAGGCGTTCCTTGAGGTCCAGGTGGAGGTGGCTCAGTTGTGTGGCTCTGTGGTGGAAGTGGCTAGAGGTCCTGTGGTGCTTATCCTAGACAAGGTGAGGAATTTTTTTTGCCAAAGAAAGTGCTATTTTTAGTTGTTGTTGTTTACAATTATTTTAAAATTTCCTTAACAGTCTTAAGTAGGTCAGGTAAATCAGTGGCTTTCAAGTAGGTCAGGTAAATCAGTGGCTTTCAAAGTAGGTCAGGTAAATCTGTGACATTCAATGTTAAATTTTGTCCACCCCCCATAGGTTAGTCAATAAAACATCGTGTAATCCTTAAATGTTCATTAAAAAATATACTTGAGCTATCTGTCTCATAATGAATGTCCTATTGCAGTAGGGTTCCTTCGCATCTATATATATATATATAATTCACCAGAACAAGATCAAGAGCGAGTAGTGTGCAAATGAGCATGAAAAATTACCCTCGCTGGGGTTGTCCAATCAAGTGGGTTCTAAGAGGGGTGGGGCATGTTTCGAGACCAACAATGGTTCTTGCATTCACTTGCGGTGTTCCTTCACAGAATAACATGTTGTTTGTAGTGTAGTGGTTATCACGTCCGCCTTACATGCGGGAAGTACTGGGTTCAAGCCTCAGCAGAAACATAATTTTTTTTAATTTTTAAGAATGTTAGTTTGTGCCCGTTCTTTTCCCCCCCGTTTTGCAAACATAGCTGACCCTCGCTAGGGTCGGCCAATCACAGTTCATGGTTGGCAAGCTAAGTTTGTGCAGGTAGCTAACCGCAGTGCGCATGTCTCAAGACCATCAAAACGTCAGATGAAGTCATAGACATCTGCAATCAATGAAATTCTTCAAATGACCCCAATCTTATTTATTTTATCATGCTTTCTATTATTTCTCACAAATTTAAATGTCATGTAACAAATCTGGTATAAAAGTGGCTGGGGCATTAAAAATCAATAAAGCTCACGGTGTAGCTTGAGTAGATGGGAAGTTGATGTATCATTGCTGCCATAGTATGGCATGTTATTTCTTGAGTAGATGGGAAGTTGACGTATCATTGCTGCCATAGTGTGGCATGTTATTTCTTGAGTAGATGGGAAGTTGATGTATCATTGCTGCCATAGTATGGCATGTTATTTCTTGAGTAGATGGGAAGTTGACGTATCATTGCTGCCATAGTGTGGCATGTTATTTCTTGAGTATATGGGAAGTTGATGTATCATTGCTGCCGTAGTATGGCATGTTATTTCTTGAGTAGATGGGAAGTTGATGTATCATTGCTGTCGTAGTATGGCATGTTATTTCTTGAGTAGATGGGAAGTTGACGTATCATTGCTGCCGTAGTATGGCATGTTATTTCTTGAGTAGACGGGAAGTTGATGTATCATTGCTGCCGTAGTATGGCATGTTATTTCTTGAGTAGATGGGAAGTTGAGGTATCATTGCTGACATAGTATGGCATGTTATTTCTTGAGTAGATTGGAAGTTGACATAGCATTGCTGCCGTAGTATGGCATGTTATTTCTTGAGTAGATGGGAAGTTGATGTATCATTGCTGCCGTAGTATGGCATGTTATTTCTTGAGTAGATGGGAAGTTGAGGTATCATTGCTGCCGTAGTATGGCATGTTATTTCTTGAGTAGATGGGAACTTGATGTATCATTGCTGCCATAGTATGGCATGTTATTTCTTGAGTAGATGGGAAGTTGATGTATCATTGCTGCCGTAGTATGGCATGTTATTTCTTGAGTAGATGGGAAGTTGATGTATCATTGCTGCCGTAATATGGCATGTTATTTCTTGAGTAGATGGGAAGTTGAGGTATCATTGCTGACATAGTATGGCATGTTATTTCTTGAGTAGATTGGAAGTTGACATAGCATTGCTGCTGTAGTATGGCATGTTATTTCTTGAGTAGATGGGAAGTTGATGTATCATTGCTGCCGTAGTATGGCATGTTATTTCTTGAGTAGATGGGAAGTTGAGGTATCATTGCTGCCATAGTATGGCATGTTATTTCTTGAGTAGATTGGAAGTTGACATATCATTTCTGCCATAGTATGGCATGTTATTTCTTGAGTAGATGGGAAGTTGACGTATCATTGCTGCCATAGTATGTCATGTTATTTCTGGCTACCATTGTTCACCTGTTTATTTCTATATAATCTATATGATTTGTTCTAGTTCGACAAATAGTTGGCCCCTGCAGAAACAAATGGCGCTGCTGTACTTAACTATGTTCAATATTGTTTCAGACACTCAACAGACTACCATGGGAGAGCATGCCTGAAATGTTTTCTGAAAACGTGTCCAGAGTGCCGTCCCTTAGCTCCCTGCTGGCTCTGTTGGCACTGCACAAACAGAGGAAAGATTCCTCCTTCAGGTGCGGTGTGAGACGTGACAACGTGGTGGCCGTGGTAGACCCAGAGACAAACTTGTCCAACGCTGTTGATGTCCTGCTGCCTCAAATTCAGGGGTAGGCTCCTTTTTTTTCCCCCAACAGGAGTGACCTGATGAAAATTATGTTTTAAGTTTATCTATAAATTATTTTTTTTCACTTCAAAAGTTATAATAATAATAATAAATTGATAATTTATACAGTTCTGTACCCCAGTAAGGAACTGGGCTCACAGCGCTTTACATAAAAATAACAACATTCTTATAATTATTAAATAAACATTCATATCCTAACCAATGTTCCCTCTAAGGTTTGTTGGTCCGTGTGCAGCAAAGAAAAAAAACTCGTGTACAAAGATCCATTTTTTGTTCAATATTTTACCAAATTTGCTGCGCTGTAAACCAAAACTGCTACACGTCGTCAGTCAAATATCTGCGCAGCCGCGCAGCTTAAAGGGAACATTGATCCTAACACAAGATTATTGTTACCCATGAAGTATCTATTAGTTTGCAGTCCTTGTTTCACCTATCGGTTACAGACAAAAGGTTCTGTCAGTAGAGGGAATGGTCAGATTATTGTTCTGTCAGTAGAGGGAATGGTCAGATTATTGTTCTGTCAGTAGAGGGAATGGTCAGATTATTGTTCTGTCAGTAAAGGGAATGGTCAGATTATTGTTCTGTCAGTAGAGGGAATGGTCAGATTATTGTTCTGTCAGTAGAGGGAATGGTCAGATTATTGTTCTGTCAGTAGAGGGAATGGTCAGATTATTGTTCTGTCAGTAGAGGGAATGGTCAGATTATTGTTCTGTCAGTAGAGGGAATGGTCAGATTATTGTTCTGTCAGTAGAGGGAATGGTCAGATTATTGTTCTGTCAGTAGAGGGAATGGTCAGATTATTGTTCTGTCAGTAGAGGGAATGGTCAGATTATTGTTCTGTCAGTAGAGGGAATGGTCAGATTATTGTTCTGTCAGTAGAGGGAATGGTCAGATTATTGTGCTGCCAGTAGAGGGAATGGTCAGATTATTGTGCTGTCAGTAGAGGGAATGGTCAGATTATTGTTCTGTCAGTAGAGGGAATGGTCAGATTATTGTTCTGTCAGTAGAGGGAATGGTCAGATTATTGTTCTGTCAGTAGAGGGAATGGTCAGATTATTGTGCTAAATTTGCAACCGATTTGCATCCACTTATCACTTGTGTTAAGTTATTGTCAACAAAATGAGTTATTTTCGTAGCACAGTCAACAACTATGTTTTGTTGTGGCCTCATACTACAGGGGGTAACAAAGCATCTGAAAGGGATGTAACATAGTGTCAGAGAAGGGTTGTAACATAGTGTCAGAGAAGGGTTGTAACATAGTGTCAGAGAAGGGTTGTAACATAGTGTCAGAGAAGGGTTGTAACATAGTGTCAGAGAAGGGTTGTAACATAGTGTCAGAGAAGGGATGTAACATAGTGTCAGAGAAGGGTTGTAACATAGTGTCAGAGAAGGGATGTAACATAGTGTCAGAGAAGGGTTGTAACATGGCATTGAACAAAGTTTGTTATCAAGCATTGGAAAAAGGTGTATCACAGGGTCCATCAAGGGTGCTATCACAGGGTCCATCAAGGGTGCTATCACAGGGTCCATCAAGGGTGCTATCACAGGGTCCATCAAGGGTGCTATCACAGGGTCCATCAAGGGTGCTATCACAGGTCCATCAAGGGTGCTATCACAGGTCCATCAAGGGTGCTATCACAGGGTCCATCAAGGGTGCTATCACAGGGTCCATCAAGGGTGCTATCACAGGGTCCATCAAGGGTGCTATCACAGGGTCCATCAAGGTGCTATCACAGGGTCCATCAAGGGTGCTATCACAGGGTCCATCAAGGGTGCTATCACAGGGTCCATCAAGTGTGCTATCACAGGGTCCATCAAGGGTGCTATCACAGGGTCCATCAAGTGTGCTATCACAGGGTCCATCAAGGGTGCTATCACAGGGTCCATCAAGGGTGCTATCACAGGGTCCATCAAGGGTGCTATCACAGGGTCCATCAAGTGTGCTATCACAGGGTCCATCAAGGGTGCTATCACAGGGTCCATCAAGGGTGCTATCACAGGGTCCATCAAGGGTGCTATCACAGGGTCCATCAAGTGTGCTATCACAGGGTCCATCAAGGGTGCTATCACAGGGTCCATCAAGGGTGCTATCACAGGGTCCATCAAGGGTGCTAGCATAGCCTGACACTTGGGTCATTCCAAACAATGGTCATGATTTTTCTACTAATTGAGGCTTTAATGGCAGTGAATTACTTAGACAATGGATGTAAAGCATATGGAAAAGTTTGCGTTTTTACTTACAAGGGAATCTAAATATAAAAAATAAAGATTTTAAAAATTCCACCTGCTAACTCAACATATAGTTTTAAAGATATTTTTTTCCCTTCCTTCAGCATATAATATAATTTAAACATTGTTCCTTCCCTCAGCATATAATTTTAAATATATTTCCTTGTTCCTTCCTTCAGCATATAGTTGTAAACATATTTTCCTGTTTCCTTCCTTCAGGTACAAAGGCTGGTCATGTTTGTCTCAAAAAGCTCCAACCATAGCTGACTTGAAAGATTTCCTCACAAATTATGATCTTTACATGTAGGTAGCCAGTCTTTCTGTGGACTGTTGTTGAAATGGGGTTTAGATTTTAAAATAGTCTATTCTGGCACTCACTCATTCTTACTGTTCAATGAGGCAAGAGTCCAGACAATGTGGTTTACTTGATTCTGTAAGTTTTACAGCAAAGAGTTTTATCCTTTAAATTTATTTCCTTTAAACAATTGCAAAAATCTCAAAACAGTAGTTTTCTAGAGCTTTGGTTACTTGTGGACTGTTGTATGATACTGTTGTATGCTATCTTGAAACTCTAAAGTCCAACATCCACAGCTACTCCGGTCATGGCTGGGGCAACCAGTTTGTGGGTGGTGATGACCTGCAAATGTTTCATGCCAAGGCTGTTGCCGTGGTGATGGGGTGCAACAGCGGCCGGCTGGAGTACAAACCAAGGTTGGATGGCGATGGTGGACCTTTGTATTTCCTGTTGGCAGGATGGTAAGTTGATTTCTCTTGTATCCAAGAACTTAAGTATCTGATGGTAGCAGGATGGTAAGTTGATTTCTCTTGTATCCAAGAACTTAAGTATCTGATGGTAGCAGGGTGGTAAGTTGATTTCTCTTGTATCCAAGAACTTAAGTATCTGATGGTAGCAGGATGGTAAGTTGATTTCTCTTGTATCCAAGAACTTAAGTATCTGGTGGTAGCAGGATGGTAGGTTGATTTCTCTTGTATGCAAGCACTTAAGTTTCTGATTGGTAGCGCTTGATATGAAAATGGGAAATATATTTATGCATTATAATTGATTTTTAGTTAGTTGATTTGTATAATATCTAAATAATTTTGAGGGGATGAAGTTCTCTGATATGACAATGAGAAAGGTGTCAGTCATGTAGGTTTAATTACCAGGGTCTAAATAATAATGTCTTGGCAGTCATTTTAATCGACAGGATGTGCTTAGTTTTAGATGAATTCAGGTTTTAGTTTATTTTAGCATGGGAAACTGTGCTTACCAAGCATTACTCACCAGAGATTAAACCATTTGCTTCATCTCATGAAGATTTGCAAACCCTTAGATTTTGATAGTGAATCTGAAGTGTAAATTAATCAGACTCCTATTGGTCAATCTAACACACACTCGATGTTATTTATTGTTTAAATCCAAAGGCAACTCATCTACCTGACTTGTCCATGTATTAGCTTTTGTTTTCATTTGTGTTTTGTCTTAACTAATTTTGTTATCATACTTGATTATTCTTTTGTACACTGTTATTCTATAATTTTCTTATTTATTTTAAAATTAAATTTTGCATTAGAAATAATAATTTGGTGTCAATTCTTGACAGTCCGACAGTGATGGGTAACCTCTGGGTTGTGACAGACAAAGACATTGACAAGTTCACCCTCAAGCTTGTCACAGAATGGATGGCCCAGGACAGACCAGTGCCCTTGAGCGACCTGCTGAATCAAGCGAGGCAAGTGTGCCGCCTGATGGGGCTCAACGGCTTTGCTCCTGTGATTTTTGGCTTGCCAGTTATGATGAACAGTTAAAGCTAGTCATGTGACATTCATCTTAGTCATGTGACATGTTGAGTCATGAGCTTTGGAGGTTATGACTTGGATAATAATTTATTGGATTGTTTCTTTGATGTGAGAAGGAAGTTCATTTTTTTATAAAACCTGTTTTAATTTCACATATTTATTTATTTATCCCTCCCATCACATTTACTCGTCATGTTTTATTTACAACAGATCATGAAAAATAAGTTGTACAAAATCACTAGCGTCTTATTATATTCCAGCCGCCATAACCCGTGTAACTATTAAATTATTCAAATTATAACAAATGTTCTGTCACAGTCACTGTTAATCTTTCCCAAGTGTGCAGGAAATGCGTTTAATTTTTCTAAGACATTTCCTATGTTATTCCTCAATATCATCATAACATACACGCATGCTTTTCGTTTTGTAGCTCTGTAGAATAGCATTTTTAAAAAAAAATTTTTACCATTGATGATGCGAATATTTTTAGTCATGTAGTATTATGGAAGTATCTCAAATGTTTTTTTTTAAATAATAAATACTTTGATATGTTATATTTACACATTGCCGTTAACCATTAATAGTAGGCTTCTAAAGTCACCCAAACTCATTTTTATTCTTGTAACAGGAAAATTTTTATAATTAACTCTGTAACCGTCATTGATTTAATATTTTTTATTTTTGATATAATAAGAAATTAAATTAATTTTTTGAAAAATATAATTGTTTCATGCATACTCATAAAAATATGTTTAGAAATCTGCACAATATTCTGACTGTAAAAACAGTTTGATCAGGGACAGTTGTTGTTACCTCAATGATATTGTAATCTTGACTCTGGCATTTACTGGGTTTTATTATAATGGAAAAAAAAAGGTTGTTTTGTAAAAGTATTAAAAGAATCAGAGATTACGTTATCAATTACGCAGTACGTCCCTGGCATACCAAAAAATATAAGCACATCTTAGAGCCACATTGTTTCCCCTTCCACACCCCACCCCTCATGAGGGGCATTAGTAAGCCCATCAGTGCTGCACATGAGGCAATAGTAAGCCCATCAGTGCTGCACATGAGGCAATAGTAAGTCCATCAGTGCTGCACATGAGGCAATAGTAAGCCCATCAGTGCTGCACATGAGGCAATAGTAAGTCCATCAGTGCTGCACATGAGGCAATAGTAAGCCCATCAGTGCTGCACATGAGGCAATAGTAAGTCCATCAGTGCTGCACATGAGGCAATACTAATCCCATCAGTAGTAAGCCCATCAGTGCTGCACATGAGGCAATAGTAAGCCCATCAGTGCTGCAATGGCAGTGCTCTGTGTTTGAATGGCAGTGCCCTGTATTACTGAATGGCAATGCCTAGAGTGGTTGAATGACAGTGCCCTGTGTTTGAATGGCAGTGCCCTGTATTACTGAATGGCAATGCCTAGAGTGGTTGAATGACAGTGCCCTGTGTTTGATTGGAAATGCCAGGTGTCACTAAATAGCCATGCCCCACTCTTATATTTATATCATGATTTGTTTAACATATTTTGTAATCATAAACAAATAAATGTAGTAATTTTATCATAATTATAATTGTTGTAGACATGTATGATTTTAATAGCATTTGTATCCTGACTGTCATATACTTGATACCCAGAGTCTCAATAAAATGTACAAGTTTAGTTGCCAGTGTTGGTTTATCACTTTATTTATTTAACACTAGCATAGCAGACCCGTCATGCGCTGCAACGATCTCAGTAAAAAGGAATACATATAGATAAAAAAAGGAATTGCATTAAGGGTCACCAGGCCCATCTGTTTAACTAACATGTGAAGTTCAAAAATCTGTTCATTTCAATCAATTTCATAACAAATATATAAATATATTTATCTATATTTCTCAATATCGTGTAAAATTGAATGGGGAATGCAATATTAAAAGTTTAGTAAAAACACATTTAGGGCCCCCAGCCCCGAGGAAATGGACATTAGGAGTTCAGTGCCCTATAGAAATTTAATATAAGCTCTTAAGTTTTTATAAACCGACTTAGGTCAAAATCCAGTTATTTGCTCATCATCTGTCACTTTAACTAATTTTTATATAGCTTATATAAGGAAAAATACATTCGGTTCAAGATGTATATTTTGGAAGCCTGTTCATTTAAATTCAGTCTCATCATGGATGTATATCTCAAGGTCGTTAAAAACTGTTTGGTAAATACTATCTTAAGAGTATACCAAAAAAAGACATTTGGTGCCCCCCGGCCCATTCAAAGTAAGATGTAAATTTCAAAATGCTGTTCATTTTAATTCAGTTTCATCATGGATATATTTCTCAAGATCTTTAAAAATAGAAGGGCAAATAATATCTCAAACATATCAGAAAAAAAGACATTTGGCGCCCCCGGCCCTGAACGATTGGACTTTAGAAGTGCAGTGCCCCTTTGTTATTTTAATATGGGCTACCAAGTTTTATAAATACAAAGTTTGGATAAGATCCTTTCATTTACTCAGTAGTTAACGCATAAACTAATTTTTATATAGCTCATATAAGCAAAAAAATGACATTAAGGGCCCCAGGGCCAATTTAGTGCAAGATGTCAAGTTCAAAACACTTGTTTATTTCAAATAATTTCATAATATTTATCTATATTTCTCAAGATAGTTAACAATTGAATGGGGAATAAAATCTTAAACGTTTATGAAAAAAGCCATTTTGGGCCCCCAGCCCCGAAGAAATGGACATTAGGAAATTATTGCCCTATAGTATTTCAATATTGGGTACCAAGTTGTTATATACAAAGTTTGGTTAAGATCTATCAATTTACCTAGTAGCTAAAGCTTAAACTAATTTTTATATAGCTCATATACGAAAATAATCATATTATGGGCCCCCGGCGCCCCATGAGTGTTAAATTTTGCAAAAAAAAAGTTGCCAGTGACCATCCCAGAAGCGTACTCAAAAGTCTCCAAAAGTTTCATGGCGATCGGATGAATGGTTTCGTCAGCTATAAAGACATGCATACATACTTTGATTTATATATATATATAGATGTTGTCATCTATTTTTGGTTGTAAGGTCTGAGACAATAACCCAATAGTAGAACATCACAGATGATGGAATTTTATTTTTACTGGCCTACAGCTTTACTAATGGCAGCACTTTGCAAACAGAAATGGCAATAAGTTTTTCTGTTAAATTATTATTATTATTTTTTTTTATTGCGGTTGATTTTGTGATAGTTCATCCCGATAAAATTACTAAATTTTAAGCCATAATTTTCTACAGTATTACTAAGTTAAGAGGTCAAAATTGTTATATTTTTCCAGAGACTGCACAAAAACTTAGAATTTTAATTTCTGTTTAGTTTTTGTTGAAATGCCAATCATGACAATAAAAGAGAACTTCGGGTAGCTAAGGGTGGACAAACTGATGTTCTCTCATCTGATACAAGAAATGTTGAGATAGATGCAAGGCTGTATGCCAGTGATGAGATAGATGCCAGGTTGTTTCCCAGTGATGAGATAGATGCCAGGTTGTATGCCAGTGATGAAATAGATGCCAGGTTGTTTTCCAATGATTATTTAGATGCCAGGCTGTTTCCAAATGATGATATGCATTGGGGCGCTAAAATGTACAATTATTTAAATGTGTAACTCTGAAACGTTTATCATCTAAGCTCACAGTTCCAAATGTTAAAAAATGCAACGAATTCTATTGGTTACGACTAAGTCTGTTTATGGAATGGGTGTGGGCAATCAAAAAATAAAACTATGGGGGAATGCCATTACCGTTTGTTAAAGAAAGTCCTAGAATTCCTTTAGGGACCGTCCATAAATTACGTCACGCGATTTTGGCCGATTTTTCACTCCCCCACCCCTCGTCACACGTCGTCCTAAAAACTTAGACCCCCATTCCAATATGACGTCATAAATCTTTGCCACCCCAATAAAAGATGTATTATCTATTTGAAAAATAGCATGTTTCAAATCACTTTTTTTGTCATTTAAGTATGTATTTAGTGTAAGGCTGCACTCTAATATCGTAACATGCGTGAAACCATGTAAAACGTCATAAAATAAATTGTGAGAAATCAAATATTTAAGTGGAACTTTTATTTAAAGTTGCGAGTTTTGATGTGACGTCACATCTCTAAAACACACCATCCCCCTCGTCACACATCGTCACAAATGTGTGGACCCCCCTCCCCCCCTAGGTTTTTTGACGTCATTTATGGAAGGTCTCTTATATTGCCCACAAAAAAAAACAAAAAAAAACAGGCTAAATTCTTTTTTTTTAAATTGCACATTTAAAATCATTATAATTTTATATAAACAATTAATTAATCGTTAATTTTTCAAAAGTTAACGATTAAATTTAAATTAATCGTTAACAGCCCTAGTTTATTGAGATCCACTGCAATAGATCACTTGTGTTAAGCCCCGCGAACTTGTATTGTTTGCCAGTGCAAGGAGCTGTCTACTACGTCAGTCAATGCGATTGTACGGGAATTCGTCTTGATATGTCGTGTTTAGCTAGAGCAGTCAATGGCAGGCTATGCAGGGCCTAGCTTTATCATGTAAATATCCCTGTTCAAAGGCACTTGTTAAAGGCAGCCTTGGCTTGCAGCTCATTTTAAATTTCATATTGAAAACAAGTATGTGACGGAAGGGCTAGTAAGCGCAGAGTAAAGCCCGACTTGGATTTTAGATTGAAACAATTATTCATGAAAGACAATGAGGCATCGGCTCAGGCCTTAACTTATTTCTTGTTGGCATTGACGGTAAGCCAAAAGTTATTTAATATCTTTTGTTTCGTTTGCCAGTTTTTTTGTTTGGTTTGAAGTTTTTAAAACGCGATGGTCGAGTGGCAGCGCGCTCGACTGGCGTACCGATGGTCACGGGTTCGAATCCATGTGAAGGGCAAGGATTTGTTCACGGGGCCTAAGTCGTCCCTGAGTCACCCAGCTCCCAATGGGTACCTAACACTAGTTAGGCGGCTGGGTAATGCGTGGAACCCACAAAGCCGTGGCCTGTGAACGCTGCATCACTTGCCAACAGATCATCTGTCATGGTGGGACGCAATTATCTTCTGTATAGAAGGAGCGTCTGTATAGATAAGAAGAAGAAGGAAATTCCCAGCCCACCTTCACCACTCCCCGTTTCCCTCATTTCCAGGGCCGTATTTACTTTTAGTCCTAACTAAGATCCAAATGGTTCGTTAAAAGCTATTATTAGATTTGGCTGCTCATGAATCAAGTCATATTAAAAGAAATTATATTTGTAGTAAATTGTATGGGGAAATCCGACTTGATCCTTCATTTGCAGTAATGAAAGAAGTTGAATTTGTAGTTATAGCCGTAGCCGGTTCACACATACAAATTTCAATCAAAATTTGTATGTGTGAACCGGCTATTAGTCTTTTCAGCAACCAGCCCCATTTACTTGTCAGTGGTGAGAATGGTGTCTTTCTTTGAAATCAGTGTTATATTTTTAAAAAACTATACACGTCAAGACATCAGAGGCTCCCCATAGTAACACTGGTTATTAGGCGCACGCCGATGGCTATCACCAGAAGCTGAACTGGGTTTTCCGTGGCCTTGGATAATTCTTTTTGGCGCCCTTGAAAAATAGGGAAAATACTAAATTATACAGAATAAATTGATATTGGAATGATTAGCCCTCGGCGCCTTTGGCAACTGCCCCGATGCCGAGTCCTTGTTACGCCTCTGGCTATCACTTCGCTTATTCAGTAAACTCAGGCTTAAAGTCACATAAATTTGAATATAAAGGCTACACCTATTTGTGTTTATTAACATTTTATTTCGCTTAATTTGAATTTTATCAACTTAATTAACAGGCAGCATGGGTACTGCAGCGTTTGTGGCTCCAAAAGGTATGGAGATTTTTTCTAAAAAATGTGTGTGTGGGAGAGGGGGAAAAGAGAGTATTTGGAAAGAAAAGAGAGTGTTTGGAAAGAAAAGCGAGTGTGTGGAAAGAAAAGAGAGTGTGTGGAAAGAAAAATGAGAGAATAATGAATGTGTACAGTATGTGAGAGAGAGAGAGAGACAGAGAGAGGGAGAGAGAGAACAGAGTATAGAGTGATGGAGAAATTAGTAGAGAGAGTGTGTGTGTTCGTGAGAGGGGGGAGGAGAGTGATCATTAAAATAGCAATAAAATAGCATACAATTTTTTAATCCTAATCCATGAACAGCCGGCTTTTTATACGGAGGTTTGACTTTTTGGCAACTACAGATCTCTTCTCGTGTAGTAAGTTAGGAAGAACAGAAAATTATTGTCCTGCCCCGGGCGCATTAACCCGCCACAGCGTCTAGTTCACCATGTTTAACTTCATCTATTTAAAAATCATGAATGATTTTTCTCACGGTCCTAGGAGGAATATAGGCCAGATATTTGTGTTCTCCACTCCTGTCAGTTGATTGCAGCTCGGTGGAGATCTTGGAGTATTTCAAAACCTAGAATTTTGCAGATTTCAATAGGCTATGTCGTCTGCAAAGTCTAGATTCTAGATCTTCTACTTCTAGCACTTAGTTTTCGACCCATTGGATTTCCAGTTGGTGTGAGTTTTAGCTTTGGCGCATGATCAAGTCAATCGCGATGTCAAATAGATTTATATCACCACTAAGTCACTAAGCCCTGACAAATTTTCCATTTAAGCTGCGCAGATATCTGACCAGTGCTGCTCAGCAGTTTAGAATTACCGCGCAGCAAATTTTGCAAAGTATTGCACACAAAAAATTTACAGAGCAACTTTGCACACAAGTTTTGTGTGGGTTTTTTTTCTTTCTACTTTGCACATGGACCAACGAACCTTAGATGTAACATTGGCCCTTACCGTATTCAATAACTGTTATGATTGTGTTACATGAGTTCAATGATTTTGAAGTTGTTTGTTCGATTTTGATTTGTTTATGTGAACAGTGAAAGAGGCGAAAGTGTGTATGAACAATATCACAATTTTGTACTACAATTGTACTGAAACTGAAATGGGCTTTATCAAACTTTCTTATGTAAACTTAAGGGACTGAAGAGGAGGCACCTGGATGGATACATTTAGCGTTAGTTTCCAACTGCAGCACCCAGGATACTTTTGGGGAAATATCGCCTGCAATGCAGCTGATTGGTGAGAACACAGTGATTAGATTACGATTGTCCAACAGTGGGACTGATGCCGCTCAGTGGAAAAGGGGGTTTAACTCAGGTAGGCTGCTGCCACACAATTTGATTTATAAAGTAAATATCTGAATTTATTACATTTAAATTAAATTTAAATTTAAAAATTTAGATATCTAAAATCTTAGCTTATATTCAGAAGATTATCGCGTCCTGCGCATATTCAGTGTTTACGTCCATTCTCGCATTTATGTATAGTCCTGCAGTTTCTTTTAGTCAAAGAGTTTTAAATGTTGATAGTCGTAGTACCTATTAATACTATTACATGTACATTGAATTGTCTTATATTAATATTAAATTTATTGTTACTGACTAGATTAGTACGAAATTCCTAAAATTTGCATGAAATAAAATTGTTGGGCATAAGTAAGAGTTAGACAAAAGAAAATAAATAAAATGCATTGGACAGTACTTTACTTTAATTTTAAAAATATGCAGCTGTATGCCTTTATTTTAAACATTATCACACTTTTAACTACTTGTCAATGTAAGGAATTTGGGGTTGGGCAATTTTTGTGTAAATAAAAGTAAATAATTTTAATTATTTGAGAATTGATTCAATTAAATTACATTAAAATTTTCTTTGCTTTAATTTCAATTTTTCTTTGCCAGGAAAACACATCTTTGAAATAGCATTTCCAGTAGCTCAACGAGGAACTCACTCATCTGTTGGAGTTGGTTATAAAGGTGCTCCACTGACCTGTAACAGAAGAGTTTGTCTTGTTGGAAACAACAAGATCTCATGGGGGATCTGTTTGACAAGAAAAGAGTCATTTTACAACAACAAGAGTTGGAGATACCCTCAACATATGGTAAATCGATTTGAAGATGGCTGATTAAACTTGTCATGAATCCCAGTGAGTAGGGGCCTGTTCCTGGTAAGCTTAAGCTTCACCTTTAGGGCTAAAATTAAATTCAGACACCCTCTTTTCTTGGCAATATAATATTTATCTTTTGCATGAAAAATAATGGCTTGGGTGCCCTCTGAAGCGGGTTCCCCTTTTGCTATGCCCTGAAATATACATGATCTTCAGTCCCTGGATACGCTTATCTCATTTAATCTTAATCCATTCGAATTTTCCTACTCCATGCTCCACCCCAGCAACCGTTCTCAAATACACCAACCCAGGTACTCCACAATATTGCTATATTCATCATAGTAAGTTGGAAATTAAATTGCACTTGTGGAGGTAACAGTACACTCCAAATCAACTTTAAATAATTCTAGTACAGTAGTAGTAAAGAGAAGATGAACCTTCACTGAGAAATGGTGCCATTGACAAGTGAATAAAATGCTAATTTTTTTAAAAGGTTAATTTGTTTATATCATACAGAAACTGGCTGAGTATACTTGGAATTATGTTTATTTCCTCATTTATTTTCTATGATGATTTTGCAATACCTAAATCTGGGCTGAGAGTGTCAACCAATATTTTATTAAAGAATATTTATAACACTGAAGAATCAGCCAATTTTGTTCCGCCTTATACTTATAATTATAACATTTTTATTAAGACTCAATATGTCAGTTTTGTAGCATATTTTCAAACTAAAATGTCCAAAAAATATTGAAAACTTTAGAACCTATATTTTTAATGTATACAATTAATAAGTTTGCATTTTTGTTGTTATTCTGTAAATATAATGGTATCAATGCAGACTTACTTCCCTTGTACACCCAACAAAAAATGGAAATGGTTATTATTTTAAAACTTTTTTTGTGTAAATTTTAAAACATTCTCTCCATTAATTTGATTAGTACGTCACTGCAGGGATTTTCATGAAATAAAATATTTTAAAAATTGATATTTGAATAGGACCAGTTGCCTGACAGATTCTTTATGTACCTAGATGCTGATGATGGAATTCTTCACTTTGGCTCTGATCAGGGATACTTGGGTGTGGCTCACTACCACATCAACATGTCTCAACCAGTTTATCCACTTGTATCTTTTACGAAATATGGGGAGTGTGTTACAATTGTGTACAGAGGAAAAGGTGAGCAAACACCTTCCTTGAGTATAACTCTCAGTCCCATCTTGAGTATAACTCTCAGTCCCATCTTGAGTATAACTCTCAGTCCCATCTTGAGAGTAACTCTCAGTCCCATCTTGAGTATAACTCTCAGTCCCATCTTGAGTATAACTCTCAGTCCCATCTTGAGTATAACTCTCAGTCCCTGAGTATAACTCTGAGTCCTATCTTGAGTCAGGGAAGAACCCATCTTAAATGATTTCAACAGCCGTAGTCAAATATTGTTTGGACACTAGGGACTAATTTTGTGGATGAACTTTTTTCAATCGACTGTTGGAAGGTTTTAGTGTTTGGTTAAAAAAAGTGCAATTCTGTGCCAAAGTTATGGCCAGTTTCTAATAAGTAGCAGTCTCATGTGGAAGGTTTTAGTGTTTGGTTAAAAAAAGTGCAATTCTGTACCAAAGTTATGGCCAATTTCTAATAAGTAGCAGTCTCATGTGAAGTTCTCAGAGCAGCATTTCCCACCTGGTTTAATTTCATATCTTGCTAATGGTATGGATAACTTAAAAGTTCTGAAAAGCTGATCTAGAGGACTTCATTTCAAAGATTAAAGTACATTCATAAAACACATTCAGCTATGTAAAAAAGGTGTGGTCTGACATGAATTGTTTCAAAATTCCGCAGTTTATGCAACTTAGCAATTTTTCAGGTGCTGTGAGAACAGGTCCATTAAAGTTAAATTGGAAAAGGAAGAGATGACATTGATGAAATTAAAGTTTTAGAGCACAGGAACAATATGATTGAAGGAATGTTTGGAAACATGTTTAATTTAGCATTTAAAGGTTTGTAACAAAAGGACATTTTTGTAATTAGTACTGTAATAATTTTTTTTTCATTTTCAATTTTTAAAAATGGAAGATTTTTGTATTTAATGATATTCAAGTTTTTGAATTGTCATTCTGTTTTATATTAATACTAGCGTACACCCGTCAAAAATGACGGAAGTTTTCAGCTGAAATCTATTTATTTTATAAAAAATGCACTTTTTTAGGGCGCCTACAGCGCCAACCTTTTTCAAAAGCCCAACTAACTTGTCCTTGTTTGATAAAACGAAATATTAAACTTTCTGACAAAGTATTTTATAATAGGGGTTGCAGGGCGCCTATGGCGCCCCGTTTATTTTTTGATTTTATAATTAACCACCATCTAATTCTCTTTTTACAATGTTCCCTTTTCCAAAATTAAAATATGAGCGAAAACAATGACGTCATATAATATTTTTTACAGCCATCTTTAATTTGAACACCTTTTGGTGCATTGGTGCAGTAATTTGGTTTTCCTTGCTTTCTAAAATTAGAAGCGTCAGGACTGACTGACAGACACTACTGACTTGCGTGACAATTGCAAATTATATAGTTTTATTTTTAATTTCCTTAATTTAACAAATAAACATTATATATAAAGTATATAAATAGTAAAGAATTAAGATTCCAAGATTCAGGTATAGGAAAATAACTGCATTACTCTTATCTTATCTGTTTACAGACGCTCCTTCTATACAGAAGATTATTGCGTCCTACGCTTATCTATGGTTTGTGTTTAGTCCTGCATTTTTATTAGAGATTTAAATGTTGATAAAGTGTTGGTTTTCCTGGATTCTTCAGGCAACCCATTCCACGCCCGAATTCCGGGAAGAAGGAAAACTTGTATGTGTTTGTTCTTGCATACGGAATAAGAAAGGTGTTTTTATCCTTATGTCTATCTGAGGGTTGTATTAAGTTATCTTTGTGTTGTATTTCTAAATTAGAATTAATTGCTTTATGTATGATTACTACTTTGCTCTTGGTTCTTCTATCCTCTAGTGTTTCAAGGTTTAATGATTTAACTAATGGTGTTATTCTTGTCAGTTTCGAATATTCTCCAGTAATGAATCTGGCAGCTCTTTTTTGAATTTGTTCTAGTTTATCAATGTTTTCTTTGGTGGATGGGTCCCATACAGAAGATGCATATTCTAGTACAGGTCTCACCAAAGTGAGGTAGCATTTTAGTTTTATATCTCTATTACATATTACATGGGGCGGGTGTTTGGTATAAAAATTAAAGATTTCTAATTTAGAAGGCAAAAGAGATATCTATAAGTGAGAGTATGAGTGAGCTGCATATGTTAAACCTCATAAGCGCCCGTCCCACGTTTTTAGTCATATTAAACAAAGTACTTGAACTTACCAGTTTTAAATTATTTTCTTCTTTTTAGTCCGCTTGTAAAAACGTGGTTTTTAAAAATCATTTTTTTTTACCTTTATTTATTTCTTAAAAATGTCATACAATTGTTAAAATGTCATACTTTTGCCATCAGGTTTAATTAGTTATGATGAAATTCAAGAAACATAAAATAATTATTAAAATAAAGCCTTGCAATACATACAAAATTTATTGATGTTTTTTCTTCTTTCTGTGAGCAAGAGGTCACAAACACAGTTTGAAAAAATACATGAAATATTTTTTATGTAATATAATATATATAAAATCCAGCTACTTAATTAAAATATTAGACATGAACATAACAAATGTATATTTCAGAAATGGATTAAGACTTTAAGTTTATTCATAGTATCCATAAATGTGTCTACCCCTTAAATTAAGTGTGTGTGCATATATAGCCCTTGATAGTTAATGAAATAACGTTAGATCATGAAAGAATGGTTCATTAAATACACTTGTATGTGCATCATTAATATTAATATGATTTTTACTCTTAATGTTTTATTTTAATTTTCGTAAGCTTGTAACAAACATTCCATACACTATTTTTTTAAAAAGAAGTTTTATTTTACTTCTGCCATCTATGGAAATGTTTTTGAATAATTCTGTCAAATGTACACGGCGTGTAACACGCATTATCCTTGTAGGAGAATACCTTGTACACTTCTTGTATAAAAAACTTTTTTCAATTAATTTTCCACATAAAATAAAATTACCAAAATACTAACACAGAAATATTAATGTGCTTAATATCTTAAATTACTGTGATTTGTAACAACATTTCTGATTTTAGCTTCAAAGTAAAGCTTTGGTGAATATAAACTTATAATAAGTGATCATATTTATAAGATTTTCTTTTAGTAAAGTAAATTGATCAGATAATCCAACTAAAATTAAAATAAAGGCAATATTTGGGCAGATAAATAAATAAACTTTTCAGGTAGGCAAAAAACACACACACAAGAAGTGCTTTCAAAGAAAACATATGCATACAAAAAGTCCTCACCATAAAAAAATGCACTAGAATTATGTGACAAGACAGATAACAGATATTATATGTACATATAAAGAAAGTAAAATTGCAGTAAAACAGAATAACATGTAATGGACTATGAATTCTAGACTAAATACCAAAAAAGTTTTAAAATGTCATTTACAGACAGACCTTGAGCTATTAAAAAAAATAAAAATAAATAAACTATAAAAATGAAGTATAAGCAACACAACTTAAAAAAAAACCCAACAAAACAAACAAATAGTAAAAACACACTACTTCATTTAAGTTTACAATCGGCGCAAATTTTTAATAAAAAGGAATTCTGGTATTCTTCACCACTTAACTGACATGAGGTTAAATTAATACACCAGTAAATGAAAAAAAAATCACCCCCCCCCCAGCTGATATTGTCTTTAGTAAAAAAAAATTATGACACATTTATTTTCTCAATTGTCTAACAGTTAGATACCACCAAGAAAATGTATCAATTTCTTAAAATGCTTTTGGTGGAAATTTATATAAAATAAGTGAAATAATTTACATGAAGTCATAGCAAAGATTATATATAACTGATATAAGTTATTGTGATAATAAAAAAAAACACTCCCAGTGGTGGAAGTGGAAGAAAAACACACAACACGTGAAACCGCTGACTTGACATTTTTTCACCCTTTTAATTGTTCTCTTTTATGATATCAAAGCAATTTTAATTTTATTATTCTTAAGGTAAAAAATTCTTTTATAGTTAATTTTTTTCTCTCAGATGCTAAAACGGAACAGGACAAAAGACTGGCGTACTATCATTGAAGAAACATCTAGAGGCATTTACATGGCATCACAATTTCTTATAAATAATTTTAAATTGTGAAACATGCATGCAGACTGATCTAAGAATTACCATGGAAATAGAGAAGTTATTAATTCCTACAAATATACACAACTTATGCATTAAAAAAAAACAAAGAAGAAGAAAAGCTTTAGCATAGGTGTATTGATTTAAAGGATATCTTTACAGAATTTATCAATGTTTGACGAGGAAATTGTTGGTTTGGATCTGGATTTAAAAAGGCCACGAGACATTGTCGGTACATTGAAATTGAATTAAAAGTATTTATTTTCTTCTAATATTTACATTAAAAATGGACAGCAATTTTTTAAAATTCAGAGTCGAAAAAAAATTTAAGTAAAAAGTATTTTTTTTGTGATTGAATTAAAATTTAAAATCAAAGTTTAAAAAAAATAAAAAAATCAGTCACTTCTAATCAGCAATTTTGCACTTAATTTAAAAGTTATTGCAATCCATCAGGGTAACTCAACTGCAGAAAGTAAACATTAATAAACAAAGATAAAAAAATTATATTGAAAGACTATAATCAGTTTGCAAAAATAGAGTGACCGGCATCAAAGTTTATGCTAGCTCCTTCATGGACGATACTTTAATTTTAAATATTTATATATTTAATAATCAGCTGATGGGGAAAAAACATAACATAATCCGAAATAAGACTATTGGAAAATATTCTGTATAGATACCAATGAAATATGCAACAAAATGTGGGCACCATTATTTCAATAAAATAAATTTGACTCCACTTGTCCTCAACTTGATCAATGATAAGCTCAATTTATTTCAAGAGTAAGAACTTAAACTTACTGCCGTTGCTTGGCATAGGAAGGTTAAAATAAAAATATCTACACTAAACAACAAAATATTTTGAATTTAGGTTGGATAATTTGTAATTAAAAATTACTTTATTCCTTATAGGTCCATCATTTATACCGAGATCATAGTTAGGTCTAGAAAATCAAGCTTCGGCTTATAGTGACAACTCTTTGATATGGTAACAAATCATTGTAACGGCTTCAGCAACGACTCTCCCATTCAATTTTACACTGATCGTGTACACACCAGGGCAGTAAGTTTGAGATGGAAAGAACCAAATATCAGAAACAATATTTTATTATTATGCTTTCTCCTTTGTTTTCCCCCTGTGATATTTTCCATCAAAACTTAATGTAAAAAATGTCTCCTTGTAGTGTTCTATGTGGGGGTACAGGTTTTAAGTCATTTAACTTTAAAGGTCAGAAAGGCAATACTTTTAGGGGGAAGAGATCAAAACAAAGCACATATCTTTGCCTCTTTCCTCTAATATCTTACTGATACTGTTGTTAAGATATCAGAGGAGACTAAAAACAAAGTGAAAGCCAGTCGAAATATTTTTATCAAAAAGACAATTAGCACAAGTGTTTTCTTTTTTCCTTTAAAAAATTAATCACTCGCTATTTATTCAGCATTACAAAATAGAATTGAAGATTATTTCTTCAACAGCACATTGCAAATTTTCTAGACCTAAGCAGTCATATGCCAAGTCACTCACTACAAAAAGTATCTCTATTAATAATAGTGGAATATATGTAATCTCAGTATCTTTCTCAAGCAAGCAAAGCTGGTTACCTCTGATGACTTACATCATGTTGCATGCAGTTTGAAGTGAATGGTTCTGAAAGGCTAAGTTCATTTTCACATCAACAACATTAAGGTTTTACAATTTGTCCAACAAAAAAAATTCAAACCAAGTAAATATAATTCAGTTTATGCCAGCAAGTTAACGCAAACCTAGACCCAAACAACTAACTTCTCGAAGCTATAAAGTTTTAGCAGCAATCTTCAGTATTTTTTGGCTCAAGTATTTTGTCATTAATTTACATCCAAACAAGTTTGGTGCTATTTAAACATGATTTTGTTTAATAAATGAACTGAATCACATGAATTCTTCTGCCTAAAGAATAGTCAATCAAAGGTTGATTAATTTTTATTTTCTTGCTTATAAAACTGTTCTAGGATGAGCACACAAGGATCTCACATGAATTGTGACTAAGAATACCAATATACTACTACTACTACTAATAATAGTATTCAAAATTTATGAGTTTAAGGATTTGAGTTGTTTTTAAACAGCTTTCCATAATGCTAAAAATCAACCTTAAATTTAAAAAATTCAGTGGCTTGAGATCAGCAAAATGTGTCACTTGTAACATTTGAGTGTGTGCAGTTCTTATAAATTAAGTGAGTTGTTCAAAACTATGATAAAATCTACATCTATTATTAATTTGAAAGATGAGGTTAAACACTGCATATACAGATACATAAGCATTCTATTTGATACTCTTTTAAAAAAAAGGAATTTTTATCTCAAATCACGTTAAAGCATTGTCTTGACATCATACAAATAAATACTTCGTCTAATATAGAACGACTTATGACCACGTTTTCATTTTTAACTGTCAAAAGAAATTTCATGATAAATTTGTTGCTAGTCTAAAACACAAAGCGTCCTAGTTGATTCTTTCAACATAGTTGGAGGGCAGCATGCCGTGTTGGCCTGTACGTTGAACCGTGCCGATCATCCAGCCGGCATCAACAATCTCCACATTAACGATCTGGTCACCGTCCAGGAAACTGACCTCATCGTTGTCCGCGGCTGAGTAGTCGTACAGGGCGCGATAAACAATCTGTTTTGGTGGTGGTTGGGAAACCCGGGCAGGTTGAGCTTGAGGTGCTGCTGCAACAGATATTGGGGTTGGTCTTAGTTTATAGTTACAAATCAAAAACAACCTGTATCTTCATATTCCTTAAACTTTAACTTAGCTAATGTTTTTATGTGTATGGCTTAGGTTAGCAGAGTTGCAATATTTGCAAATGAAAATGAACTAAATGTTTCAAACTTGGAAATTTTTTATGTGAAATAAAAGTTATCAAAAATGTAATTTAAAAAATAAAAGAAATAATATAAAATATAATTTCATATTAAAATGTTAATGATTCTTGATTCTAAAAATACTAGACTAGACTAGAGAAACTATTTTGACAACATTTAGCTGCAGGGGAGACCTAGAGTCTGTAGATTACAACAAGTAAGAACTATAATGTTTGGCTACTCTTGTTATATTAATGTTGTTGAGTTTAATAGATTTGAAAGCACACCATACCAAAGGGGGAAAAGTTGATTTGAGGGTCACTGAAAGCTGAACACTGAGATCACAACAAGAACAAAAAATAACTTAATATTTAATGTGAACATTTTTTTCAGGGGGGTTATAAAAAGTTGCTTTTTTAAATATGGAAAAATAGGGAAAGGAACAATACAAAACTTTAAAAAAAAATCAAATGTAGAAAATAATAGTTTAAAAAATGATTGAAAGAAGGATATGTTTTTAACTTATTTAAAACTTCACTCTATTATTTGTTAAAAATTAATAAACTGAAAAAATATTGGAAATAAATGTGATTTTGAAAACTGATTTAAAATTTGGAATAATTACATTATTGAGAACTGTATTAAAAACTTAGATATCAGTTTAAGACATTATGAATAATCATGATTATTAAAAAAAAATATGGTTGTGCAAGAAGTGCTTCTTCGTATGAATTGTTTTAAAATTTGAATTGACATTTTCAAAAGACATCTTTATTCAAACCTGTTGAAAGTAAAATTAGAGGAAACAAAAAGAATGTTTAATTAAAGATGGTAATTGGCTTGACTGAGTTCAGCCCACAAAGTTATATTTAAATTAACAAAAGTATCTTTACAGTGTTGTATAGTGTACTTTCATAGATAAGACATTTGAATAGATGAGGATACATATGAGTAATTAGAGTACAGAAATCATAACTTCAAGCCTGCCCACAAGCAAGCTCATCAAATGATTTTACAAATTATATCAATGAGGATATAGTGCTAGCAATAAGCAGATTCATGTATATTAGAAGCAATGGCAAAAATAATGTCCCAGAACAAAGGAAGCAATTTTTTAAAACCAAAAAATTAAATTTAAAAAAAATAAAATTAACGGGGTTTATTCACAAAATAGATGCAATTCAATACAGTCTGCAAATAAAAATTTGCTCTTAAAAATCGAATAAATTATTGTCTCAAATGAGAGTTAGAATCATAGTCTCTGAAATTCAAGGTAGTAAAGAAGAGGGAAAGAGAAGCAATTGATGATGGAACTCTTTTTTTGCGAGGGGAGTCTTTGAACTCGGGTGGTCTTCACTTACGGGCTGGCTGGTATTGCTGTGGTTGGTGTTGGCCATAGCTTGTACGTACCACCGAGCTGTGTTGTTGATTCAGTGGATCGTAATCAGCAATAGAACCTGGCTGTATTCGCTGGCCATGCACTGTAATGGGGTTTAGCCAAGGGAGAAAAGCACAGGCAATGTTTTTTTTTAAATGTGTTAAAAATTACATCCCATAAATAATTAAAACTTTAATTTGTAAATTTAATAAATCATCAGCTAATCAATTTAATTAATTCTAAACTGACAGGAGGAGCCATTTTGAATTTCAAGCTGTTAAATTCAGATCACTTTTAATGGAGAGCAATACTGATCCCTTACTTTTTTTTAGTAAAATAGGAGGCAAGTATGACTAAACATAAATAAGATTAGGCATTTAATTTTGATTAATTCAGCAGTACAAACCTTTCAAAGGCTAACAACAAAAAATAAGAAAAGGAAAATGGGAGTGATATACATTGCAAAGTCAAAAGTCTATGATTTTCAGTTCTATAAAATTAAACGAAACAAACCAAAAAAATCTGATTGTTTCTAAAATGGATGATGATCAACTGCAATTTCAACAGATTGCTAAGACAATTTAAAAGAATCTGATTAATATTCTTGGAGAAAGATGTACTGTTAACAGCTAAAATGACCATCCTATAATTATCATACACTTACTTTATATTTCATTAAGTAAATTGATAATTAGCATTTTCTTTAGAAGAATAATATAATTTGCTAATTATCTTTCTCTCAAATTGTGATAATAAATAGACAATGCTGAATGTTAGAAACAAGGGTAGATAAAAATGTTAGTTTATATTTATAACTGTGTACAATTCAGGATGGCCAATTTGAATAACTTAAAAGTAAAAAATATTTACAGTAAAAATTCAAACTGGTTCTTTGTGAGTTTTCTGTTAACTTCTAAATTATACAAAAATCAAATGTTTAAAAATAGAGACACAAAACCATAAATAATGTGAATAATTTTAACAGTGGTTTAAAACTTCATTTTGTATAATTTGTTGCAAGTTTTTAAAAGTTTTATCTCTTTCTTAAAAAAATAGAATTAAAATTAATATATTATTCAATGTGTAAACTTTATGACTATGATATTAAAACTTCCAACACTTTGAATTAGCTATTACAAATAAATCCAGATGTACAACAGTTGGTTATTAAGCATGACAAACTTCTGGTAGTGCAAAGTTTTAGAGTTTTGTAAGACTTAAAGATATCTGAAATTTGGATTTAAAAAATTTCAGAAAACGAACTGTAAAACTTAAAAGTTCAATACATGTATTTGAATTGCAAAGATGAGCATTTTGAATTTATTTTGATTGCAACGTATGTAGGCCTACTATATATGTATCTGTTTTTATTAAGTATAACAGTCTTGGTTTAACTTGTTTAGTCTCACTGTCTTTGTTGAACTTGGTTCATTTTAAAATAAAATCAACTACTGGTATAATAAAAGCTTTTAGATTTTAAAAAAATGTTACATAAGCAAAAATACTAGTGCATAACACAGCTGCATAATTGGAAATAGGTTTAAATATTTTTTCTGAACAAAATTGTATATCACATATCATTGGAAAGTTCCTCACACCATATAGTGCAGAATCAATACTAAAGCTCAAGCACATTAGTCAAAATAAACATTTAAATGAGGCTAGTTTAACAGTTTTTAAAACATTAAAAAGTTATCATTTCATCTCCACAGTAGTAATCAACTCATGTGTTTAAATAATTACATCTGTTTTGGTCAAATAAAATTTTGAAAGACTTTATTTATTACCTTTTTAAAAAGGCATATATGATTGAATGAATTTTGAATGATTTACATTTGATTGCCTATAAAACAAGACTGGGCAAGAGCTTTACAGAAAACTGAAAACAAACACTGGTGACTTGATAATACATGTATGAATTTGTAGAGAGCAGTAGACTGGTATGTAGATCACTTCATGAAATAATTGTTCAAGTTGACCATTTACTTAACATGTTTCTAATTCAAAAGGGGCAAAATGAAATGCTGACAAAGATTTTTTTAAAACATTTCTGTTTGTGAATTGGGATCAGCATGGTCAATATTAACTCGATAGATAAACAGACACCCAAATGACCGAAATTATGTAACTGAGGGTGTAGTGATTTTAATTAATACATGTGCTACAATTTATAATAACAATGCTTTTTTGTAAAGTTTAAAAATAAAAAATGTCCAAAAGATTATTTTTTAAGAAGTCACCACAGTACAGTGTTAACTGTTAGAAAAAGTTAAGTGTAAAATTATTTAGAATTGTTTTCAAAAGAAGGCAAAACGGAATGAAGGCTTTGTCATTAATTATTGGACTAACTCGATGACTCATGGAAAAATTATAATATAAAAAAGGTAATAAAATTATAGCAGATTCTTTGTCTGAATTAAATGTTTTGAACATTTTTATGCATTAAAAAAAAGAGATCAATCTTTAAACAACCAAAAACTTATTTAGCATTTCATTTTTATGAAGGTAATCCTTCATTTTAAGTGCCTTTTATTCTTCCAACATTTCCAAATAGTTTAAAGAACGCAAACAAATATGTTAATTATTTGTAAGAACTTAAAAGAGAGCACTGAAATTCAAACAGCTCCTAATAGAATCTGCAGAAGAACATCAACTTACTTTTATGTCCTATTCATGCCAATAGCAGATTTTATCATACCAAGTAGGAAAGAGTAAAGAGAAGACAAATCAATTAACTAGCATTCAACAACTAAATTAGACAAAGAATATCAAAAACATTGTTTATGCTACATTTATGTATGGTAAACAAATGATAAGAATGAGTAACAGCCATGGCTTTCATGCACAGAAAAAGTTTATGAAAATTGTGAATTGCTTTTGATGAAAACTGATTGCTTCAATCAAAAAATGCACACTCACACACATTCAATCTACTAATTAAAGAAGGATTTGCAAAAATAGTAATATCAAGGTAATATCAAGGGTATGAAGAATCTCTCCCCTCCCAAGTTGTTAAACTTATAAACTAATTACAGAACATATTTTAATTAACTCCAACAGAGCAAAACAAATAAAAGACTTGAACATGGGGTCCTATCAACATGGGTTTGATTCTTACGAAATATTTTATGGCACCAATGTTTATAATAACATGAGTAAGAACATGCAACTGTTTCCTTTAGAGACCTTAAAAAATTATTAATAATTCACACTAATTAAATCATCAGATAGTATTCCTTGAAAATGATGGTGCATCTTTTCCAGCTCTTTAGAATATTTGTGAATAAATAGCTGTTGGGATCAAAAGTATTGGTTAAATATCTATAAGAATAAAAAAATTATAAATTGAAATCTGTTTCGTTTTTTCAAGAATTTTAAAAGCATGCTGTCTTCTGTTACTAAAAAGAGTACAAAAGAGACAGCAAAATAATAGTTAAGGTGAGAGATTTAAGTGGACACATTCCAGTTTATTTCAAAAGGTATGTGAGTGACTGTGGATAAATTTGAAGAAAATTTAAAATCATGGACTTTCAGGTATATATATATATATTTTTTTTTAATTTAAAGAAACCACCACCCCAAATTGTAAAAAAAAATATATTTAAAAAAAATAAATTAAATAACCTGAATCTGTTGCTACGAAACCTCTTTAAATCCTTATAAAATTATGAAAAGCTCTCTTAATTAGACTGTATTAGACTGTAATTGTTTTCCCTCAAATTTAATATTTATGGCTGTGATCCTACATGTGAGCGACTGTAACTGATAAGATGTATTTTATAAAATAAAACAAACTTTATGTAAATCACTTTTACTTAAAACATATTCTAACATGTTAACACTCCCTACTCTTTTCAACCAAAAAATATAAAAGGACAAAATATTTTTTAAAATTATTGATATACACAATGTTCAATTTGTGACATGAAAATTTCAAAGCCTTTTAAACAGTCCAAAGATCCCCCTGGTTGGAAAAACATTGCAGCATAGACGAATAATATTTTGTATTATCCTACTCCTGTGATCTTTTTTAATTTTCATGAAGACCTTGGAATTGCAGATAAATGCACAGTAGGAAAGTCAAACAATGAAAGAATTAATGGAAAATTTCAAATAACTCCATAATGCAGACTAACAAGAACAATACAACAATGCAACAATACAACAATGCAGCCAACAATAATCAGAGCCTGCAATGTGCAGTCTGACATTCAGTGGACTGAGTTCGTTTTAAAAGTTTGGTGATCTCATTAGCTTCTCTGAATTGTTCACATTTAAATTGATCTATTTTATACTAATGTATTTTATCTGTTGAAAAAAACATAATAGCCGCAAATAATATGCCACAATTTTCTGGGACATGAATGGCACAATATATACTGTAATATATTAACAAAAAATTTAATATAAATGAAAGTGTTAGATTAAAAGGCTATAATTTAAAATCTGTAACATGCTAATTTATAAGATTCTATATGAAGCGCTATTTATGAGCGTGATTTCAAAAGAAAAGCTTTTAAATTAGAATCTGTGACTGTGGCCTGAAGATCAGGAAAACTTTTTGTTTAGTTTCTACATTTAGAGTAACCAGAGCCAGAGCTTTCAACAGAAAAGGATAAAATTAAACCAAATAAAATTAGTCCAGGCAAGCAAGGCCTCAGCCAATATCAAAGGAACCTGAGGTTAACTACTGGAAATAACAAGTCTTCAGATAACAAAATTTAGAGCCAACATTTTACAGTTTTGGTTCTTTGAAGCTCATCAATGACCCCATAATTATGCAAGCTCAACATGCATGTTATTTTAAAGCAATATACCCCAAGTCCTAATACATGTTGGATAAGACAGAATAAATGGCCTGGTAGTGAATGTTTCAAAGCAGTATAAAAATATAAAATATTTGATAGCTGACCAAAATGATAAAATGTTTGGCTCCAAAAAACAAATAATAAAAAGAACGACATCAAGAAATAATAGGTGGAATTGTTAACAGTGTAAGTGAAGGTCAAGGATGCAAATTAGGAATGTTCTGGAACTGTTTACAAGTTTATTCAGAGAATATCATGTCAAAGAGTAAGCCACAGAAAATATCTTCGTTAATTATTGTAACATGGCAATCAGTTATTGATGATTTAAAAAAAATGAAGATAATGATTTGGGGCGGAAAAATAAAAAGGATGGAGTTTTAATGCCATCTTTATTTATCTTTATGTGAGACCCTTGAAAACAGAAAATTTATTTGTGAACTTGTTTTGAAATGCCATTAGAAAGGCAGCTAGACAAATATGTTAACTGGGATTTTTAAGTGTAAGTTCACTTTGAGTGAATTTGTTTAAAATGCTAGCATTTACCAAAAACTAAAAAATAATTATTAAAAAAAAAGAAAATTGTCATGAAAGTCATTCTGATATGCCCACCATGCCATCATCTATTAGCAGTTTTGAGATAATTAAAAAGCGCAGAAGTATTTTCCATGGTTACTCAAGAAATGTTTTCAAAATATATTTTATGATTTCACTCTGATTTCATGAAACTGATAAACTTGTAAAACATTTCTAGATCTAACTAATAATTAATAAAGCTTTTTGTCAAGGGCCTAGTTACTAGTGGCCAGCAGTATATGGTGTGGACCCTGATATAAGGCCAAGCCATACTCACTGGGCTCCCGGTAAGACGTGCGGGCTTCACCATAGCCATGGGAGCCAGCACCAGAGCCACTACCACTATTACTAGCATAGCTAGCCCTCTGCTCCACAAAACCATCACCATGGCTGGAGGTGCGAGGACTGGGGTTAGAATCCCCGTAACTGTTCCTACCCTGAGCATAGCTATAAGGTTGCTGCTGAGTTCTAGGTTGGCCGTAGCCGTCGTCTTCGTAGCTCGCCCGATTCTGGGTATGGCCGCCCAGTCCAGGAGGTGGTGCAGCTGAACTACCTCCATAGCTAAATGGTTGGTGCCCACCAGGGCTAGGGCGATGACTACCCTTTTGTACAGAACTCCGGGAATCTCCTTGGAATAAGATAATGATACCATAAGCTTGAAAGAAAATGTGTCATTTCTTTGAGGGAGTGAAAGACATAATTTGGTGCTTGGGTAAAAGTGAGAGGGGTTCGGGTCATGGAGTATAGCATGAGACTCACTGGTGATGGAAGCTTCTTGAAATGTTGGGTAGTTTTTATAAGCAGGGTTGAAGTGGTGGGGTATCAAACATGAAACTTTATATACAAGTCTAGCATTGACTTTACCTGTAAGATAAGCTAGGTGGAAGGTGTGTGTGTGTGTGAAATCTAGCACTGGTAATAATTAAAAGTTTAACACTTAGAAGAACATTTTTTATATAGTTTTGTTGCCTGCAGTCCAAAGAAAGGTTTAAATATTCTACAAAAAATAGAAAACTTTATTAACACCAAATAAAAAATTTTGGCCAAATATTAGCTTGGAAATGCATTCAATAACATAATTAATCATTAAGATAAATAAATGTGTAACTAATTTGTCAAAATACATAGATTCAAACAAATGTTTAAATTAATAAGAAGAAAAAAAAACATACATTATTTTATATTTAAAAAACAACAATTATGTCATTCAAATGCAAGGTAAATAAGCAACATACATGGCGATGACACAGTGAATAATAGGTGTAGTAGTGAACAACTTCATACACATACAACATGCCGACATCCATTCAATGGTGTTTAGAGTGACTTCAAGGTGCCAGGGGTTGGAGAGGAGCCAATTAAAAAAATCTCTGCTATTTATACACAAAATGTCTAAACTAAACTACTGACTACTAACAAGAAAAAAGAATGTACATGTCTTGTTTGTTGTTTTTTTTTGGTGTGAATTAAGTTTATAACTTTTTTCCCCATATAACAGCAATAACATTTCTAGCAGTAATTTTGATTGAACTACAGTATAATATTGTTCCTGCATTTATCAATAACTTTTAAAAAAAAATTTAAAAAAACAAAAGCGACCAAATTATATGTTGAAATTTTAACTTTTCTAGTTCAAAGCTACGTTAAAAACTAAAAGAGCACACCAATCTCTAAGGGTTTCTAACGACTGGCCCTACCTTCTCCTCTCTGTGAGTCATACACAACGTTAGCTGCAGTCCGCTGAGTGTAAGGAGAGTCAAAATCTTGCCTTTCTGATGGGTCGTATTCACTAATTTTCCCAGGGTTACGGGAGCGTCTGGTCACTACAGAAGGAGGGCACCCACAAAGCATGCAGGGAATTGAAAGGATTATGGGTGAACTAATCAAGCAAAATTGACCTTTTCTCTAACACCAAAACAAGGGATAACCAGACGAACGAAATACAATTTAGATTTAACTAGATCTAATGATTACATACCCTAGGAAAATCTATGATTCTTTTTGCCGTTTTCACAAAAAAATTAATAATGGAATTTGGAAAGTCCTGTCTATTTGAAATTATATAAAGTTATGTCTTAAGGAGTAATACATTTAATCCCCATTCAGTTAACTCAAGTTTTAAACAAAGTTGATTCAAATTCTTCCATCTTTTGAAATTAACATAAAAACTTTGTTACTAATGGAGCTGACCTTTGGTTGGTATGAAAAAACCTCAGCCGGTGTAAAATGTTTAATTATAAAATAAAAACATTTTTTGGTTTAAAGTGTCCCCTGACACTGGTAAGCAGGCCTGAGTTGCCGGGTGTAAACAATAACATCTACATTAATATTCTTTCACATGTAATTTTTTTAAAAATAAAATAATAATTTAGTATTGAAACTGCAGGTGCAGTAAGAAATATTTATTTAACAAACTTGTACTGCCGTAAAATTGCCATAATTAAAATTAAGAAGTATTTTATCCCAGAAGTTATGCTTTTTAAATCCCTTATTTGTTATTGTTTTTCTTCCACGTGCCAGTTGAGTTGACACCACCCGTCGATTTCTACACTCCCTTCCCCCGGTTTTAAAGCCAGGGGAGATAATTCGGTTTCAGTCTGTAAATGTTTGTGGCGTTTGAACATAATCAATACTTTTAGTTATGTCTCATACATAAGGGATTTATAGTAAAAACTTTGTTTTTGCAGAGTTGTTTTTATTAAATAAATTTTGTCCTTTCTTTGAATAATTCTTCCTAAAGCTTTTGTATTATAGAATCGTATATAAAAAAGGCTATGTTCCGTGCGGTCATCAATAGCCATTGGTCCCTCAAATACATATGACTCCTACAGTCAATCATATTGAACACGTTTACGCGGATGTTCAAAGTGAGTTATTTTTGGTGCAGTATTTCTTCCAAGACTTTATTTTGAGTTATGGACGTTGGAATTTATAGTCAAAAGCTCTGTTTTTTCAAATTATTTATTTTAACTATAATGAATAGTATTTTTGACGTGATGCACATCTATGCCGGTCGAGACGGCTGTTGGAGGGGAGTTTCAACATGGCATCGAATGGTGGCGGAATGTCCTTGGACGGGCTTTGTTGCTCGTTGCTAATAATTATCTAGACATTAGTTCTCCAGACATGGGTTTTCTGCACTTTCTTGATTTCCCATTAATACATATGGTTATAGAGGGAAAAGTCCACAGCATTAAAAAAAAACACACAAAAACAAGCACATAATACTTTGCTTTTTTGGTGCCAGAATTTAGAAATGATTATTTTTTTTTATGTGATAGCTAATAGTATATCATTGACTGTTCTAAATTTTAATATATTACCCTTTTCCCAATAAGTTATATTTTTCAAACTTGAAAAAATATTTTCTTAAGACTTGATTTTTGTATTACTTCATTTTTTTTAAATTGGAGGCATACATTATTTTATAACCTGTATGAAAAGTAGAATTGTAATATAAATGAGTGATGACTTGATTAGATAAAGTGTCTACTCAACCTCAGGGCGAAAAAATGCTTTCAAAGAATGGAGCTACATTTTATGGTGTTGTTCAGATATAATTAACCACATCTTCTAAACAAATCAACAGGGGATTACAAATACAGGGAAGCAATCAAGAACTTTCTGCCCATTTTATGACTCTCATTTAAAAGCGTAATTTGATTTTAAAAAATTAAAAATAGACACTTTACAATCAATTTCTATACATATATTTTTAATCTAAATAGACGGTTTATGATCAGTGGTTCAGATTTTTACGTCTAATATCCTGAGTACTAAAGACAGATTGTGCTTGTAATTGTGTAAAATTGACTGTGAAAATCATGCTAGGGTGAATAGCAAGGCATGCATGCTTACGATGTACAACTAGCTGCTTCTTATTATTCACCAGTTATGGGGGAAAAGATTTAATATTCACATTGTTTGGTTCCTGTTGATTATTTTGTAACTTCTTATCACTTGATCCAATAAACTTGATGACCCGTACCACAGAAATTGTTATTCAGCTTTCTTAATTAATCCCAAATATGAGGTAAAAATATTGGATTTTCTTTGGACTCTTCCAGTAGGAAATAGAAAATTTCAGGATATTTTAAAACAATTAAATATAGTATGTCAGTCACTCAAAAATTTATATCTGACTGCGTAGAGTGAAAAAAATATTGTGACCATGAATTTTGTTCACCCCCAAAAAAAGTATCAGGATATTTAAGGAGAAAATCTGTCATTTAAATTATAAAGTTTTAATAAATTTTTAATGTAAGTGGTAAAAGGTTGTAACTGTAAGCAAATTATTCAACGTATCTCTGTACACCACTCCCTCCCATGAACCCATTTCAGGGTGGTTTTCATGGAATTCGTTTTGATCGACTCAGAACTTACTCTAATTCTGAAAATTTCTGCAACATTATCTAACAAAAAGTCTGATATAGCACTTTAAAAGCCTTATCTTTACATTCCCCGTACTGTTTTCTCTAGTGAATATTTAAAAGTTCTTTAAAAAATGACCCCCTTTCCAGTCCATGACGGACTATGGGGCAAGTGATGTAGCGTTCACAAGGTTATAGCCACCATTAACGAGCAGGGGAATGTGTGGCCAGCACAATGCCCCAGGGGCTTTGCCAGTACCTGGGCTCGAACCCGTGACTCGGGATCCGCCTCGGATCGATAGTCCAGTGCGCTACCACTTAGACCATCGCGCCCCATATTTAAAAGTTCTTAAAGTTTAGGTTACATCCGAGACTGCAAGGGCAAACGACCATATTGGACATGTGTTTTCAAGTTTCCTACACGCTCTAAAGCAAACTTTATTCAAACTATTTAAAGAAAATATTCTTTAAAAAAAACAAAAAAACAAATGCGTTTTTTAAAAAACTTAATGGCTAAAGAACAATACCCTTGAATTGGTGCCCCTTCTTGTGTATTCATTGACAAATAATACATCACACAGGATTATGCACGATATATTTAGGGTGCCGCCCTATCTAAAGCTGATGCCAGGGGATGGTCTTCCTGCACACAATTTTGCCTGGGACAGTACTTGAGAAACACAATTATTCTGACCTGAGGTTACAATATCTGCATCACAAAACAATATTGGGGCCATAAATCCCCTTGACACAATTATAACACTATCAAATAATTTATTTGACTGAAGCCTAGTAAAGAATGGAGCTAAACTATCAGAGGGGAGGGTCTCCTATTAAAACAGGTTAAGATCACCCCATCCCAACGACTCCTGACAAGACATTTCTTTCACACAGAGCACACAACAAATGATGATGTCATCTCAGTGACCTATCTCAGGGACACATTTCTCTCACACAGAGCACACAACAAATGATGATGTCATCTCAGTGACCTATCTCAGGGACACATTTCTCTCACACAGAGCACACAACAAATGATGATGTCATCTCAGTGACCTATCTCAGGGACACATTTCTCTCACACAGAGCACACAACAAATGATGATGTCATCTCAGTGACCTATCTCAGGGACACATTTCTCTCACACAGAGCACACAACAAATGATGATGTCATCTCTGTGACCTATCTCACCATCATCCACCAATTCGTTGGGCCTCCTCCCCTCCATCTGCTCTCGTTGCTCTTTCAGCCCCCAGTAGTTGACATTGGACTGGATCTGTGTGTTCTGTTTGATCCGGGATGTCTCTGGGTCATCTGCAACGGATGTCTTAAAACCTTTCTGTTTCTCAAAGTCTGCATGGTACTGGACCTGAACGAGTGAGCAAGAAGTCAATGGTAAGAACTAAGGAAAATGATAATTTTGCGGATAAGTCAGCATAGAAATTACACGCACAGAGAGAGTGACAAAAAATATTATGTTATTGCTTTTTAACTCTTTGTCGGGGCCGTCAGTAAAAGCAATGTTATTCTTTGTAAAAATAGTGGAGACAGAAATTATGTTTCAGAGATATCAGAATGGAATATTGTATTTTAATTAGGTAATCTAGTAATTTAATTTCAAATTGGTAGCAATAGAATTTCTGAATATTTAGTTCTTAATGCAATAAATTATTATTAAAAATTATAATAAAATATTTTGATTTCTACAAATTATCAATGTTTACACACATTACAAGTTCTTCACACACAAGTAAAAATTAATTATCAAAGCTGTCTCTATGGGCAGAAACATTTTGAAATATCAAAATACATCTATTTTAAGGAAAATAAGAAAATAGCCTACATAGATTAAATGAATTCTTTTAAACACACACAGACACACAAGGGACAAAATAAAAGAGTTTGGGTTTTTCAAATATAATTTAAACTTAAGTCTTCACAAAAGATCAAATTAAAGTAATCAGCTTTAAAAAAAATAATTATATGGAGAGTACATAAATTAATGAAATACATTTTTGCAGTTATAGTCTCCCCTGATTAATATTTTATGGATTGCTCTCCAATTAAATTATTAAATTCTCATCTTTAAACAAAATAATATATTTACATCAAAATTAAGGTCCATAGTATCAAAAATGAATCAGTCTAAAATATTATAGCCAAAGTAACAAATAATTCAATTTTATATATTACTTAACTAAAAATGATTATGTTTTCACAAACACACAGGAGGTAAGTCTGGTAAGGGGTAGGAGTCAAACTCAAGTAATACAATTAAAATATATACATTTTCATTCTGTTCAAAATTTCAGAATAAGACAAATAAAATAAAAGAAATGTTAATGTTGGTTAACAAAAGATTGGAGCCAAAACTTCTCATGTGACTAAATAACTAGCAGGAGGTGGTTGTAGTGTCTCAAGTGATTCTCACACATGGTAGAACTAGGCCATTCTAGTAGAACTAGGCCATTCTAGTAGAACTAGGCCATTCTAGTAGAACTAGGCCAATCTAGTAGAACTAGGCCATTCTAGTAGAACTAGGCCAATCTAGTAGAACTAGGCCAATCTAGTAGAACTAGGCCAATATAGTAGAACTAGGCCAATATAGTAGAACTAGGCCAGTCTAATAGAACTAGGCCAGTCTAATAGAACTAGGCCAATATAGTAGAACTAGGCCATTCTAGAAGAACTAGGCCAATCTAGTAGAACTAGGCCAATCTAGTAGAACTAGGCCAGTCTAATAGAACTAGGCCAGTCTAATAGAACTAGGCCAATCTAGTAAAACTGGACCAATCTAGTATTACTAGGCAAATCTAATAGAACTAGGCCAATCTAGTAGAACTAGGCCAATATAGTAGAACTAGGACAATCTAGTAGAACTGGACCAATCTTGTATTACTAGGCGAATCGAATAGAACTAGACCAGTCTAATAGAACTAGGCCATTCTAGAAGAACTAGGCCAATCTAGTAGAACTAGGCCAATCTAGTAGAACTAGGCCAGTCTAATAGAACTAGGCCAGTCTAATAGAACTAGGCCAGTCTAATAGAACTAGGCCAATCTAGTAAAACTGGACCAATCTAGTATTACTAGGCAAATCTAATAGAACTAGGCCAATCTAATAGAAGTAGGCCAATCTAATAGAACTATGCCAATCTAATAGAACTAGGCCAATCTAGTAGAACTAGGCCAATCTAGTAGAACTAGGCCAATCTAGTAGAACTAGGCCAATATAGTAGAACTAGGACAATCTAGTAGAACTGGACCAATCTTGTATTACTAGGCGAATCGAATAGAACTAGACCAGTCTAATAGAACTAGGCCATTCTAGTAGAACTAGGCCAATCTAGTAGAACTAGGCCAATCTAATAGAACTAGGCCAATCTAATAGAACTAGGCCAATCTAGTAGTACTAGGCCAATCTAGTAGAACTAGGCCAATCTAATAGAACTAGGCCAATCTAATAGAACTAGGCCAATCTAATAGAACTAGGCCAATCTAATAGAACTAGGCCAATCTAGTAGAACTAGGTCAATCTAATCAGCTTTTGGTCAGACCACTGGAAGTGGAACCATTACTGGCCACCTGGGTAAATACAGCACTACAACAAGTCAATAACCGTCAGAGGTCATTTTTTTATAACATAACCCTGTGCCAGGGGTCATCCACAGGAGCACACACTCCTCTGCCACACCTACCTTTTTGGGGCATCATATTAAGGGTCGAGGTGACAGTGTATAGTACTGAGTAAATTGCTGTGTTTGTTTTTTCATCAGATAAGGATGCAATGCAATGCACACTTTGGAATGTGGGTTCGAAGGGAGTGGGTGGGGACAAATCATTGTTGAGCATGCCATCCAGACTGATATACCAAACTAAAGTTCTTGGCATTCTGCGAGTGCCTCATCATCTCCGGCGTGTCGGAGACGGCGGTGATCTTGTCCTTGGTGGCTTCGTATTCACTGTGATATTGAATCTAGGAAAATGGTCAGTCTTTAGAGATGTTCAAGACACTGAGGAATCGTTCAGATGGCGAAGAAAACAGGTCGGCCAGTTTGGAATAGTGACTTTCATTGAAATACGAGGGTCAACATTACGTGAACAGTTTAAATGAATAATGCAGGTTGGCCACTTTTGAACTGTGACTTTAATGAAATTTGGGGAACAGGATTACGCTAAATTTGTTAATGAAATAAAACAGCAGGTAGCCAAATGATAAAAACACACTGTCTTCAACGTGGGCAATAGAACATGTCACATGGGGCTTTGGGCAATAAATACTGTCTTCAATTAGGGCATTAGAGCATGTCTCATGGGGCTTTGGGCAATAAATACTGTCTTCAACGTGGGCAATAGAACATGTCACATTGGGCTTTGGGCAATAAATACTGTCTTCAATGTGGGCATTAGAGGATGTCACATGGGGCTTTGGGCAATGAATAATGTCTTCAATGTGGGCATTAGTGCATGTCTCATGGGGCTTTGGGCAATAAATACTGTCTTCAATGTGGGCATTAGAGGATGTCACATGGGGCTTTGGGCAATAAATAGTGTCTTCAATGTGGGCAATAGAACATGTCACATGGTGCTTTGGGCAATAAATACTGTCCTCAATGTGGGAAATAGAACATGTCTCATGGGGCTTTGGGCAATCAATATTAAGTACTATTTATTTTACTTTTAACTTTCATTTTAAGAATAAAGTGGGGGTTAAATAATTCATTCAAATTTAAAAAGAGATAGCATATTTAAATATTTGACAACAGTAGGTGAGGGAGGGGGGGAGAGAGCAAGTATTAGGGCAAGAGTCTAACAAAATCCTGGTCAACTCTTGGAAATGACTGCCCCTCCCTGCCACTTGAAACTTTTCAGTCATCCTGGCAAGGGTCATTACTAAGACGATGATTTGGAGGAAGGGGGGGGGAGGAGGTAAGCTGGCCTTGACCTACATTAATGAAGCTGTATATCAGTCCGGTAAGAACAAATCTTGGAAAGAGTTATCACCCCTTGACAGTGTCCCACTATGTCACGTGATGTTTTTGTTTTGCTGTGACTGTTCAATAGCATTGTGTAACTGTCATGTGTGTATTTATTCCATTGCATAACAGTCATGTATTTATCTATTGTATTGTGTTGCAGTTATGAATTTACTCTTCATAAAATTATTTCCTTCGTCCATCTGATCAGAACTCCTGTCTATCAACCTGTATTAGACCAAACAATAGCTGACTGTCCGTCAGACCAAACAATAGCTGACTGTCCGTCAGACCAAACAATAGCTGACTGTCCGTCAGACCAAACAATAGCTGACTGTCCGTCAGACCAAACAATAGCTGACTGTCCGTCAGACCAAACAATAGCTGACTGTCCGTCAGACCAAACAATAGCTGACTGTCCGTCAGACCAAACAATAGCTGACTGTCCGTCAGACCAAACAATAGCTGACTGTCCGTCAGACCAAACAATAGCTGACTGTCCGTCAGACCAAACAATAGCTGACTGTCCGTCAGACCAAACAATAGCTGACTGTCCGTCAGACCAAACAATAGCTGACTGTCCGTCAGACCAAACAATAGCTGACTGTCCGTCAGACCAAACAATAGCTGACTGTCCGTCAGACCAAACAATAGCTGACTGTCCGTCAGACCAAACAATTGCTGACTGTCCGTCAGACCAAACAATAGCTGACTGTCCGTCAGACCAAACAATAGCTGACTGTCCGTTAGACCAAACAATAGCTGACTGTCCGTCAGACCAAACAATAGCTGACTGTCCGTTAGACCAAACAATAGCTGACTGTCCGTTAGACCAAACAATAGCTGACTGTCCGTTAGACAAAACAATAGCTGACTGTCCGTCAGACCAAACAATAGCTGACTGTCCGTTAGACCAAACAATAGCTGACTGTCCGTCAGACCAAACAATAGCTGACTGTCCGTTGCACGCCCATGGGAAGAGCGTTACTGGACTGACAAATGTCAAGGACAACACGATCTCACCAATCTCTCCCCCCCCCCTAAACATAGCGCGTGCCTGATTCTATCCAAGAAAGTTTTCATTCAGATGTTTAACTAAATGACATGATTCATTGCTGACTATTCCCGGGTTACAAGAACTAATTACCACCTAGTAAATTAGTAAAGAGATCATTAAATATGGTATTAAGAACAGAATTTTGATTACCCTGAATCTTTTTTTAAAATTACTTCACTTATTTTGGTATTTCTTAGTAGTTTGGCCCTTTACGTCACTGCATTTACTTGTACGCCTTGAAGCCTTGGTTTATTTCATTGGGATTTTTAAAAAAAAACAGTTCAATAAAAACGATTATGCCTTTAGCAACTTTCACTTCTATTTGGCTATTAGCACGGCTGATAAAGCCTTTAGCCATCTCCACACTACTAGCCCCTGAACGTGAGTTTAGAAACGAGATAATAGTAACGGATTGACCATTGCCGCTGGCTGAGAACCGCTGACACAGTACTGAGAACCACTGACAGTGTTTCAAGACTATATCAGCCGTGAGTTGAGAAGCTCTTGGAATTGCGGCAGTTACGTGACGCCGCCCGCTTCACGCCAGACATCATCCCCCCTCGCCGAGTCCTCCGCCGCAAAATCTCGGCAAACTTTCATCCACACAGACGGACACCCTATTTGGTCACGACCAGCGTCACAGCTTTGGATTCACTCCCCTTTTTTCCCCGCCGCTGCCATGTCCCACCAGGGAGGCAGGACATGACGAGACCTGTTGCGATGTGCTAGAAACTTGGTTTTAGCGCCGAGCGCCGGGAGGATATTTTGTTTGTTCACAACGGCGCGATTTTAATTTTGGCGACGGGGAATAATTGGATGACGGAATTTTTCAAGGTATCAAACCAACGGGCTCCGCAAACACACCACGCAGAGGCCGTCCACAAACTCATACTCATTGTCTTTCATGCTTTCTCGACAAAAATGTGAACCGCGTTCTCAGAGCGGGAATAATTGAGTTCCGTCAAAATTAGGTAACAGTGCCCAAGTCCAATAGAGAGAGCACAGAGACCAAAGGTAACAGTGCCCAAGTCCAATAAAGAGAGCACAGAGACCAAAGGTAACAGTGCCCAAGTCCAATAGAGAGAGCACAGAGACCAAAGGTAACAGTGCCCAAGTCCAATAGAGAGAGCACAGAGACCAAATGTAACAGTGCCCAAGTCCAATAGAGAGAGCACAGAGACCAAAGGTAACAGTGCCCAAGTCCAATAGAGAGAGCACAGAGACCAAAGGTAACAGTGCCCAAGTCCAATAGAGAGAGCACAGAGACCAAAGGTAACAGTGCCCAAGTCCAATAGAGAGAGCACAGAGACCAAAGGTAACAGTGCCCAAGTCCAATAGAGAGAGCACAGAGACCAAAGGTAACAGTGCCCAAGTCCAATAGAGAGAGCACAGAGACCAAATTTCCAGGTGTTTCGGACTATTCTGCTTGCGTGCTTACAGCGTTGATTTAAAAAATTAATTAATTTCAAAGTAATATTCCTGTAGCGAGATCTAAGTACTTCTGAACAGAGGAAAATATATAAATTATTCACCTAAAATCTCTAATTATTTAATTTCAACGCAAGCGATCGTTAATCCACATTTTTTAAATAAATCCGGAAACCAATTTTTAAAATGTGTAACATTTATTTAAGGTGAAATTTAAAAGTCTTAGAACAGTACCGTGGGATTTTACAATATTCAATTAAAAAAACCGGAAAACGTCATAACTCATTGAGTAATGTTCTATTTTTAGAATACATTGTAGCGGAACAATGTTTAGAAGAATAAATACGGTCGAATCAATAAGCTCTCAAAATAGTAAAATTACGAAACCTTTTTTTCTTGTCCAATAAGCTGTCTTAAATTAACGAAGAATTAATAAATAATTGATAACATACTTCCTTCTTAATATACCTACATTTACATATTGACTCGTATCTTTAATTAATTTTTTAATGAAATTCGTCCCCCCCCCCAAAAAAAAATACTCCTATAGTGTCAACAGGATCAGATAGTTTTAATATTCAATAAAACAAAACAATAATAACGCCCAACGAAAGCTTCTTACTCTACACATGCCTCACCCCCTATTAAAAAAATGCATGTTTCCCCCAACACATGCACTACCAAACACACACACACGCCCACACACACACACCCACACGTCACCACCACGGAACCCACCAAACAGCACAAATACAAGTTTAATATTTGCTTCCTGTCCAGCATCCACAATCTCTTGATGCGACCTTCAGCGTGCAAATAGTTGTGCCAAATGGTGCGCACAGTAACGAATGGGCGACCAATGTGTGTGTGTGTAAAAAAAAACCCCAGACCAGTTGCATATTGGGGGTACGGGGGGATTTGGGGGGCTGGTGATACTATTCAGGTAATTTATCTAATCATTCTCCTGGCAAGTTTGAACTCTGACTTAGCATACCAAAGTCGTTACAAATTATTTAACCCGTAAAATCAGAAAACTCTTATCTATCAGGTAGTTCGAATTATTTAAGAGGACATAAAATGTGGTCTGTGAGGTGCACTGTGCTCCATAACCAGGCTGGCTTCAGCACAGTTCGCCCTGTTCCTCCGAAAACGTCCGGTTATGGGCCATTAGTGGACTATCTTCTCTCCGATCCCCACCCACATTTTCTATACTAACCTACTAACCTGTTCCCAGAATGGAAGGATGGTCATCTGGACCAGATCTCATCGAGGGGCCACTTCCAAGAATGTCACAAAGGTAAGGGCGGGGGGGGAGGGGGCTTAGAACATCGTGTACAGGTCAACTCCGACCACGACAGAGCTATCAGGGGAGACCAGCAAGACAGCTATCAGGGGAGACCAAGACGACAGTGCTATCAAGGGAGACCACCACGACAGAGCTAAAAGGGGAGACCACCACGACAGAGCTAAAAGGAGAGACCAAGATGACAGAGCTATCAGGGGAGACCAAGACGACAGAGCTATCAGGGGAGACCACCACGACAGAGCTATCAGGGGAGACCAAGGAGTCAGAGCTATCAGGGGAGACCAAGATGACAGAGCTATCAGGGGAGGCCAAGACGACAGAGCTATCAGGGGAGACCAAGACGACAGAGCTAAAAGGGGAGACCAAGACGACAGAGCTATCAGGGGAGACCAAGACGACAGCGCTATCAGGGGAGACGAAGACGAAAGAGCTATCAGGGGGAGACCACCAATGTTCATGTCCTCTGAGACATCTCGGGAAACGCAGGTTCAATGCCCGAGTGTATTGTTTTAAGACTTTGGACAATCATCGATAAAACAAAAACAACTTTGTTTTTGTCTGAAGGACAACACCGTCCAGTGAACTACGGCTGTGTGTGTGCATTGGGGGGGGGCGTCATCGATTAGGTTAGGACAGGATGAAAATGTCACTCACAGAAACTGGTCAAGTCAGGGGCGTGTCAAAGAAAATTCCTGGTCACCTTGCAGCAAAACGGCCTTGGTAATATTTGAATGTTGGAAGACCTAGTCTATGCAAGAATATCGCTTTGGTCATCTTGAATGCCTGGTCTATGCAAGAATATCGCTTTGGTCATCTTGAAGGCCTGGTCTATGCAAGAATATCGCTTTGGTCATTTCCGAGTGCTGAAACAGTTTTATTCATCTTCCAGGTTCTAGATTAGGTCTAATAGGCAACTTGGCCAATCGTGTTTTATTCCTCGTGGTCCACCAATAAAGATGTCCACGGCAGTCGTGTATGTGGCACTACTTCTAATTATGGCATTTGTCGTGTTTTTCAATTATTCGAGAGAGCGGCTTATCTTCACCACCAGCAAATAAAGCCATTGAGTATTTCATTTCTAAATAATGAGAATGAGTGTGTGTGTGTGGGGGGGGGGTAGCGGTTTTGACAATTCCATTTCCACAACAACTGCGGACCGTTTTGTCATATCCGGACCACCAGTGACCTTTCCCCCAAACGACCGTTACACAGGTAACAATAAAAGAAACGCAACTAGAAATCAATAAATTTGTTTGTCCAAAACCACTTCTTTTTTTTTACATTGAAACACCAATAACTTTATTTTTATCGAAGTATTTCTTCGTTTGAAATATCGTATTTTCTTTTTTTCATGGTTTGTTAGTTTTTTCTCTCTTCAATTTTTATGTGCACAATGGATGAGATAATGTTCAGTTTGAATAAATGGATAAGATAATGTTCAGTTTGAATAAATGGATAAGATAATGTGCAGTTTGAATAAATGGATAAGATAATGTGCAGTTTGAATGAGGATGACAGTGATCGAACTGTAGTCAGGTATCTGAGGACCGGAGCACTGATTAATGACGTTTGAGGACACGTGTCCTACATACCTAACACAGAAGAAATATTGCACACAACACAATCAGCACATCACACAAACACAGCACACCACAAAAACACAACGCACAGACCTCACAGTGTACACATTGTTTGTTTACAGTTCTAAGACCCGGGATGACAGCAATCGAACCCACGCCGTCAGCCCGACAGCTGTTCCTAAAATGCCTGGACAATGCGGTGGTAACGGGTTTAAGCGACAGTTGTAACCGTAAGCGACATCATGTTTTATTGGCAGGTTCGATACGCAATATTGAGGTCCTCGTGGACTTGAGTTGTTTGTACTGGGGAAAGTGATGGTTTGTACTGGGGGAGTAATGGTTTGTACTGTGGAGTAATGGTTTGTACTGGGGGAGTAATGGTTTGTACTGGGGAGTAATGGTTTGTACTGGGGGAGTAAGGTTTGTACTGGGGGTAATTGTTGTGCGGAGGAGTAATGGTTTGTACTGGGGAGTAATGGTTTGTACTGGGGAGTAATGGTTTGTACTGGGGAGTAATGGTTTGTACGGGGGAGTAATGGTTTGTACGGGGGAGGCTGTTTAAATGGGAGGCTGTTTAAATGGGAGACTGTTCCAATAAGCTCCCTAGAAAGAACTTCTTTAAAGAAATGCTTGTGAATGTTTTAAACTGAAACATTCTTTTTAAATAATTTTTTTTTGCCCGAGTGGCTGTATTTGTATTATGTACTGTCACGATGTGTCAAGTGTGTAGCCCACCGATGTGCTTGGCTGTGTCATGTGTGTAGCCCACCGATGTGCTTGGCTGTGTCATGTGTGTAGCCCACCGATGTGCTTGGCTGTGTCGTGTGTGTAGCCCACCGATGTGCTTGGCTGTGTCATGTGTGTAGCCCACCGATGTGCTTGGCTGTGTCATGTGTGTAGCCCACCGATGTGCTTGGCTGTGTTATAAGTGTGTAGCCCACCGATGTGCTTGGCTGTGTTATAAGTGTGTAGCCCACAAATGTGACCCCAGCGCACGGCTGAAACATGCCAAGGTGACAGACGGATTACCCAGTCCTTAATTATGAAATGTAGGTCAACTATTTTGGACACTTTCCGGCTAGGAACTATTCCGTCACAAGACGACCGTGAGAAAAGCTAAGGGGAGCTTATAGGAACTAGAATGTTTACATTGCTACCACCCATGTATCGCTGCTGGACAATCTAATTTACGAGTATTTAACCACACTATGTTCACTCTTTTTTTTCCTCGATTTTCTTCCATGTCATTTATTAGCTTATAGCAGGGGTGGGCAAACTACGGTCCACGAGTCGCATGCGGTCCGCGGAAGACTGCAGTAATATCGAAAAAAAAATAAAAATTATAAAATGCATGTTAAAGACGGATGTTTGTACTTGAAATGAGGCCACATTTTGGTTAGTTGCGGCCCATTTGACGTTTCATATCTTACTAATGCGACCCTCGCCCTGAAATGTTTGCCCACCACTGGCTTACAGTAAAAATTTCTTTACTAAATACACAGCAAGAGGAAATTTACAAGGGCGGATAACGTCTTTCTACTAAGCGACTTCCTTCAGTCAAGTGTATTGCTGTAATGAAATCTATTGAAGTCCACTGTCGAGGCGTTAGGTTTTAAATTAAAAATGTATACAATTTTAAAAGCAATGGGAGCTTAAGTAAGAATCCGGAAATGTATTCTGATGACTCTTGAGATTAGGTCAAGGCCACTTGTGGGACTTTTAAAGCTCTATCGAATGTCAAACGGGGGAAGGGAGGGGGGGGGGTCAAAATTATTTACATCAGCACTGGTTGGGCTAGAGCGGTCCACCTGTACACGTTCATATATTACATTACCAAATTGATGTGTGTTCGGGCCTCGTTTAATTGCAACGGGAGAACCTCTGCATTTCTGCTTGTATCACAAATCACAGGCCACAAACTTACAGATTTAAAGGGAGATGATAACGTCCCTACTTACCACCACCCGCCCCCATTTCTCCATTATTTATAGAGACTTACATTTAAATGTAAAAAAAAACCCCACAAAAAACCCAGACACAATTGAATTACTAATTCTTCACTTAACTACACGAACGAATATGTTTTACAGATAGCATGAACCTATTCAATGAAGCTGTTATCAAGCTATCGTGGGGCTCAAACAAGATAGAAATCGTAGTATCGTCTGCTAGAGTCGAGTCGCGGCTTATCTAAACATTGATATCCGACCACGTATCACGAACCTTTTGTTATCACACACTTATCCCTTAGAAGTAAATTGTTGCTTTTTTCATGCAACTTTCAAGTGTGAAGAGTGCTTGCCGATTAATTGCCTTAATTCAAGTTGGCGGTTTGAACTGTGAACGTCAGCATGGCAGTATATCAGGGCAATGGTTTTAGAACCCTTGTTTGAATTGTAAAGTATACACTTTTGTCTGTTTTAGTTATGCTGTTTTTGTGCCACTGGTGAAGTTACCATCCCATATTTCTATTATTTAAAAAAGATATATGATTTGTTTTATTGCCAAGTTGTGTTTATTTTAATTTAAAAATTTTACATCCGAGTTTTTGCATGTACCAAGACGGGGTAAAAATAGACTTTCAATTGGGTCGTCAACGCTGCGCATGTTCCCACCGGCGAAGTGGGCGGTGGCAAGACAAGTGCTGCCATGTTTCAAACACAGGCTAACGATTTCAGGGTCAGGTTATCTGACAAGATAAGCAGCTACGGCGGAGCAGGAGTTCAGGATTAATTTGTGTACTTCGCAGATTTTAACTTCTTAAAAAAATGTATGGATAAATATTAGGGGTGTACCAGATTTCGGCTCCGGCTCATCGGGAATCCGGCCATTTTTTACAAATTCGGCTGCGGCTGAATTTCACATCACAAATCCGGCTGGTCGGTAAAGCCATAATATATAGACTATATATATAATGAATAATGGCTCCAAAATCCAGCCAATTTTACAAATCCGTCTCCGGCCGCATTTCAACAATTTGAATCCGGTACACCATTAATAAATAGCGGCATGTTTGTAAGACTATAAGTTTCCTGGGTACAAAATTCATAGATTTTCTTCTTTTTTTTTAAATAGCAGCCACCATAAAATTATTTTTACCAGTAGTAGTGATATGGGAGACGGAGGTGGAGGAAGAGTATGTTGCATTATATGAAGATTGTTACACGGAAGATGAGAAATTGTGTGTGATGACGTCATCCGACTAAGACTTGGGTACACAATGAATTGAAACAATAACAATAACATCGTTTGTTCATTTCGAAAGTGACTAGTCCTGCACATAAAGTACCGGTAGTCCATTAAAGGAGTGGGTAAAATATCAGGAACAGTTTGTTGTACTGAGTGATAACAAAGACGATTCTGTGCTTCATAATAGAAAACAAAAAAACTTGACTGGTGAACAGTGTACATACATTGACGTTACAACTGTTGGTGGTCGGCACGATTAGGGAAAGGATGGTCTCTGTACTCATGTGGCTTATACAGGAAATACTGGGTTGCCCTATTGGGGTATTGATGCTACAATTGTAGGACTGTGACTGAAACTGTGGCAGGGTAAAATAATTAGAGAAAAAAATTGGGGGGGAGGGGGGTTACTTACATTACTCTGTATTTTGGTGTTCTCCGCTATCCTTCTGGACTCTGGTGTGTCTGCTACGGCCGTTGGTTTGGTGGTTGGGTAGTGACTGGGAACAGAAGATCAATAACATAAGACTTTGGCTGGGTGGGAAACAGTGATATAGATTATAGATGACATAGTGGTTAACAGTGCAGTGATTGGCGGTAGACAGCTATAGATTGGTGCGTGGCCCGTCAAAACGGCCCCAGACAAATTAACATTTTTAAACAAAAAAATTACTTTTTTTTCTCTTCATTGTAAGCTTTTGTTAACTTTTTCACCATTAAAAAAAGTGGTAAAATTATTTCTTGTGATGTTATTATATAATTTCTTGTCGACAAACAACCATTATTGGTACCATATCGAGTAAAGGCTATTAAATTCATTCTTGTGATGTCATTATTATTGTTTCTTGTGAACTAAACCTGACACTGAATCGTTGAGAGAAAATACGAATATAAAATTTGATTGTATTTTTTATTATTTTTACAGGGCCGTTTGACGGGGCCGTTTTGTCGGAGCCCATTTGTCGGGGCCGTTTTGTCGGAGCCGTTTTGTCGGAGCCCATTTGTCGGGGCCGTTTTGTCGGAGCCCATTTGTCGGGGCCGTTTTGTCGGGGCCGTTTTGTCGGTGAACCGATTGGTGATGGCTGGAGAACATGATAAATGATATTTGGTGGTGACTTGAGAATATATGTTAAATGACTTAGGGAAGTGTGCATGGACTTGGTGTATGTTTATAATTTAAGCGTGCATGACTTGGTGTGTGTTTATAACTTATGCGTGCATGACTTGGTGTGTGTTTATAACTTATGCGTGCATGACTTGGTGTGTCTTTATAACTTAAGCGTGCATGACTTGGTGTGTGTTTATAACGTATGCGTGCATGACTTTGTGTGTTTGTGACTTATGTGTGTATGTGCTTGTGTCTAGTGTAGGCGCACAACCCCTACTTTTCATTTGTGGTGTGTTCATAATGTTGGTGTGTGTTCATAATGTTGGTGTGTGTTCAATAATGTTGGTGTGTGTTCAATAATACCAGGTTCCTGTCAATACTCAATAAAAACTCAAATGACTAACAATCAGAAAACACGAACACTTACGCGTTGCAGTACGGTAACTTCTCATAACCTTTGTAGTTCTTCATGTTTAACGTCATCCCACACACCTCGCATTTGAAACACAGCTTGTGCCATGTCTGTGGAAGAGAGGAACACAACAAATACACGGTTATTGGGATATGTATACATCAGGAACATATGAATTTTTAAATCATGGTTAATTTCCAAGCTAGAAGAAAGCTACTATAAGACAGACCGCAGACTCTGTGAACTATTCCCTCAAGTTAGAATCACAACTTTCGTTCAGTTCTCGCGTGTTAGAGGAAACTGAAATACCCAGGAAACGCAAAATATTGATATTTCAAAACGTTAAGTCGTGTTCAAACACAACGGATGGTGTGCTGGGTCTACTGTGATAACAGGAAGAAATACATGACCAATTGTAATACTTTTTGAACAGGGTGAAATACATGACCAATTGTAATACTTTTTGAACAGGGTGAAATACATGACCAATTGTAATACTTTTTGAACAGGAAGAAATACATGACCAATTGTAATACTTTTTGAACAGGGTGAAATACATGACCAATTGTAATACTTTTTGAACAAGGAGAAAGACATTCCTTATTCGGAATGATAGTATGATCAACTCCTCGTTTAAGTAAGTTGAACTAACAATAACATAATTTCGAATACATTTCTGTTTGATCAAACTCCGTCCTAACTTCCAGGCAGGAACTTAAACATTACGGGATAACTATTAATTAACGTTAAAATACGGTTTCTCAAACGCTGGTAGGTATTAATTATTACATTTACACAGTTGCAGGGTCGTAGGAGAGGGGCTCTGAGCTTGCGGTGCGCCGCTTCAGAAACTTATTTTGTATACAAACAGGTTGAATTGTTTTAAAAAATAATTGTTAAGGGACGGCGGCTAAACTCTTGGTCTGTCGAGGGCGGCACCAAGCCTTGTTGTTAGACCACTGCACAGGGCGGCACAAGCCATTGTTGTTAGGCCACTGCACAGGGCGGCACAAACAAGCCTTGTTGTTAGGCCACTGCACAGGGCGGAACAAGCCTTGTTGTTAGGCCACTGCACAGGGCGGCACAAGCCTTGTTGTTAGGCCACTGCATAGGGCGGCACAAGCCTTGTTGTTAGGCCACTGCACAGGGCGGCACAAGCCTTGTTGTTAGGCCACTGCACTGGGCGGCACAAGCCTTGTTGTTAAGCCACTGCACAGGGCGGCACAAGCCTTGTTGTTAAGCCACTGCACAGGGCGGCACAAACCTTGTTAGGCCACTGCACAGGGCGGCACAAGCCTTGTTGTTAGGCCCCTGCACAGGGCGGCACAAGCCTTGTTGTTAGGCCACTGCACAGGGCGGCACAAGCCTTGTTGTTAGGCCACTGCACAGGGCGGCACAAGCCTTGTTGTTAGGCCACTGCACAGGGCGGCACAAGCCTTGTTGTTAAGCCACTGCACAGGGCGGCACAAACCTTGTTAGGCCACTGCACAGGGCGGCACAAGCCTTGTTGTTAGGCCCCTGCACAGGGCGGCACAAGCCTTGTTGTTAGGCCACTGCACAGGGCGGCACAAGCCTTGTTGTTAGGCCACTGCACAGGGCGGCACAAGCCTTGTTGTTAGGCCACTGCACAGGGCGACACAAGCCATTGTTGTAACGCCACTGCACAGATGGCCTGATTTCAGCCCAGAGTTTGGCCACAGGTGATGATGACCAGCCAGGGGGGGGGATAATCTGTGTCTACCTGTGATTGATTCGTATCGATAATCATGAATTTCAGCACGCGGATAGAGGCGTCTTGTGGGGGGGGGAGGGGTGTATAGAGGCGTCTTGTTGGGGGAGAGGGGGGTCTTGGTAACACAACTACAAATACACGAGACTGGATGACGTCATGACACTCCACCCCCCACACACACATACTCTTTTCAACATTAAGTGGCATAGATATAAATAACACCATACCGTATACAAAATTGACTACAATTTGCGGGGGAAGAACAAAGTGATTTCTTTGTGACTTGTTTACGAGGTGGCATGCCCAATACCGTTCTAAAAATAGAATGTGGCAAGTAGATGGGAATGTTGGGATGGCGCGTGCCAATGTTTTCATGGAATTCGTGGAGGAGTCAGTGCTTCTCGGAACCGAAATACATGGGGGTAGGGGTGGGGCAAAGAGAAGTAAATATCGAAGACATGATACACAGACGACGATTAAGTGGAGACAACTTTCAAATCGTGCGAACTAAATGATAAAGAAGGCCATAAGTATAAGTATAGGCAGCAGCTTGAGGAAGAACGTGGGTCCGCTTTCGCACTCGAAACGTTGGTCAGATTACGTACCGGTCTTTCTCTAAACTTCTAAGTATACTTCAATGAATCGATGCGTCTCAAATACGCGACCCTCGGGCCCCGCACAATGTGTTTTCATCATGTCACAGCGGTCCTCACGCAATGTGTTTCCATCCTTTCATAGCGGTCCTCACGCAATGTGTTTCCATCATGTCACAGCGGTCCTCACGCGATGTGTTTCCATCATTTCATAGCGGTCCTCACGCAATGTGTTTTCATCATTTCACAGCGGTACTCACGCGATGTGTTTCCATCATTTCATAGCGGTCCTCACGCAATGTGTTTTCATCATTTCACAGCGGTACTCACGCGATGTGTTTCCATCATTCCATAGCGGTCCTCACGCGATGTGTTTCCATCATTTCACAGCGGTCCTCACGCAATGTGTTTCAATCATGTCACAGATCTATGACCAATGACCAAACAAACAAGAACTAAAGACTAAATTAAATCATTAATAACATAATTTAGTGGCTTTTAGTAACAAAAGTAACAAATAAAATATAAACATTGGAGGTGTTTAAAACAGAATAGTAAAAAAGTTAAAACAAAGTAAGCCAATTTGTTATTGATGTTTGCGCTTTTATTTTAAACTAACTTACGACTTACGGCTTACGACTTACGACTTACGGCTTACGACTTACGGCTTACGACTTACGGCTTACGGCTTACGACTTACGGCTTACGGCCACATGTGAAAAATCTGTCCTATTTACGGGCTATGCATAGTTGAGAGTTTCATGGTCGTTAAAAATGCAGTTGAAAGCAAATATATAGCACAAAAAAATAAAATAAAGACAATATGGCGCTTTGAAGCTAAATATAAATCTGTTAGAGTATTTACTAAAGAAATCATATAAGCTTGCAACTAAGAGAACTTTTGTTTAAGTTTGTTTAGAGACATTTGAAATCCCCACCGTACGGTCTAATGGCCAGATTCATTTTACACCACGAGCCAATAATTAGATTTACTTTCAAGCACGAGCCAATAATTAGATTTACTTTCAAGGGCGAGCCAATATATTTTTTTTTCAGCACGAGCCAATGGTTAGATTTACTTTTCATCATGCAAGCCACTAAGAGGAGGGGAGCAAAAGGTGGGTGTTATTCCGTTTATAAGTTGGAGCGGGGACACAAGACAACAAGGAAAGGTTGCAACAATAATAATACAAAGACAGCAAGGAAAGGTTGCAACAATAATAGTACAAAGACAACAAGGAAAGGTTGCAACAATAATAATACAAAGACAGACCAACAAGACGTGTAAGCTTGGCGTGACCCCATAGGATGCCACAAATGTGTTTATTTATAGAAGTCGTGATTCCTCATGCTGTTGCGAGATGACGAACATATCGGTTTGAAAAGAATCATTGTTTGCAACACTTCTGTTCGCTGAATCATTACGAACTAGACAAAATAATAAATGAAACAACCCGTAAAAAAAAATCGTTTTTGACAATAAATCCATTATATATGAGACAAAAACGAAAAGTATTGATTATGTTCAATATAATACGCACCGCACGACAAACATTTACAGACTGAACGTGACTGAACTCCCCTTGCTGTAAAACACGGGGATGTGGTCATCGATGGCTGGAGTGAACTCCAGTGACCCGTGAAGGTCAACTACAGCAGGCGGCTACATAGAGATAAACTAAATACAATATTAAAAAAAATATTTTTTTAAAAAAAAGGACACGCTTTTATTTACATATAGAAAGTGCAATAAAAAGAAGAAAATAAAAATGTTCTATGATAGCAGGTGAAATCCGTGAACCTATACACTGCGCATAAAAGCCTGGAGCGCCCATCACAACTCGTTTCTCTTTGCATCTATTCTTTTGCATATAGATACATATTTCTAATTAATATGATAGTAGCATGTACATGATCAAAGTTGTGAAACTTTTAATATGTATTAATATTGATACAAATGTGTATTTACAGCCTTGTACATGATAATGAAAGCGAGTTGTGATGAGGGCCCCACGCTTTCATGTGCAGTGGATAGGTTCACGGATTTCGCAACAGAGAGAAAGAGAGACAGAGAGAACAAGACGATTAAGTTAATATAAGGGATTAAAAAAAAGAAACTATCTTGCAACAGGATACGATTATTTAATTGGATTTCTCGGCTGTTCCATTAGGCTACGACCAGTAACTGATTGAAAGGGGCTTGCGTGGAGTTGAAAATCCCATTCATAACTTGACTACCTTGACCATGACAATGTAAACAAAGTAGCCGTATTTGAGTTACAACCTGCATGGGGCACCGTGAGAAAGGTCATCAATATTTGGTTTGTGTAGGACCCTCTAGTACTCCTCTGGTCAAAGGTCACCAGCGATCTGTCAAAACTAATCACTGTGTATGACCCTCTAGTACTCCAGGGTCAATGCATGCCATCGATATAGTAGAGCGCTGCATACACCGACCACCTCCAAACATCACCCATACAGTTGCATTCAAGTTGACATAGTTGAAAAGTAGATAACATGGCTGAATGATGTGTGAAAGAAATAACAATCGAAAGACGAATGCCCAGAAGCCCGTGCCCTACGGACACAAATTGGGTGCCCAACCGACCAACACAAGCTATACAAGCACGGAACAGCTGTGGAGAGTGTGCCTGTCATTTTGTGGATCACGGTCCGCGGGCCGAACCCTGCCCAGGTGGCTGTTGTGATGCTGAGGTACCGAAAACAGATTTAGCACGTGCCGCAGGCGAGTGGTGGGTTTGGGGTGGAGTGACAGAAGTTTGTTGGAAACCAGTTTATAATGATGCTGCTGGTGTGTCGATTGGTACGGAAATATGATTTTTAAAAAAGCATTTGATGAACATTGTTTGTTTGTTTAAAAAAGAATAATAATAAAAATAAATAAATGTAAAAAACATTTTTTAAAATTATAATATATATATATATATATATATATATATATATATATATATATATATATATATATATATATATATATATATATATATAATTGATCAATTTTGTTGTATCTCAATTCTGTTCCACCAAAATCTTTTTACTCTTCTTGGTTTGGAAAAAATCGATTTTCGTACTGCATTCCAGATAAGAACAATAGGTGGTGCCCCCGCTCGCCTGACTGCACCAAAAGACATTCAATGCCAATAGCAGGGTTAAAGTCAAGTCGTTAATTTAGGTTATTTAGGAGATGGGGAATACATTTTAAGAGGTTACAATTAGTCCAAGTAGGACTAGATATGTTGGTCTATAACTGACGGCCATTCCATTGGGAAAACACTGCGCGTGTCAGAGAGAGAGAGAGAGAGAGAGACAGAGAGAGAGAGAGAGAGACAGAGAGAGAGAGACAGAGAGAGAGACAGAGAGAGAGAAAGAGACTAAATCCGTTAACCCAACGTAGGGTTGAGAAAAAGTAAAGAAAAAGGATAAAAGGCCTGGGGGGGGGCACCGTCTTTAATTAAATAGAATGTTTCCATCAAGGCATCTCTGGCTGGTGCTGTGTTGTTGACGCATGCGCGTGTTTGTGCTGATGTGGGTGGGGGCGGGATATGCTTGAGAAAACTGGAATACATAGAAAACTGGAATACATAGAAAATATCGAATCTAAACTGGGCCCCAGAGAAGATTGGTGAGCCCATTAGCAGCATGTATTGTATGTAATTACTAGCACCATGTATTGTATGTAATTACTAGCACCATGTATTGTATGTAATTACTAGCACCATGTATTGTATGTAAATACTAGCACCATGTATTGTATGTAACTACTAGCACCATGTAAAGAGTGAAATAAAACGTTGAGGGATGTTTTAGCTGGCTGGTTTATTTAATATTAATTTCTATTGGGTTGTCCCGTTAATTGGGAAAACAAACAGGTCAATCAATATTTTATATACTTTAGAATTTTTAAAAGAAAGAATTTTTACTTCACAATAACTGTTATTAAAAGAAATAATTTAAAGAGAAATTTGAGCGTCACTCAAATTAAAGTTTAAAAACAGTATTTGTGAGATCCCGTGACTATGGTACTCTCATTTGACAATGAGGTTTGCTTGGATAGCGCCTCTAACATATACATAAATAAGTAAATACATAAATACAGTTGAAAGTTACTGATTACACGGTCTATTCAAAAAATATTTTGTATAAAAGCTTGACAATAACGACAAAGTTATCAGCCCTATTGGTTCGTCACGTGACCGGATGTGAGATCAGATCCCTGTTTCCATGGCGATTATTCTTACCCCCCCCCCTCCCTCCGAACCCCGCTCAACAGACAGTCCGCCACTGGAACGTACTTCATTGCCGGCAAGACGACACACAAGAAAGATTGTAGTAAGCTGGCACCAGAATCCCAGACATTTGGTCATTCGAATTGTCATGCAAGCCCTCGAGGTTTCCCCGGAATAATGATACATCAACATCTTCTGATCACTAGTTCACGAGTTCATGTTAAGTGTCGCTACAGCAAATAACGCCCCTCTTCAAAACTGAGCGGCAACTGTAACTGCAAAATGCGTTATTCTTTTTGTTAATATCTGTATTTGTGGATATAGTGCGCGTAGAAAAACGTAACTGGGCGTTACGAATGCTCGAGATGGGATCTTTTAATAATCGTAGGTAACCAGGAGAAGTCGAGAGCCTTTTTATTCGTGTCCTCAGTCCAGTGATAATATTTGTATTTTACCCACGTCTCTTTGACTTAGGGCAGAGTGTGCAAGCCACGGCCCGCGAACAGCATGCGGCCCACTACGACGTTCTGTGCGACCAGCGGAAGTCTGCAGCAATATCGGAAAAAATATATAATAAATGTATGTTAAAGTTAAAGGTGGATGTTTGTTCTTGAACTGGTGCTGCACATTGTTTTTGTGCGGCCCCTTGACGTTTCATTTCTAACCAATGCCCAGGTGAGTTCGGAATCCCACTAGGTAGGAAAGGTGCAAGGGGCATCACTTGACTCCTTCAATTACTCAGTTACGTCATTCTCTGGGTCACCTCACTCAGAGTCCAGTCATATCTCTGAGTCACATCACTCATAAAGTCCAGTCATATCTTTAGGTCACATCACTCATAAAGTCCGGTCATATCTCTAGGTCACATCACTCAAGTCCAGTCATTTCTCTAGGCTTTAACACTTCATGGGTATAGTGATTCGCTGAGGCATAACCCTAACTAGGTCAAGTGATGCATTACGTCATGTCATTCACCAGGACATGTCATTCACCGGGACATGACATTCACCGGGTCATGTCATTCACCGGGACATGTCATTCACGGGGACATGTCATTCACCGGGACATGTCATTCACCGGGACATGTCATTCACCGGGACATGCCATTCACCGGGACATGCCATTCACCGGGTCATGTCATTCACCGGGTCATGTCATTCACCGGGTCATGTCATTCACCGGGTCATGTCATTCACCGGGACATGTCATTCACTGGGTCATTTCATTCACCGGGTCATGTCATTCACCGGGTCATGTCATTCACCGGGACATGTCATTCACAGGGTCATGTCATTCACCGGGTCATGCCATTCACCAGGACATGTCATTCACCTGGACATGTCATTCACCGGGTCATGTCATTCACCAGGACATGTCATTCACTGGGTCATGTCATTCACCAGGACATGTCATTCACCGGGTTATGCCGTTCTTTAGCTAATGTCATGCACATGAAACCCCCACCCCACACGTCCCGCCAACTGAGACACCTAAACCAGCACGCGCTGCAGACGCCCCCACCCCCCCCCCACCACCAGAGCCTGCCTGGATGAGGCACCGAGTGGGTGAGCAGAGCCCTGGTTCCTGCACCTCATCCAATTGACTCTCAAATTAACCCCGACAGTCAACAGACAGCATGCGCTGGTGATAGTTACAAGTGGCGGCTCTCACGATGACTAACAACACGACAATGGAAAACAAGGCCACAATGGTGTTTTCCCGCCGCTAAGTTTTAAATATAATTAATGACACACAATTTGAAGGAATATATTATTTAAGGTGACCAGACAAAACGACAGGTGACAAAACGATGAGTGACAAAACGACAAGGTGACAAAACGACAGAAGACAAGACGACAAACTGACAAAACGACTAAATGACAAAACGACAAGAGACAAAACGACAAAGTGACAAAACGACAAGGTGACTGACAAAACGACAACATGTTTATTGAGAATATTTGGTAATTAATTATTTATAACGTTAAAATTTAACTTTTTTTACTAAGCCTGTCAATTATACATAAGATTAAGATTAATGATCTCAAAAGATGTATTACTGTCCAATTATACCGTACAGTCTACCTAAAAGTCTGTTTACCTACTAAATAATAATGTAAATAGTTTTGTGAAATCTCATTGAGACTCTCTACAGTTAAATATAATGTAGTCATCAATGTAATGGTTAAATATAATGTAGTCATCAATGTAATGGTTAAATATAATGTAGTCATCAGTGTAATGGTTAAATATAATGTAGTCATCAATGTAATGGTTAAATATAATGTAGTCATCAGTGTAATGGTTAAATATAATGTAGTCATCAATGTAATGGTTAAATATAATGTAGTCATCAATGTAATTGTTAAATATAATGTAGTCATCAATGTAATGTAGTCATCAATGTAATGTAGTCATCAATGTAATGTAGTCGTCAATGTAATGGTTAAATATAATGTAGTCATCAATGTAATGTAGTCATCAATGTAATGGTTAAATATAATGTAGTCATCAGTGTAATGGTTAAATATAATGTAGTCATCAGTGTAATGGTTAAATATAATGTAGTCATCAGTGTAATGGTTAAATATAATGTAGTCATCAGTGTAATGGTTAAATATAATGTAGTCTTCAGTGTAATGGTTAAATATAATGTAGTCATCAATGTAATGGTTAAATATAATGTAGTCATCAGTGTAATGGTTAAATATAATGTAGTCATCAATGTAATGGTTAAATATAATTTAGTCATCAATGTAATGTAGTCATCAGTGTAATGGTTAAATATAATGTAGTCATCAGTGTAATGGTTAAATATAATTTAGTCATCAATGTAATGGTTAAATATAATGTAGTCATCAGTGTAATGGTTAAATATAATGTAGTCATCAGTGTAATGGTTAAATATAATGCAGTCATCAATGTAATGGTTAAATATAATGTAGTCATCAGTGTAATGGTTAAATATAATGTAGTCATCAATGTAATGGTTAAATATAATTTAGTCATCAATGTAATGTAGTCATCAGTGTAATGGTTAAATATAATGTAGTCATCAATGTAATGGTTAAATATAATGCAGTCATCAATGTAATGGTTAAATATAATGTAGTCATCAGTGTAATGGTTAAATATAATGTAGTCATCAGTGTAATGGTTAAATATAATATAGTCATCAATGTAATGTAGTCATCAATGTAATGGTTAAATATAATGTAGTCATCAGTGTTATGGTTAAATATAATGCAGTCATCAATGTAATGGTTAAATATAATTTAGTCATCAATGTAATGGTTAAACAGAAAACGGTAACAAGTTTAAAAAGAAAACTTTAATTATATGATTTTGTTGGTGGAAAATAGTTCGAAATGGGACAATGTAAAAAAAAGAGTCTTGAGTGTTGTTTAAGTTTTGGCCGATGCGCTATTGAGTTATTGAGTCTGACACCACTAGTCTGTGTTCAAAGTGACCTAGTCACGGGGGCTTCATTAGGGGCTTCTACGGTGATCTACGTTGTTTCCACGAGACGTTGTCGTTTCACTGTGATCTACGTTGTTTCCACGAAACGTTGTCGTTTCACTGTGATCTACGTTGTTTCCACGAGACGTTGTCGTTTCACTGTGATCTACGTTGTTTCCACGAAACGTTGTCGTTTCACTGTGATCTACGTTGTTTCCACGAGACCTTGTCGTTTCACTGTGATCTACGTTGTTTCCACGAGACGTTGTCGTTTCACGGTGATCTACGTTGTTTCCACGAGACGTTGTCGTTTCACTGTGATCTACGTTGTTTCCACGAGACGTTGTCGTTTCACTGTGATCTACGTTGTTTCCACGAGACGTTGTCGTTTCACTGTGATCTACGTTGTTTCCACGAGACGTTGTCGTTTCACGGTGATCTACGTTGTTTCCACGAGACGTTGTCGTTTCACTGTGATCTACGTTGTTTCCACGAGACGTTGTCGTTTCACGGTGATCTACGTTGTTTCCACGAGACGTTGTCGTTTCACTGTGATCTACGTTGTTTCCACGAGACGTTGTCGTTTCACTGTGATCTACGTTGTTTCCACGAGACGTTGTCGTTTCACTGTGATCTACGTTGTTTCCACGAGACGTTGTCGTTTCACTGTGATCTACGTTGTTTCCACGAGACGTTGTCGTTTCACTGTGATCTACGTTGTTTCCACGAGACGTTGTTTCACTGTGATCTACGTTGTTTCCACGAGACGTTGTCGTTTCACGGTGATCTACGTTGTTTCCACGAGACCTTGTCGTTTCACTGTGATCTACGTTGTGTCCACGAGACCTTGTCGTTTCACGGTGATCTACGTTGTTTCCACGAGACCTTGTCGTTTCACTGTGATCTACGTTGTTTCCACGAGACCTTGTCGTTTCACTGTGATCTACGTTGTTTCCACGAGACGTTGTCGTTTCACTGTGATCTACGTTGTTTCCACGAGACGTTGTCGTTTCACTGTGATCTACGTTGTTTCCACGAGACTTTGTCGTTTCACTGTGATCTACGTTGTTTCCACGAGACGTTGTCGTTTCACTGTGATCTACGTTGTTTCCACGAGACCTTGTCGTTTCACGGTGATCTACGTTGTTTCCACGAGACCTTGTCGTTTCACGGTGATCTACGTTGTTTCCACGAGACCTTGTCGTTTCACTGTGATCTAGGTTGTTTCCACGAGACGTTGTCGTTTCACGGTGATCTACGTTGTTTCCACGAGACGTTGTTTCACTGTGATCTACGTTGTTTCCACGAGACTTTGTCGTTTCACTGTGATCTACGTTGTTTCCACGAGACGTTGTCGTTTCACTGTGATCTACGTTGTTTCCACGAGACCTTGTCGTTTCACGGTGATCTACGTTGTTTCCACGAGACGTTGTCGTTTCACTGTGATCTACGTTGTTTCCACGAGACGTTGTCGTTTCATTATCATAAAAATGTGCACGTACTGCACCCTAACATGAAACATGTCTAAGTAAAATAATTTTAAAGTTTAACGTTATTGAAACAATTACCAAATATTATCTTTTTAAAAAATGTAGGAAGTAAAAAAAATTACGTGTAATATAATTGTAATTACATTTACATGTCAAAAGTGGAGTTAACTTGTCATGTAATTTAATTACACCTTTGAATGAAGTCATGGAAATGGTGTATAATTAAAAGAATAGGTAAAATAATCCAATTGGTTATTACATGTTCATGTAATCATACGCAAGTCTGATAACCGAATACCGTGTTTCTCCAACCGTTTGGCATGTAGAATATCTTAAAAATTTGATTAAACTTTTTTGTATATTTAAGGCATACATGACAGTGAACATGATTTCGTTTTGTAACTTTGTCGTTTTGTACCCATGTCGTTTTGTCACCTTGTCGCTTTGTCACTAAGTCGTTTTGTCTCTTTGTCGTTTTGTCACCTTGTCGTTTTGTCAATTGTCATTTTGTCACTTGTCATATTGTCACTCATCATTTGTCATGGAACCATTATTTATAAAAAAAAATATTAGTTTTAAGTTTAATAAGCATTAAGTTTCTTATCGGGGCTAAAATAGTGTGAAATTGAGCCCTTACATTTGTTTTCAATCTTCAGTGAGAGAGAGAGAGAGATAAAGAGAGAGAGAGAGATAAAGAGAGAGAGATATAAAGAAAGAGAGAGAGAGAGAGAGAGAGAGAGATAAAGAGAGAGAGAGAGACTTAGAGAGAGAGAGAGAGAGAGAGAGAGAGAGAGAGAGAGAGAGAGAGAGAGAGAGAGAGATATAAAGAGAGAGAGAGAGACTTAGAGAGAGAGAGAGAGAGAGAGAGAGAGAGAGAGAGAGAGAGAAAGAGAGAGAGACTTACAGAGAGAGAGAGAAAGAGAGAGGGAGGGTATAAAAAAGGGGCGTAAACAAATAGCCTGATGTAATCACACGTGCACGGATATTTACCATTGTAACAGAGCTAAAGATACTCTAATGTAACAGAGCTAAAGATACTCTAATGTAACAGAGCTAAAGATACTCTAATGTAACAGAGCTAAAGATACTCTAATGTAACAGAGCTAAAGATACTCTAATGTAACAGAGCTAAAGATACTCTAATGTAACAGAGCTAAAGATACTCTAATGTAACAGAGCTAAAGTCACTCTAAAAATGAAGTTAAAAGGCAGTAGTTAAATTTAGAACTAATTATTATCAATAATTCAAAATGATGTTATGATTCATAGTTTTAAAAATTCTAGTTGATTTCTTCTTGGACTGAAGCTAAGTTTTCTTTTACTTTTATTGTCGTATTTCCTTAGTTTTGTTTGCTCGCGGCTGAAGACTTTTTGCCAATACGTTCGTTGATTTGTGGCATCGTGTCAGACTCACGCAATTTTTTTCTAACACTTAAAAACCATTTATTTCCACTCAGCCTGCTTGATATCTCTTAAAGCCAATTTAGACGAGGTCTCCCCCCCCCCGCCCTCCCTCCTACATGACAAAAGTAAGAGGTCATCCCGCCCCTCCACCTTGTACCAATCAGCCGTCAACAGAGTCACGTGACACTGGCAGGTGACGTCACGCGATCCTCCGAGAGTTGCCGGTTGACCTACAAGATGTTACAATATCAAGCGTCACGGTTTGGTGAACACCCCCCCCCCGGTCCCCACCCCACCCAATAGCACAGATGTTTCTGACTTATCGTGGGGGGTCCTCAAACTATAGTCCACGAGCCCGAGCCAACCCGGGGATTAGATCTGAGCCATTCCGAGGAATCAGGTCCAAGCCAACCCGGGAATTATATCTGAACCATTCCGAGGAATCAGGTCCGAGCCAACCCGGGAATAAGATATGAACCATTCCAGGGATTAAGACCGGAACTTTCCCGGGAAATCAGACCCGAGCCATTCCGGGAAATCAGACCCGAGGCATTCCGGGAAATCAGACCCGAGTCATTCCTGGGAATAAGACCCGAGCCAACCCGGGGAATAAGACCCGAGCCAACCCGGGGATTAAGACCCGAGCCATTCCTGGGAATAAGTATAAGACCCGAGCCATTCCTGGGAATAAGTATAAGACCCGAGCCATTCCTGAGAATAAGTATAAGACCCGAGCCATTCCTGGTAATAAGTATAAGACCCGAGCCATTCCTGGGAATAAGTATAAGACCCGAGCCATTCCTGGGAATAAGTATAAGACCCGAGCCATTCCTGGTAATAAGTATAAGACCCGAGCCATTCCTGGGAATAAGTATAAGACCCGAGCCATTCCTGGGAATAAGTATAAGACCCGAGCCATTCCTGGGAATAAGACCCAAGCCATCTCTTGGAATCCTGTTTACGTAGACTGTGTTTGGGTGTATTATGTCAGCCAGGTAAGAAGCGATCAAGGTCAGGGCACAGGTGAGTCGGGAATGCCGCTTGGTAGGAAAATTGCAAGGGGCAATAACAAGAGCAACGGAAGTGAACTCATGCTGACACTCTTAAATTAAATTGGGAACATTGAAATATCCACCCTGATGTGATGCCCTAGGCCAGTACCCCCTACTCTTCTCCCGACCCTTTTTGCCTTTTAACGGCCCTGGAATTTGTATCATTCAAACGTCCAATTTCGATTTAATCTTTATGTCACATGTCACAACATGAATTTGTAATTTTTGTCTATTTTAAAATATAAGTAGTGAAATCTTTCAGCGGGGACTTCAATATTTTTAGCTTGAAAATAAAAGCACTTAAATAGGTCAAATAACACACAAAATCTCCAAATGCCATTATTATATAAATAATACTAAAATTGAATGTCTATTTATTAGACTCTAATAATAAAATTAAACCCCATGCACTACGACTATATGGCTTTAACTATAACTGAAAGTCTAATACTGTACTATAGATATATAATATACTGTACTATAAATATATAATATATAATATATAATATACTGTACTATAAATATATAATATATAATATACTGTACTATAGATATATAATATACTGTACTATAGATATATAATATACTGTACTATAAATATATAATATATAATATACTGTACTATAAATATATAATATATAATATACTGTACTATAAATATAAATATACTGTACTATAAATATATAATATATAATATACTGTACTATAGATATATAATATACTGTACTATAGATATATAATATACTGTACTATAAATATAAATATATAATATACTGTACTATAAATATATAATATACTGTACTATAAATATAAATATATAATATACTGTACTATAAATATATGTCAAATACTATAATTGAACCCCATGCCTTACGACTGAATGGCTTAAACTATAACTGAAAGTCTAATACTGTACTATAAATATATGTGAATTGCTATAATTGAACCCAATGTACTACAATGAACGGCTAATATTATATTTCAATCTCGAATATTAAAATTCAACGCCTTATACTTCAATTGAACATCTATTACTATGTTGAAATGTCAATATGTCAATTGACATCTAACAAACTAACAATAACAGACCGTCGGTTTATTTCTGAAAGTCATGTTCTCTCTATCTGACACTGTCATTGTCATGTTAAACTTTCATTTGTCGGTCGTGTTTGTTGTTATAAATGTCATTATAACGGGACAAATGTTATTTATTTGATTAAACAAAAACTAACTACATGGACACTGCCTACTACTTCTGGTCATCTGGTGGGACACTGCCTACTACTTCTGGTCATCTGGTGGGACACTGCCTACTACTTCTGGTCATCTGGTGGGACACTGCCTACTACTTCTGGTCATCTGGTGGGACACTGCCTACTACTTCTGGTCATCTGGTGGGACACTGCCTACTACTTCTGGTCATCTGGTGGGACACTGCCTACTACTTCTGGTCATCTGGTGGGACACTGCCTACTACTTCTGGTCATCTGATGGGACACTGCCTACCTATAAAGTTGTCACCTAGTGATTTTCCGTGACAACAGACCCCCCCCCCATAAGCCATCACTGTTAGTACAGTACTAAGTGTCAGGACTGGCCGATGGATTATAAATACAGACATGCTTCTTCCCCCACCCCCCAACCCTGTTTTATTACAGAGGCGTAGCGAGGTAGGGGCAGGGGCGCCAGAATAAGGCTTACAACGTTACAATACATAGGGTTGGTGTAAGGAGGAGTGTACTCAAGGGCACTAAAATCCCCCCCCCCAAACACACCTTCTGTGTAACAGACGCAAGAGACGAGAGTAACAGCTGGGAGTGTAGAGAGACCAACGTTTACGTCACTACTGTTAACTAAACACCGGGCTTAAATCATTGGTCTGTGTGTGTGTGTATGTGGAAAAAAAAGGGGGGGGGGTGACCCTATCTGTAGCTAAACACTGCAGCCTGGGAGAACAATAACAAAGACCGCCATCGGGACACTGAACAAAAACAACATGCCGCCAATTCACGTGTCTGTGTTTTCTGAACAAAGCTTTTGGCTACAGGACGTTCCCGTAGTTTTCACTCGTAACTCGTATATAGTAGTTAGTTGTTCCGTTGTACATGTACTTCAACAATGGTCGCTTAATAACTTAAGAGAAAAAAAAAGAAGGCTAAAATTTAACTCCAAGAAGCAAGGTAACAAATTAGTGGGTGTGTGGGGGGGGAGTGGGGGTTTGAAATGAAAATTTTAAAAAGCCACACACGTGAGAAGCTACGTGATTTGGGCCGTCCATAATTGTCGTCACTAACCAAGAAGGGGGGGGGGAGGTTGAGAAACGTGATGTCTCATCAAGACGCGCAGCTTGAAATAAAAGTTCCACTTAATATTTGATTTCTTACAATTTATTTAATGATGTTTTACATGGCTTCACGCGTGTTACGATATTCGAGTGCAACCTTACACTAAATACGTACTTAAATGACAAAAAGTGATTTGAAATATGCTCTTTTTCAAATAGAAAATACAGCTTTTATGGGGGGGGGGAGATTTGTGATGTCTTATTGGAGGGGTGTCTAAGTTTTTGTGACGACGCGTGAGTCATTTATGGACGGCCACTTATATAACGGGCAACGGCGTACATAAGTACCAGCGTCCTGGCCAGGCAAGGAATTGTCATTAGTCCATACTGACTGCCCCCACCAACCTATTGCATATTAAATAAAAGTACCATCACCACCCCTTCCATCTTAACGCCCTTACACCATCATTGCGCCCCCTGACTACGCCACTGCAGAATAACAATACGTGCTGCCACATAAAACGTTCCATGGCTGTGATCGAGTGTGACGTTGCGCGTTGCGGACACGCCTCACGTGAGACGTGGAGCGACACGTGACACTGGCCAGCGTCCCGATTTACTTCATTAATTAATCTGGAACCAAAACACCGCCACCACAAGGCGTAAAGTGAAGTAACAAGCACCGTGAGTTGGCCACGCCCCCTCACTTCACCAACATCAGAAATTAAATAACCGGTATAACACCCCGTGTAGTTAGATAATAGAATTTCTTGGAGGAGGAGAGTTTAAAAGGGGAGATAATTCAGAATGTATTTAAGAGAGCGAGAGACCACACAAATAAATAGAAGTACAACAACAAAAAAAAGATGTTTAAAAACCACGTTTTTATAAGCGGACTAAAAAGAAGAAAATATTTTTTTTAAATTTAAAATAAGTACTATGATGTAATATGACTAAAAACATGGGGCGGGCGCTTCTCAGGCTTAACTAATTCAATTCACTCATTTTCTTACTCGTCATTTGTAAACCCTAATCATTTTAGCCAAAAGCCTAAAAAGCGCCCGCCCACGTTTTTAGTCATATTACATATTACATCATAGTCCTTATTTTAAATTTAAAAAGTTTATTTTCTTCTTTTTAGTCCGCTTATAAAAACGTGTTTTTTTAAAATCTTTTTTTTACTTCTATTTATTTTAATCTTTTTAGCCTGAGTGTATGCTATGGTGAGTTTTGAAGTATTAATTATGTTCAAATATAATTAATACGCATTGCCCGACAAACATTTACAGACTGGAAATGACTGATCTCCCCTTGATGTTAAACATGGTTGATGTGGTCGGGGTTGGTGTGAACTCGGCACGTGAATGTAATGTAAACAAGAGCAGACGGATAATACATATGCTTATATATAGATAAACTAAAAATTGCATTAATTTATTAACGGTACGTACATTCGATCGATCTGAAATTTTGAAACAATGCATTGTCATCCAAGATCTATCTGTGGTAAAATTTTGAGATCTCTAGGACCATCAGAAAGTGGTTTAATTTTACGTTGGCAGATTTGAAAAATTGTGGATAGACAAACATGAACGAAAGCAAGTTAATAAAAACGTGGTAAAAAGGTCCAAACTTACGACATACGCAATGAAAGTTTTACGAAGACCTCACTTCCCTGACGTAACAGATCTGACCAGCGCTAGATTCATTCATGGGACAACACAAACTACGCGATAAGACTTTCTTTTAGGGCCGGGGGGTGGAGGGTGTAGTGATAGACTGATTAGTTATCTTAGTTATCTGCGTGAGGCGTGGACAGGGATAATTACCGGTAATTAGTACTATAGTAGTACCATAAGATGTTACAAAAAAATTAAAAGGAGGGGGGAGGGGTGCTAAAGGGGAACCAATTACTCTTTGAGCCCGAACATTTCTATAACTATAACAAACAATAGAGAGTTAGAGAGTTTTTATTTTCTTAATGTCATGATTTCCTCACCTTGGCAATGAAATGCCCTGTTAAATGACTTCACATTTCTAAACGGGGGGGGGGAGATTAACTTGAAGAAAGCAGGGTGCCCTACAGGGCCGTCTTAACGCATAGGCCCGTTGGGCATTTGCCCGGGGGCCCACGAGCATAGGGGCCCCATGGAAATATGTTTATTTATTTTTTATTTTTTTATTCCTGCGGGGGAGGGGCCCAACACCATTTCTTTGCCCAAAATGGTGTAAAGACGGCTCTGGTGCCATACAAATAAATCTTGAGTCAGCTCTGAATACATACACTACATTAAGTTAAGTGCCACTGAATTTTGGGCCATAAACCATTAAAATGATGGCAACATAAAATGAATAACAATATCTATTTATGAAACGATGTGGCAGTCATGTTTATTCTCACAGCAGAGTCTCCCCAAACTTTAATTGAATAGCACATGAAACAACGGCGCTACAACTAAGCTTCAAGTTGTTTACATTTAATTAAACTCAAACGATCAGACACTTTTAATGTAATTTGATCAGCAGGCCGCGAGGTGGGCCCAGGGGTACAAGGTGGCCAGCAAATATTTATACGATCCAGGAGAGTCACCGATGGAGAGTGTGCTCCCCCTGTCACTTCTAAAAAAGTTGTATCACGACTATTTAAAGGTGTATTCACCCATGTGGCTCCTATTGTCAAAAACTTTTAACAAGGTGGTTTGACAATTAGGTAAACACTGTCACTACCAATAAACCAATTTTTACAAGGCCGTTTACCCATCAGACCCCGGCAGCCCACTGCTACTAACAGGTCTGTTCATCCCTCGACCCCTGCTGTCCACTGCTACTAACAGGTCTGCTCATCCCTCGAACCCTGCTGTAACTACCGTTTTGTTTGTTCCCTTAATACAATGACTACTTTAATCACCTCAGCTGGGCTTTGAGTTTGAGTCTCTCTCAACTGTAAATCGTTCCTATGGGAAATGTACCACACATGTCTCACATGGTCGTAGCCTTTTTTAGGAGAATGTTCAATAAACAAACACCCATCACTCAATTTATGTTTAAAAAAATTAAAAATCATCAATTAATAATTAAACCAATTCAATTTTTTTTTAAACCACATTCCTTTAAAATCGTATTGAAATTATTTTCGTAGCCAAAACAAAAGAGAGTTAGAGAAAAAGGGAGATAAAGTAAAATGGGAGTGATCTCCCCTCCGACTGCACGCTTGATTTAATGATCCCACTATTTACTATTTAGTTTATACATTGATAAATTAGCAGATCAGGTTCATAAAATTTAATATAATACAAACTAGCACCGCCATAATTAAGTGCCGGATGTAGTGTCCTTCATGCATTTTGCACTACACAGTGGTTCTCATATTTTATAGGCATTTTTAAGACATGAGTATGAGACAACAGACAAATAATATACACGATATTTGACAATATACCTTTGAAAGACAATGCTATGGACTGCAGACAATTGGAAAGAAACCAGTTTGGAGAAAATTTAAAACATATTGGTCAGAGCCAAAAGAGTCTCTCTCTACACAACTGGTCCTTTATGAAGTGGTGTTCAAAGGACACATCACTATTCATTTCAAATGGCCTCTTTTCAAAAATGAGTATTTACAATTTAACTCCAAAACTTTTGGCTCCATGCACACCTCAAAGACTTCCTACTACAGTAGTTATATTAACTAAATAGGCCAATAATATAACTAGATAGGCCAAGCAAGCTTAAGTCATTCTCATGTTGCTTGTCTACATTTTTAATTACTATTTTGAGAGCCCCTGATTTTAAATAATTAGTTTACACCACATAAGTACGAGTACAAGATAATCAAACAATCAACACGTCTTCCCGTTGGTGCAACACAAAAACTGAGGTCATCAGACATTCATCTCCTGGCGCCATCAACAAATGGTAAAATACCAACTCATTGTTATTCTTCCTCAACGTTCTGGGAATTGTTCCAGAAAAAGTCAACTGAACATCAGTGCAGAAAATAATTTTTTCAGATTGTGTTATTAAATCCCTTATATTAACTTCACCGCCATCTCTCTCTGTCTTGGGCTCGCGGTCGGTCGGGAGGGCGGAAAAACAAAAGTAAAAAATGACCCACTTCCTGTGATGCCATCGAGCTGAAATTTGGCACATGTAGCAGTCGCTATTGTTTACATTTTACGGGTCACTTGACTTCACGCCAGCTATCGATGACCACATTTCGTGTTTAAACCAGGGAGAATTCACTCAGTTTCAGGCTGTAAATGTTTGTCGCGTTGGAACATAATCAATACTTTAAGTTCTGTCTAATATATAAGGGATTTATAGTCAAAAACTTTGTTTTTACAGGTTGTTTTTTTTTACATCTATACTTAAATCCTATAGTGATATACAGTAAATGCTCAATTTAAAGGAAAAAAAATCCTTCATGACAGTTATTTTTGAAACATTGTTACATAAGGTCTCATAACTAGGTCAATAAAACTCCAAGCATGCATATAAAATATACCCAGCTCTATAATATGTAGGTACATATTATAATCAATTTAACAAAAACTAATACAACAACTATGGTTTAGTCATGGTATTTCAATAACTATATAAATAAGGTGATCTTTGGCAATACAAGAGTTAACAGTATATTCTGTGAGGTGGGTTTGTTGCCCTCAATAGAAATCAGCAGATAATCTTAATTATGCGACTTGTATTTAAATATGCGTATTTTGTCATAATAACTCACGATTATAGACAGTAATAAACAAAAGCCTGTCTACTGTTCTTCCATCAGTCAATGTAGTTAGAATATAATAAACTTACTAATCTATACTAAACTTAACTCCTACTCTATATTGTCAAGAGAAATGTATTTTGAAGAGATTAATTGTAGTCTTAGAGATTGGGGTCATTCATAAAATTCAAATTAATGTTGATGTTTATTGCAAATTTTATGCCATATATCAAGAGTGCCAAACACATGTAAATTCACATATATTCACTTAAATTTTAATTTCTTATCAGAGCTAAGACACGTACACTAGAATACTTCAGTACAATGATAAAAATAACAATAGTTCTTGCAAGACTACTACTGAGTCTACTGGACAGTACAAATATTTAAATATACATTATATCTAAATAATTCTAAATCTTGCTCTCCTGTTTAAAACAATGAACTGGTAAGAAGTCTTAATTAAATCAAAGAAGGGTGGGAATTTTTGAAAATTATTGTCAAATCCTCACTTTTAAAAAAATGGATGAAAGTGATATGACAAACTCATTTTTTCTGCTGATTTTTCAATTCGCCTATAAATTTTTATATTGTCATAATTATTTATTACCATAAATGTATTGTTATAATTAAACTTTTAGGACTACAGCTATTCATTAATTAATGACAACAGCCTACAGATTGTGATGGGAGAAATTCTCATAGCTTATAAAACGATTAATGTCTGTATGGTGTAGTTGCTAAGGTTGAAATATTTTTCTAACTATGGCTTACTCATTACTATTACCAAAAAAAAACCTGCCCACTGGGTGAGCTACCCACATATTCACTCATACTCATACCTCTCAAGGCTGAGGATAACACAGGATGTACTTAACTCTCTTATTTCCACCGTTAAGCTCAATAATTGACAGCAGATATTACTATAAGTCTGTATTGACTTATGTCTGCTTTTACTTTTACAACTCGGATCATATGAACTTGAATACATGTAATGTAAAACCAGCATAGATATGACTACTACAATTAAAATCATATTTTTACTGTATATACTGAAAACTTACTTTGATATCATATGTAGTAATAGTAATAGCATTATTAGTTTAGTAGTATTACTAGCATTAGTATTAATTTTAGTATAGAGTATATGTATCTTATTTACGCTTAATTTGACCAAACTGAACAGTGTAGATAGTAGATATATCATATATATATTATATAATATATATGATATATTACATATATAATATAGTTATAGTATAAGTATAGCCCTTAAATAATAAAATGGGGCTAAATGAAAATAGCCGAATTTAAGATAGTAAGTCAATAAGTCTTTACAAGTCATAAAATCATGGCTTAGTTAACTTAGTAATAATAGTAAGTTAAGTAAGCGGCTTATTCTTTTAACTACCCAGAGCCTACTAAACTACCCAGAGGCCAGAGCCTACTCAACTACCCAGAGGCCAGAGCCTACTCAATTACTCAACTACCCAGAGCCTACTCAACTACCCAGAGCCTACTCAACTACCCAGAGCCTACTCAACTCGCCTATTTAAACTATTATTGAAATTATTGTTATTGTTAGTCATTTAAAGACACTAGTGAATAGTCTAGTGATTTTGTTTTGGGGATGGTATGTGAACGTGCAAGTGATAGTAACTAGACTGAAGTCTTAAGTCACTGTAGTGTAGACTTTAGGTCAGGACTAAGCCTACGTGAAGAGTGAAAGTTTAATAGAATATTTAGGGCTTCTCATAGTAATTGTAGACTCAAGCAAGTACTAATTCTAATACTTTATTACTAACACAATGACTGTAATACCGTGATGTAGTCAAGACTTTCACTTTATAAATATGTATTATTTATATTTTTAATTATTTATTTATGCCTGGCCTAGAGTCTAGGCCTAGGCCTAACTTCTAAGCCGAAGCCTTAGTGAAAGTGTAAGAATTTATTTAGGATTTAGGACCTAACCAACAGACTATTTATTCAGTATTCAACGTAACAATCAAAATCTATTAACAGATAAGACATGATTATAATTTAATTATTGTTTTACTGAGGGTGTTTACAGATATAAATAATATAATTAATAAAGACCTCAGCCACACCCACTAGTCTTAGGACTATGAAAACAGTTGAATAAATCAAGGGACAGAACTCGAATTGACTTTTTTAATTACACGGCCATGTCCGTGTACGGGCAGACTAACATCAATTTAGCGTCTACACACGCTGTAGCGGTAGTCACATATAAAATAGAACCAACAAATTACAATATGATATATAAATTTCATTCATTCAGACATGAATAAGTAATAAGGCTCACCAACTAAGACAATGAATTAAAGGATGGTTAGAATATAGTATAGTTATCTTTCGTAGGTGTGTAGCAGCGAGAGCGGAATCTAAGACTAAACTAAACTACTGAAGAATCCCGAGTCCACGATCAAGGGCTAAAACGTAATTCGCCTTACCTTGTCGAGACATTTTAACTCTTCTGTCGGATAGACGATCTTTAAACATTTAGCACACTTTTTGTTCATCTTGATTTAATCCAAACGTCCTCTCTCAACCCGAAACTTTTAAATAATCCTCCGAAACACACACTAATAATAGCAGCAGATTTTGAAATCAACAAATGCCGATTTTTGGGCACGGAAATGGACTGTAGCGCAGCCACAACGCTTACCGCCAGTAGTTCTGTAGTGCCGTGTGCAAAACACAAAACCGTAATACGGCGAACCGCATTTATTGTAAAGGGTGCGTCGGATATATTTGAATAAAAATAAAAATTCCAATCTTATTCGTTGAATGATTTCATTTTAAACCATTTATTTATTTTTAAATGGCTTATAAAAAATACTTTTAATTTACGACTATGAAAGACCAGGGGCCAACAGTGAAACCATGCGTCACTTTAGCTTGCGTGCCGTGATACTGATACTGTTTTTTTTTAGCGGGCGACAAAATTATATAGAATTCCTTATGCCTTTACAATAACATTAAATTGATTGTTAATTGGATTATCTTTAGCTAGTCTTAATAGCAGTGATTTTAAATACGTCATACACAAAATAATTTCCAAATGGTCTAAGTCCAAACTATATAAATTTCATTTCTATTTTTTTAAAATGATTTTCAAGTTCTTGACGCTTTTAGTATTTTAGTCACATCTGCAATACTGGCACTGGTTGATATTTACGATTTTACAAACATTTGTCAAATAATATAATATAGATGCAAAACAAGTAAAATACAAATACTTCGCATTCGCCATTTAGTCACTTAGGGTTTATATTTCATGGCCATATAGAAATAATAAAGTCTCAGAATACCGATAAATCTCACAGTGGCAAAGAACGTTCCAAAGTAGCCTCCCTTTCGTTGAAGTTACATATGGGCTAATAACGTTTAGGGGCTTCCTTAATTAAAATAATAATGTCAATAAACAAATTAGGGCAGGGGTGGGCAAACTACGGCCCGCGGGCCGCATGCGGCCCGCCAGAGCATATTATGCGGCCCTTAGGCGTGTACATGTTGCGATCTTATGTCAATTTTAATTTTATTTGTTTAGAATTTTCGCTATATTTTTAAATTTTGATTCCGAATATTTGATTGCAATCTAGTTATTTTAAATAGGTTTTATGGCTCCAGAATTAATTTAATAGTGATCATTAGTCATTAATTGTTAACATCCTTATTCGAAACTACATTTAATCTGAACCTAAATTGGCTTTTGTTTACGATTTAAATTTTTAAATATAGTAATTTAAAAGCAAATAGACGTTGATGTAACCATGAGCGCTGCCGTAAAAGAAAGATTGAAGACGAATGTCGTGTTTTTAATGACGAATGGACCGCTAAATATCGCTTCACAAGCGTTGACAGCAGAGCAGTCTGCTTGCTGTGCCGTGAGTGTGTGAGCGTCTTTAAGGAGTACGACTTAAAATGACACAACCAAACAAAACATTTGGATTTTGGGCACAATTTAACGAACGAAAAGAGAAAAAGAAAATGCCAGGAGTCGGTTAATAATTTAAAGAAGCGGTAACTGTTTTAAAAAAATACTTTAATTCAAGATGCTGCAACCGAACAAAGTTTGGTGCTGTCCCATGAGATTGTCAAACGGAACAAGACTTTTTCTGACAGCGAGTTTATTAAGGAATGCTTGTCAGATGCAGCAAGCATTATGTGTCCAGAACAGAAAACAAAATTTAATAGCATTTCTTTCTCAAGGAGAACTGTAGTCAGACGTGTTGAAATAATTACTGACAATTTAATGCACCAACTTTGAGATGTAAGCTTTTCATGGTATTCTCTTGCGTTGGACAAAAGTACCGATGTACAGGACACAGCACAATTGTTGGTATTTATACAGGGAATAAACTCTCGTTTTTGAGCTTACCAAAGAATTACCTAGTGCTGAGCCACTCAAAGACACAACTATAGGCCAGGATTTATTCAATGATATTTAGAACTGTGTTGAAAGAACTGGGTTGGTGTGGAACAAGATAGCAAGTGTAACAACCGATGGACGCTTGCTTTGACTTGGAAAAACGTAGGTCTTGTGAAGTTGATACAAAATAAAACTGATTTGTAAACTGAATGTTATTATATTATATACCACAGCAGTGTCCGCTGGCTGAACCTGTGAAAGATATCGAGGCGAGTGTGGGATCTCAAAGAAAAAATAGTTATGTTCTTGAAGATGATAGGTTTTGTTTGTGACTTTGTTACTAACCTTGTCAATGAAGAGTGGAAGTAAGACTTCATTTTAGGTACGACATTATGGAAAAGTTGAATGAACCGAATGTCAAACTTCAGGGCAGTGGCTTGTTTGCACATGAAATGTATGTGAATATTAAATCATTTCAGCCAAAGTTATCCCTGTTCTCCAGGCAAGCAGGTGAAAACAGGTTTTGCCATTCTCCTTTGCTGAAACAGAAAAACCATTTCGGGTGAATAGGCTAGCAAGTACAAGGCTCAGTTGGATGCCTTGTTTGTGGCATTTGAAAGGAGGTTCCAAGACTACAAAACCTGGAACCAATCTTCAATATCCTCAGTTGGCCACTTAGTACAGAAGCTGAATGAGCCCCAGAGGATATACAGTTGATATACAGTTGATATACAGTTGATATACAGTTGATATACAGTTGATATACATTTAGAACTGCTGGACCTACAAGCAGATTATGACCTGAAGGAGAAGTTCAAGTCAGTTCTTCTGCTGGAGTTGTATGGATGTTTGCCCAATCCCGGAAGCGCTGGGGGTATCATAACTATTTTAATGCGCTCCAAACTGGGGGGAGGTGGAGGAACTGCACAGCCAACAGCAGCATTTCCACCCTTAAAACACTTTGCTGCCAAACTTTGTCACTATTTGGGTCCACAAACATCTGTGAGGAAGCTTTTTCTTGCATGAAAATAAACAAGAGTAATAACTGAACGATGTGGACTGACTGCAATTTGAATGCAGTCATGTGAATCACAACCAGTAAATTGGTTCATCACTGTTCAAGAAAAGAAAATTATCCAAAATTGTGAACAGTTACATACTTCGCATTAATTATAATTGTACTCTATGGTCAGCTTGTATGTAAATTACGTTCCTGCGTCTTCACAGTCATTATGACAGGTAGCAATAAAATTTTGTTGAAATAATATTGAATCGTAAAAGCTTATTATCAAAAAAGAAACTGTTTCAGCTCGTATTTAAAATATAATGTACATACATGTGTAATAGATTTGGAATGTGAAAAAAATGACAAGTACATGGTTATAACATTAATTCATATATTATACGTTGTAAATTGTACCGTAATGTAAGTAGACAAAATATTAATGCGGCCCGCCTATAACAATAAAGTTTTCAATGCGGCCCTCCGTAGAAAAAGATTGCCCACCCCTGAATTAGGGGGTTTGGCTAGAATTATTTTTTTTACTGTTGTCAAAGGGACTGAAGTGAGTCCAAAAAAGTTTAATTTTTCTGTCATGGTTTTTTTTTCTTTTGAATCAAATTTTTAAAAAGTTCTAATATTGGTAATACGAAAGTTTTTTAAAATATTTTTTAAAAATATTTATCCTACATCAAATAAAAATCGATTTTGAAACTTTGTGTCTTTGTTATTTTTGAATTTGTATAAAATTGGTTTGAAATTCTTGAAAATTTTTCACACTCTCGCACTGATGAAATAATTCTGTTTTCTTTCTAATAATAGTAGTATTACTTATATTTGAAAATTTTAAAATTCCAACAATTTTAAATACACTGGAATAAGCACCACAAACAGGGGCGGATTTCTACCTATGTCTACAAGGCCCTGGCCTAGGGCCCCCAGCTAGCCTAGGGGCCTCGGTGGTGGAATCTTTACATATGCTCATAAAATATTTACTTTAATAAGAGAAACAATCTTGAATTAAGAAAATTTGAGGAAAACCAAGATTGTCCTAGTCCTAAACAAATTAACAACTATAAACAACAAATTGAAACATAAAAACATTACTCAAAACATAATTTGTAAAAACTTATATTGTTTAATGAATGACCATCTCTTCGCGCATTGTGGCTGTTGTGAGGCCACTTTCTGTTCGTGAATTGCATTTAGAGGATCCCATGAAAGATTGATTTTTTAAAAAAGTGGGAACTATGTTATGACCCTAGAACAGTGCGATCCTTTTCTGGATTTACACATAAAATGCCACGGTAACAAAGGAAGTGGCACAACATCATATCTTTCGTTAAAAAGTATGCGATGAAATGAGCAATAAAACGGCAGAAAATGTAATAAATACAATCGTGACTGAGATAAAACATGCCAAATATTTCTTTATCTCTGTGGACTCTACTCCAGAAATTTCTCATGAAGATCAACTTTCTTTCATTGTGATATGTCTCTGAAGACGGCTGTAGGCCTACTGTCAAAAGATTTTGAGATTCATTCCAGTATTCATTCATAGTAATATACACTGTATTATTCTGAAGTTTATTAAAGTCAATAAAAATTATATGTTCTGTACTAGTGCATTTAATTTTCTAAGTTTCCAAAATAGCTTCGAGATGGTTGGGGGCCCAAAAGTCAAAAGTGACTAGGGGCTCTTATGTCCGGCCTGACCACAAATATATTAATTTTAAAAAGCCGAACACTCTTTTATGAAAATATATTATGTATTACCGATTTTTTAAATATTTAACTAACAAGTTAAATTATTTTTTAACGATTAATCGGCCCATCACTTACATATTACTGGTAGTCAAAAAAAAATATATAAAAAAATAATAAATAGCGGCCGATAAATTATAACAAATTTCATGACGATTACTAGAACATTTTGGTTTTAAACTATTGGCTGACGGGAATGTTTAAAATGTTGATACATTTTATTGTATCCATTGTGAGAAATAGTTTGCCTACCATGGTTCTAACACTTTGCCTACTTATCAAACCAAATGAAAAGCGTATTAAGCTAATGGTAGTAATGGAGTCTCACTCAGAGACAGAAAATGACGACAGCTCTTCTGATAAATTACCGCGTTACTAAATGGAGATGAAAGTTCCTGAATTCATTAACCCTCTACAATGGTGGAATTTTAATTATCACCGATACTCGATAATGTCATTCCTTGCCAAGACCGTTTAGTGCATACCGGTTACCTCAGTTCCATGTGAATGATTGTTCAGCTCGGCTGGTTATATTGTCAATTAGACCCGCTCATCACTTGAACCAAATAATGTCAACACAGGGGCCGTCCATAAATGACGTCACGCACCTAGGAAAAAAAAGGGGGGGGGGATCACACTTTTGTGACTATGCGTGACGAGGGGGAGGGAGGGGGCTTGAAGAAATGTGACGTCACATCAAAAAAGGGTAACTTTAAATAAAACGTCCATTGAAATATTTGGTCGCTTACAATTTATTTAATGAATTTTAAAAAAAAATTCTTTTATTTTAAATCAGTGATTCTCAATATGCCGGCCGGTAGGCCATCATACGCTAGTTGGCGTAAGCTATCAAGACACTGAAATTAAATCTAATTATAATCATTAAGTTTGAGAACCCACAAGAGTACGCATGAAATTGTTACCCTGCGTCGTTTGATGTTGACATAAAAGCATTTGTGATGTAACCCCAGCTCCGTTTGGTTCTCTCACGAACTTTTTTGCCCGTTACCCCAAAATATACAAGTTTATGTGTGCGTTACCCTCCCCCCCAACCCCCAGACTCTAGGTCCTGGTCACATGACTCGGGGATTTGGGGGAGCGTCGTTAGCGAAAATGCAACTGGTGAGTTTTACAAGCATGACAAGTGTCTAAAAATGATCTGAATAGGATTATGTGTATTTATTTTAAGTCAAAACGACACCGAATATCATTTTTCTCTAAAAATGGGGGAGAGGAAATCTATTGATAGAATTATAAACGTTTTAAGTTTGATATAATTGTTCGATTGGTTTTTGGTCAAACGCTCCTAGCCATTCTAGATATAATGATAAATGAGCCCATTTAAAATTAGTCAAGTATTCATTAACTTTATTGAATGCATCAAATTCTTGACATCGCAATTCGAGAGTAGCACAAACCAACTTGTCTTCTTAGCTCAGTTTTTAAGGCATTAATTTTAAATATAACAGAAAGGAAACTTGATACAGTCAAGTCATGTGGATTAAGATTATTGTCACTCGTGTCAATATAAATGAAAGTAGGGTGGATTTAGATGTCTTTGTATAGTACGTAGGTAAGAATTCTACATAGTTGTCAATTTTTTTTTATTTAAAAAAGCATTTTCTGGAAGGAACCGGTTCAATAATGGGCATATGTTCCAAGCGTACACGTACACATGACGTATTTTATTATATCTAGTGGATTGTAGTGGAAGTTATATGTCCCAAATGAGTGTGCATTACCCCCAAGAATTCCTTTTTGACCCCAGATGAGGTTATTTACCCCTGTTCGCCGACCTCTTTCTTACGGGATGCCCGTCAGTCAATTGAGGGATTTTTTTTACAAATACATTTTTAAAATTTTATTTTTAAATATATTTTTTTCCAAACAAAGACGTTAACCGTGATGATTAATAGTCAAAGTTTAATGTGTATGCATTAAAATAAAATATAATCGAAGGATGTTAACACAGTTCGTTTTCTGAAGGGCGGTTAAAAGTTTTTAAAAAAATGCTTCATGTGGGTTACGATATTACAATGTAGACCGTCACTAAATAAATAATAAATACTTAAATGACAATAAAAGTGATTTGAAACATACTTATTTTAAAATAAAAAATAATAATAAATTATTATTTTTTTTGGGGGGGGGGTGTCAAAGCTTGTGACCTATTTTTAGAAGGGGGGGGGCGGTCTAACTTTTTGTGACGACGCGTAACGAGGGGGGGGGGTAAAAAAATAGGCCAAATCGCGTGACGTCATTAATGGACGGCCCACACTTGTCTTTTTGCGTAGTTGGTTAAAACACGACGTATAAAGGAAAAATTCCAGTGTTATTTAGATTTTCAACAAGAACGTTTAATAAGTGTTACTTATGTGATCATAAATTTTAATTTTGGCTTTAATCGAAATTAACGATTAATTAATCGTTAATTTGTCAAAAGTTAACAATTTAATTTAAATTACTCGTTAACATCCCTAAATATATATATATATATCTAATATATAAAGCTCAGTTGGTGTTTGTATCTTTGTATGTTTCACTTTTCGACACTCTGTTACACAGCCACGGAAAAACCAAATGACGGACGGGGACCAGATTTGGCAGAACGGTTCCTTTTACCCTGAAGATGGTTTTAAGTTAGTTTTTGTAATTGTCCCTTTTGCCCGAATGCCGTAAATTAAATAATCAGAAAATGCAGAGACAAAGAATGAAAAATTTAACCTCATTTCTATATAGAACAACTTTACGCGGACGTTCAAATTCCGTTCAAAGCGAGTTATTCTTGGTGAAGTTTTTTCCCCCCAATACTTTATTTTCAGCGGTGCGCATTCAAAAAATATTATATTGTCTAAATAAAGTGCGCAATATTCGTGTACGCTTCTAAATTTGAGCTGTGCAGTACACAGAATTGTCATTTTCTTTACTAGTACTTTCTATATATTATAGACACGTAAACATATTTAATTACAACAGCCACACGATGCATTAGGTTTAATTGCTTACACGTTTAAATTTAATTGCGAATTTGTTTTAATTATTTTCCGTTCCATAACTCGACATTTAATAAAATCCTATTTATGTAATAATTGTGTTAGTATTTTTTTCAAGGCTTCATTTTTAGCGGTGCGCGTTTTAAAATTTTATCGCCCGATTACTGTGCACACATTTTCGTGTACGCATATTAAATTTAGCTGTGTCCTATTAATATAACATTTATATTTTGTTTGTCTTTTACATAAGCTATTGTCTTTTACATAAGCTATACACTTATACTATTTAAAATTAGGCTACCGGACCTATTAACACAGTAGATTAAACTAAATAAAGTGATCCCGAAAACGCTTAATTATTTTCTTTTGCGAATTGATTTTGTTATGTTCATTCCTTTGTAGTTGGATTAACATAGGCCATTTTAAAAATCAATTATTGTCATTGTTTCACATTCGTTTTTTTAACAGACATTTGATTTTTTTATTTTTTTTTAAATGTCGAATTTAATTTCTTTATTTTTTAGAAACAAAATCTGTTGTTGGGCAATGAAAGTGACTCAAAAAAGAATTTCATTTGTTTATGATATTATACCAATTGCATACAGCAGTAAATTTTAATCGTAAATGTAGACACACATATATAACAATTCAAATATTATTTCCATGTTAGAACAACTTTAAATAGATTACAAAAGTAGAGTTATTTTTGGTCCAGTTGTTATGAGCAGAATTTTTTATTAAGCCAGAATATTTCTATAACCATTTATTATTATTGTCTAAATACGGTGCGCACATTTTCTTGAATTCTTTTTAATACGACTGCTTTAGTTTCTTTCAATTATTTTAGAAAGTACATTTCATATATAACATTTATAATTTAATTTATTGGCGCTATAGGTTAAGTAGATTTTGCCTTTGAAAGGGTAGTGACATATTATCTTTATCGCATAGACGCTGATGCAAATATTGTATTAATTACAATTGTGTTACGATGCAGTTCATGCAGTGTCGTAAATGTATATGAGCTTTTTTTAGTGACGATAGTGGTAGAGATCTTTTGGAAAAATGTCAACAAAGCAGTGGCCTTTTTTAATGGATACAAACAAACAAACATACAACCATCAACTGAGCTTTATATATTAGATATGCGTTTAAATTATTTTATTTCAATTTCTCCACTATGCATTGGATTAATATTCTACTACATGTGTGGATGAAAATCGCGATTTTTAAAAATATAATTCATAACTCGATATTTAATTAAAAACCATAGATGTAGCGAGTTTATTTTATGTGGAAAGCGATGGCCTATGTCAAATAAACTTACACTTTGAAAAAGTTTACATAAGCTATATATATACACTATACATTATAAACTTTCGCTACCGAGCTAAATAACAGAAGTTGACTAATTTAATAAAGTGATCACGAAAACGATTAATTAATATGAATTGCGAATTGATCATGTTATGTTCATTCCTTTGCTGTCGGAATAACATAGGCCATTTTTAAGGTTGCTTTTTAATTATTTTTAGATGTGCTTATTAACAGACGGTTGAATCTTTTTTTTAATGTGGCTCAGAAACAAAATCTGGTGTATGTGTATTGAATATAATTGACAAAATATGATGCCTTATCAGAAATAGGGAACAAAAAATGATTCCTTTTTGAAATTATACACATTGCATAAAAACAGTAAATATAAATCGTAAAATTTAGAGACATAATTTTAAAAAAAATATTATTTCCCTGTTACAACAACTATGAATACGTCAAAAGAAAGAGTTATTTTGGTCCAGTACATTTACTTTATAACAAGACTTTATTTTATGCGGCCAGCTTTCTATAATCTTTTATTGTCTAAATATGATGTGCACATTTTCTTGATATCATTTTAATACGACGTTTTTAAAAAAAAAGTATTTTATAAAGTACATTTATAATTTTGTTTATTGGCACTATGAGTTATGTAGCCTTTGCCTTTTTAAGGGATAGTGAAATATGTTCTTTATCTTATAGATGCGGTTACAAATATTGTATTACTTACAATTGTGTTACTATGCAGAGTCGTAATTATATATGAAATTTTTGAGTGACGAGGGTGGTAAAGCTCTTTTGGAAAACCTATCAGTTCTTTTTATTTAGTACAAGTTGGAATGAAATAGTAAATTTAGTTATTATGGTCGTCAAGATTCATTATTTAATAAATCATATTTTTTAAAATAGTAAGGTAATGTTAAAAGGGACTTCATTAAGTGAAAACGCGGTAAAATGGTAAATATTAAATAATTGTGTCTGTTGTTTTTTTCTTTCTCTTTTTTTTCTTAAATATATTTAATATTTTCCCCCTTAAAATGGAATATCTCTGTTTCCCATAAGATTTTAAGTAATAGATGAATCCGATATATAAATTGGCAAATAAAAATTGTAATAACCAGCAACTAATACTGGGAAAAAAGGTCAGCACACTCCCGCTACTATGTGCGGGTATATTTCTAGTATATATATTTAAACAATATAATTTGCAATTGTCACGCAAGTAGTGTCTGTCAGTCCTGACGCTACTAATTTTATAAAGCAGGGAAAACCAAATTACTGCACCAAAGCATCAAAAGGTGTGCAAATTAAATATGCGCTGTAAAAAAATATTATATGACGTCATTGTTTTCGCTCATATTTTATTTTGGAAAAGGGATCAATGTAAAAAGAGGATTTGATGATGGTTAATTATAAAACCAAAAAAGAAAGGGGCGCCGTAGGCGCCCTGCAACCCCTATTATAAAATACTTTGTGTACATTTCAGAAAGTTTAATATTTCGTATTTATCAAACAAGGACAAGTTAGTTGGGCTTTTGAAAAAGGTCGGCGCCGTAGGCGCCCTAAAAAAATTGCATTTTTTAATAAAATAAATAGATTTCAGCTGAAAACTTCCGTCATTTTTGACGGGTGTACGCTTGTATATATATAATAACATTTATAAAAGCCATAAAATTTAATATTTCTTTTGTGTGCTGTATATTTTGTTTCGTAACTAGTATCTTGGATTGAACTTTTTTGTGAACTTTCCTCCACTTCCTGTACTTGCGCAGTAGTAATCTTCCTTTACCGAAAATGTCTAAGAGAGGTATGTTTGTTTTGATCTACGAGGCAATGTAAATCCATAGAAATCCAATTCTTTGATAATTATTACAAAATTTTTAATACGAAATCAATTGAATCAAGCACACACATATGCAATAATGCTAATTATATGCCTCCAGCGATTTTATTTAGAAATTCTCCGATGGCTTTTAAAAATCCACTCCTTGAAATAAAATATTTTCTCTTTAGGAAGGGGTGGAACGGCTGGTGGAAAATTCCGCATCGCACTGGGTCTCCCAGTGGGTGCTGTTATCAACTGTGCAGACAACACTGGAGCTAAAAATCTTTATGTAATCGCCGTCAGTGGAATCAAGGGTCGCCTCAACAGACTACCTGCTGCAGGTTCTGGGGACATGTTTGTTGCCACAGTCAAAAAAGGAAAACCAGAGTTAAGAAAAAAAGGTAACTTCATTTAGTTGTCTCCTTTAAAATGTGTACTATTCTCTTACCCCTATTGCTCATTCTGGCCTTTGGATAACACTGCAGCTAAATTTTAATTTCATTTTAGTAGTTTTATTTGTTTTTGTCTGTTACGGTTAGACTTAGTTGAAGGCTTTTTTTGCCAAAACGTTCCTTGTTTTGTGACAGTGGCAGGCCTATAGCCTATACATACCCTGTGTTAGTTAGTGTTAGTAACATATGTATTTACTATTTTAAAACAATAAGCTCTATACTAGTGTATCACCCATAAAAAATGACGGAAGTTTTCAATAATTACATCCATATATCATATATACAGACAATGGGAATTATGTATATTGATTAACTTAATCATGAAGACATATTTTGGGTGAATCAGATTATACGTTCCAAAATGAGTTGTATAGCAATTAATTCTGCGTTCTCTTCCTGCGTTATTTAGGTTTATTTTTATAATTTTTATTTATTAGTTTAGGTTTGTGGTTAGGTATAGATATAATTATGAATTTAGGGTTAAGGTTAGGTTTAGTTTTAGAATTTTATTAGCCTAGTTGAATTTTCCAATTTTCGTGTCACATTTGCATATGGGACTTTGTCAATTCTTATAGATATTTGGATGCTGATTACAGTGGTTATCATTTAAATCGCGAGTGGTGGCGAGCGAAAGAGATATTTATATTATTTTATATAGTTATTATAATAATAATAATAAATTGATTATTTATATAGCGCTGTATCCCAGTAAGGAACTGGGCTCACAGCGCTTTACATGAAAGAAATAACATACTTATAAGTATTAAATTAACTTTCATATCACAACAAACAAAAAATTACAATACATTATACTAGGTACTTGATACTCGTTCTGCGCATGTCGTAAATTCACGCAAAAACTGTCATGGCGATTTTACAGTCGGTCTTTCGGCCACATCGGTAGTTCGCGTTGTACGTCACAGTTTTTTTTAAAAAAGCCCACTTCGTCATCACAGTTTTATACAGCTTGGTTTTCCGAACATATCGATACCATTTTTGAAGCGATTTCGAATTTCTACAGGCGGTGCTATACGTTTGAACTGAATTGTGTGACGGTAAACAAATTAACCCTGAGTATTAAGAGTTTGTGGTTTCAATGTAATCCTGCAACATTCATTTTCTGATTTGAATAACTTTACTTCGTTAAAATTGGCGTAGGTACTCGTTAGTTATGCTTGGTACAGTGTAAGGACTTGGAGCGAAAAAATGTCAATGCCTCATAAGTCACCTCCCTTCATAAACAAAAGCGTGGGTTGTCGGAAATGGATTTGCCGATCAATTTACGCAAAAATGAATAAATATAATTATATATTGCAATGGTAAAGTTTACTTGTTATTACAAGAATTGAGTAATGAGTAATTATATTAATAGTATTTTGAATAAAAACACAAAAAATAATAAAAAGTACACTATCATTGTGTCAATAATATTTAAACGACTAATACTAATACTATTCAATACTACTAGTACTAGTCTAATTCTAATAGTTAGAGTTCATTATTTGTAATATTAAAGTCAGTTTACAAAGAAATACAGGTCCAACTAACATTAGACACTAATACTAATACTATTAGTTTCCTAGTATTAATTCGTAAAGTATAAGTATTAGTTGAAAGTATTAGTTAATGATATTATACTTACTTATTATTTATATTATTAATATTTATAACTATGATATGTCATGTCAATGTCTTGTGGTGTACTATTAACATTAATTATAAGAGCATAATTAGAAGATTTTACTAATGAAATGCTAAGTCCAAACTGACTGATACTTACCTTAGAATTAATAATGATAATAGTGATGATGTAATCCTTTTATTTAATGTTTGTTGTTAAACATTTTTTGTTATATTTATATCTTACTCACCATCTTCTTTTTACAAAGATGAGGCTCATGAGGACATCATACACTTTTGACAACAAACACTTAATATTTTTTACATAAATAATCATAATAAATAAATCTCAATAATTAAAATACATTACATGTAATGAGATACTTAAATCTTCAAATACTAATTGATTTTAATTTGAAATTTCAGTAATCAGGCGTCGGGGATGTGGGGTATTTCCAAAAATAATTTATTGTAACTTGCATTCAGTTTTATTTTAAAAGTCAAATACTTACCCTTTAAACATTTAAATATAGTTATTGATTTAAATTTACCATATAATTAATTAAAATACATTAGGCATGCAACAGTTTGTACTGATTTATATATATATATATAAAATAATGATTTTCGCTATGATTTTTTTCAACGTAGCCTTTAAATATATATTTCAAAATTCAAAATCTTGATATACTTTAAACATATCTTGTTCATTGTTTTGTAAATTGGATTGTGAATGTATCCTAAAAATTTGATACCTTTATCTCTAAAATTAAAAAGTGTGAGGGAAAGAGTACAGAATTTTGAATTTGGGGTCACAAGTTTTTTAATAAATTATATAGTAGGTACTTTGACAGAAAATTTAAATGTTGTCCAATAGGCTTAAATAATATATCATTTAAAAGGGCTTGCTAAGACCTTTTCAAAACCACTTGTTTTGTCTTTCTATCTTTTATAGAAGTGGAGATATGATTTTTTTGTCGTTTTTTTTTGCCCCTTATATAACCTATATAATTAACTTGGAAAACTTGTGACCCGAATTTCACATATCTTTACACTTTCACTCACAACTTTTTTATTTGTATAGATAACTGCACCAAACTTTCAGGATACATTCTTAATGCAATATACAACACAATTAGCAACAAAGGCTCCAGATAGCTGCACACAATTTTATTTTGTAACTTTTTATATACCACAAGGGTACAAAAAATATTTAAAAAAAAATATTTTAAAAATTATTATAATCTCAATTTAAGAGTTTGCATAACAAATATAATTAATATAAAGCTTGTATCAATCATTCAAATGGAAACTTGAAAGAAAACCTGCAAAAAAGAAAAGACAAAATATTTATATATATTTTTTAAAAACAAAAATCAAAGATTTTAACAATGTAAAATAAAGGCATTTTGTAATAACTTAAACCAAAACATGTTATTAATTGTAAATCAGTGCAAAGAATAAATGATAATTTTATCTGAGGAAAAGATGAAAAGCTCCTGAAAAGAAAAAAAAATAGAAATTATTTTATAATTTATTGTGACATTTTGCAATGACTAACGTTTAATAAAAGGTCTTCAGTGCTGACTTCTCGCGTCTAAGCTCAGCAACCCTCTCTGTCTTCCTCTTGATGGTCTGAGTCCTTATAAACCTCAGCTAACTCTAAAGACTGGAATGATCTGTGATATTTGTGGAATAATAATTTCATTATGTATTACTGGAGAAATGTCAGAAGAGCTGGATGGCTCCATCTTTTTCTTTATTTGGACTGGTATTCTTGCAGTTGCAGGCTAAAAGAAAAGATCATGGTTTTTCATCCAGTTGAGTCTTAAACTTAAATTTCTTTTTAAAAATGAAATATTAAATAAAATAATACAAGTATACTGCCGTGATTCGGCGTGATAAGACTGGAATGAATCCCTGTTTGGTTTCAAATATAATATAGCTTGAATCTTTCCGGTAGGCTTCTAGGCTTCGTCCAGTGCAATGACAGAAACGTTCATCCCTTCCTTCTTGCTAGCACATCTGGTATAAAGGTAGAATGCATAGCCATTCCTAATAATGCCTTGCACTCCGTCTTGGGCACAGATTTCCACCAAACTGTCAAAATCCTTAAGGCTTAAAGACATTCTGCAAGGCATGGTCTAACAGGGAGAAAAAAAAATAATATTTAATTTTTAGTTATATTAATAATTATAAAATATTTTTCCATCATAATATTAAAATTGTAAACATTAATCATTGAAATCAGTGCAATAAAATTAAAGTTCAATAAGTTAAATAAGTTGCGTTAAGTATTAGTACCAAATTTAACTTTAATACTTTAATTATATTTAATTAATTGTTAATGAAATTGTTCTTTATAATTTATTACAATTTTATTATTATTATTATGATTTTATGAAAATTTCTAGGCAGTAGATATTACTATAGTAGTATAGGCTATTGGTATACATTTAATATATCATTAAATACATAATATATTTATATTTTTAAGATTTATAATTTAAAAACAAAATAAAAACGAAAACAATTAATATTAATAATACTAATACTAGTGTTTATTCATTTAGATTTCATCGATTTATTTTCATCCATCTTAGTTCATTTGTGACTTATCTAAAGTATTATCATCAATTCTACATTATTTTAATATAAATTTCATTGTTTTATTTGTATTAATTCAGATGTTCAAAGATTGCAAATATTAATATGCATAGTTATTGTTAATAATATTGTAAAACTATGACGCCGGTGAAAAAGAAAAAAAATCGGCCATTTTTTTTTACGGTGCCGATGGTGGGTGAAATTTGGAATGGTTTACTGCTTAAAGGAAAAGGCGAAAGTGATGAAATATTTGATTTTCTAATCACAATTAATATGTGAATTAATGCAGTTTAAGTCCGATCATATGTTGATAACTAAATAAAGAATGATTTAAACATTAGTAGCTTACCGACGTTGGAAGAGACACAGAAAATTGTCCAGCGAACATCTCGTTGCTTGAAAAGTTATATTGTCACCGGAAGACTATTATTGACGTACTCGATGACAAAATTCATTTGTTTTTCCGATTACTGTGACGTAAAACACAGAAATTCGGAGGTCCCCGTAGAGCTAATCCAAATATTCCGAAAAAGTTTTTCCGTAAATTTACGACATGCGCAGAACGATGCGCGAACGAGTATTGAAGTGCCTATATATAGGTTATATAAGGGGCAAAAAAAATCGACAAAAAATTCATAACTGCACTTCTATAAAAGATAGAAAGACAAAACAAGTGTTTTTGAAAAGGTCTTAGCAAGCCCTTTAAAATGATATATTATTTAAGCCTATTGGACTACATTTAAATTTTCTGTCAAAGTACCTAATTATACATAAGCTACGTTAATCATTTACAAGAAATTACATTATACTAACAAAATTCAGCACCAAAAAAATGGAGAACATAGTTAGTAATAATCAGCATTCAATTATCTTTAAAATGATATATCCCACATCCATTTTAATCAAGAAATTATACAGAAAAATGTAATTATTCTGACACACATATGCATTGTTTACATTACATTTTAAAGTGGACAAAAAGTTGAACAAGGGGCATATAACTCCTCAAAGATTTTTCACTAAGTGAAAAATGATTTATCCAAGTACCTAGTCCTATATAACCCTATCCCCATCTTTTCCAAGTCTTCATAAATTGGCTCTTGTTTAGTTCAATGTTCTCTCCAGTTTTGGGGAAAATATTATTGTCTTGGTCTGTTATTTGGGTTAGTTCAGATTTGTCTGCTTCGATCGTGTCCAGTTTATTAATTTATTAGTAACAAGTTTTCAGTTCAATCAGTTGATAGTAAGAATATGCATTTAATCATAGTCAAATTGAAGTACTTTCAAATTATAGTGTCAAAACATAAGCATCTCTCCAGTTGTTCTTAACGGTCTCTTTGGCGAGTATATATTGCCACCAATGTTCCCTCTGAAGTACGTTGGTCTGTGTGCAAAGTAGAAAAACTCGTGTGCACAGCATCCATTTTTTGGGGCCATTTTTGACCAAATTTGCTTCACGGTAATTCTAATCTGCTGTGTGGTGTCTGTCAGATATCTCCGCTGCCGCGCAGCTTAAAGGGAACATTGATTGCCACCTACACTACAAATTCTCTTGCTCTCTACTGAAGAAGGCGTAGCACATAAATACTTTCTTGAGGAGAGCCAAACTTGGAAGTTCTTCTTTATTCGCTTTCCACCAGCTAAGAGGATTCTCATTGTTTGCAATCAGTTTAAATGTTAGATAATAGATACCTTGGCCTTGATTTTTCTGTTCTAATTTTAATACTTGCTGCTGAAAATTGACTATTTTTTGTGGTTGTAGCATTTGAATTGCTTGTTTCTTGTTATTGACTTTCTTTTTCATATCGGCAAAGAATTGTTTTGGTATCGGAATCAGGTCTGAATTATTCAGCTCCGATACCAATTTCTGGTGCTTTGGAAAAATCCAGATATTCTGATTATTCTGATTAATCGTCCTATCACTAGTGATTTGGCAGCTGTCATTACTGCTTTGGATTATATCAGCTTTTATGTTGGCATACATAGATAAAATTATCGAAAATGTCCCTTTTCCTTAATCCAGTGAGAAGAAATTGTACAATGTAAAACAAATTCACTAATTTTTTCATCCTCAGTAATGCCTGCTGTTGTCATTCGTCAAAGGAAGCCATTCCGGAGAAAGGATGGTGTTTTCATTTACTTTGAAGATAACGCTGGTGTCATAGTGAATCCTAAAGGAGAAATGAAAGGTACATACGAATTTCTTTTTATCTGTGTTGTAAAAACTTTTTAGGAATAAGTTTCTGCACCTGCCTCTTTTATTGTGATACCTTATTTTTCACGAAATTTTTCAATTTTATCTTTAGGATCTGCCATAACTGGCCCTGTTGCGAAAGAATGTGCTGACCTCTGGCCTCGTATTGCTTCAAATGCAAGCTCCATAGCATAAGTTGTTATTTTTAAAGTACAAAATATCTACAATACAAGTGGTACATAAAAATTATCTGAGTTTTCATTTTGTATGAGTGTCAGTGTGTTTGTTAATGGCTAAGAGAATCATGGTGATGTTCAGTGCTGACCGAGTCTGTTTAAAATGTAAGGGATGTCATATTTTAAATTGTAGCTACTAAAATTTAGTTGGTATTAAAAGAATGAGAATGATTTGTAGAGGCGTAATAAGCTGAATGAAACTGTTCATATCTGAAACCAGTTAATTGGTGTATACAGTATACAGCAATGTACAGTATACAGCAATGTACAGTATACAGCAATGTACTCACTGCCTGTGTACAAGGGGGTAAACAATATGAAAATTCATAATTTTGCTTATATTGAAATTAGCTCGATACTGTTAAAGGTTATACTAATTATTTTTAAAATTTCTGTTTCCTCATTTAAATAATTTTTAAAGATAAGACCAGCAAAGTCATAATGGAAGACATTGGAATTTATTTTGATATGATACATTTGCAATTGATCATAACATGCTGTGTTAATTTTTAAGGGAAAAAGTTAAACTCTGTAACGAGCCCGAATACTGAAGATATTATTGTAAATTCTTAATCTGGCATTAATTCAGTATATTGAAGAAAGTAACAAATCATTACTTTATTGACACTCTCTAAAATGTATATTTCATTTGACATGTTTTGTAAGTGATACACTGAGTAAGGCGACTAAGATCAGATCATAAGATGTCCAAGTTAATAGATCAGTGCAGTATTGCCTATTGGTTTTGTGTTTGATGTCACATAACTTTCAGCAGGCCATTCAAAATATACATTTCAAAATGGATATTGTCCAAAAAATGTGCTGTTTAATATAATTATGAGAAAGTTTTTGCAATGATAATGGTTTGAATAGTTATCAGGTTGCTTAAAACTGGTGTATGTTTCTTAGCGACAGTTGATTGTGGAGATAAAATGCATGACAATAATACTGTTCATTCTCAAAAAATAATACTACATAAACAATCATAATAGTAATAGCATCAACTTAACAGTTTCAAACAATTACCCCTGCACCATAATTACTGGTATAAAACATGGTCATATTGTAATTATAGAGTTATACTATAACTTATACATCTTCATCTATCATCAAACCCTGGCATGGAAAAGTTTTTGGCTAGATCTATGACTTCTTCTTTCAGAGCTTTTATTTTCTTTTGGACATCTTCATCGTCCACTACAAAGGCCTTAAATTCTTTCAGTGTTTCTGTGAAAAAAAAACAAGTTTTTGATTGACTATAAATCCTTGAGACATATCTAAAAGTTATATATCATTATGATATGCATTGCATGACAATCCAAAATTTTAGTTATAACTCAGATATTTAAGGGATTTGTAATATACAAATAACTTCTACAGTCCACCTGCTAAATTTCAGCTCGATTTGATCACGGGAAAAGGGTTATAAAAACATAATGCGCACAGCGAGACAGATTAACAATTAATAACATTTACAGATCGGGAATTTCTTTTAAAAGAGTATCGTCAATATAATACGCACCGCGACACTAGCACAAAAATTAACTCATTTGCTACTAAGCGCAATAACCAAAACACCCCCTGAAATACTAAGCAAAGGGAGATTTACTCTCAAAAACATGCACCCCCATGTTAAATAAAAATATTTTTAAACACCTAAATGAAATTTTAAAATAACAAAACACACACCAAAAAACATAAAATTGAATGAGCTTTTAAAAAATGTATAGGTTGATGTACTTTAATTCACAAATATATTTGAAATAAATCTTGAAAAGTGTTTTTTGAAAATTTACATCGCAGTTTTGGGATGCGACCTCCGTTGTTTGTCACCTTTTTGTCCATTTATTGTCTAATGTAACTTTCAGAAACATCTTATCCACTGACCAATACAATTTTGTAATTGGTTACTTGAGTCTAATCATGATGTCAGTGTAGAGAAATTTATATATATCATCATTAGTAACCTCCTTCCACTGGGTGTCTTTCTTACCCTTTGCTGTTTGCTGCGGTTCAGCGTATCTCAGTATCTGTGTGACTGTTTGTTTCAGCTCTATCATACTCTATCATGGCAGAGTTCAAGAAAAGCTTGTAGTAGTAGTAGTCTATGAGACTGCTGTCAATAGGGAGAAAATGATTTCCCCTATAATTTCATTAAATTGTCTGTAACACTAATGAAATTGTCTGACCAAGATTCAGTGACAGCATCTCCTTTATTTCATAACTCTCATTAGCGTCAATGTCACTCTGATTATGATTAGAGTTAAGAGTTAATTATTATCAGTATCACGTCTAATTTCAACATCTGATTCCTCATTGTTTAAATTATTAACAGCTGCATAATTAAAGGTTGAAGCAGCAATTAAAGAGTCAAGAAAATGAAAGGCCATTGTATAAGAATATTCAGAAACCACACGATCAAATTTCACCAAATACAGTCCGACTTCTAAGCCACACAGTTTTCGAACCGTAAATGACATCCGTTTTTTTAAACGAAATCAGCTATGTTTCTACTTTTTAAAAAGCCGAGAGCTATTCGCATAGTAACAATGCTTCTCGCGGGATCATTTTTTATATGCGCGTTGCTAGACGCCATGTCGCATTTGGGCGCATTAGTACGGAGGGGGGTATGTCGCATTCAGTCGCATTAGTAGCAAATGAGTTAACATGCTACTTACAGATAGAGACACTCTAAAAATTCATTAATTTAATTACAGTACATTCGATCGATCTGAAATTTTGATAGATCATTTTTATCATTGGCACAAGTCTGCCTGCACAATTTCAGCTCGCTGGCATACGAGGAAGTGGTTTAAAATCGATCCAAAGTTTTCTCGATATCAATCGAGGAAGCAGACGCCCCGAGTTAATATAATTTAAATATAAAGGATTTAAAAAATACAAATCATGTCAAGCTTCTTTTTGATTCTGATTTTCCAGCAGCTTTCAAAAATGAAATTAATGTGAAACATCTAAAATTACTAAGATGACTAAAGGCAAGTCTTTTTAATGGACCATTACATATTTTTGACCTTGAAAATGGTTAAATTGGATTACTTCCTAAGTTGATTCTGAAAATTGGTACATTTGGATTTCTAAAGTGAAACTGATTCTACTTACTGGTTTGTTGCTGTGCTTGTACTGTAATCTGTACACCTTTATCTAACAAATCAATCACTCTCTCAAACTCTTTCTCCTTAAATCCTCTTGTTGTAAGGGCTGGAGCACCTGGTGAAAAAGAGAAGAAAGGCTAACAATAAATTTGCACCACATCCGTCATGGTAAATCGCCTGTATTAAAACTGGTCATCTATTGTTAGTATTAAAAATCAGTGATGTAATCAAGTATAATAAAGTCTCAGGAGCCCATAGTTAAGAATTAGTAATAATAATTTTTGATATGAATCATTTATGAATGGGAGTCTAAATTTGTGAGTGGTGTAGTTAGTAAGTGTAAAATCTTTTACATCTAAGGAGTTATCTTTACACCTAATCTAACCAGATTGAGTTAAAGAATTCCCATTAATATTAAATAATAACCTTGGATAGTGTGCCTGACATAACTGATTCACATAATATTTTTTAATGGAAACAAAAATTGATGTAACATAGACCAACAGTCAATGGTTGTTACAAACACAAACATGATTTTAACAAGTAATTAGTTATGTTACTAGTATGGGTTAACTTCTTTTTTTACTTAATTTAGTAAATGGACATTTAAAATTAACAATGAATGTAATGTAACTTAACATGATAAAATATATATTAGTATCTGTACTGAAAAAAAACAAACCAGTAAAAACAAAGTTTTTGACTTTAAATCCGTTATACATGAGACATAACTAAAAGTATCGATTATGTTCACACACGACAAACATTTACAAACTGAATCTGTCTAACTCCCCTTTGCTTTATAACTGGGGGGGGGGAAGGAGGTCTGGTCACCAATCGCTGGACCGAGCTCAGCGTGACACGTAAAATGTAAACAACAGCACGCTGGTACATCGACGGATGGCGTCAACGCGCGAACTTAACTGTCATGTGAAAAAAACAAAACAAACTGAAATTGAATTACATACGTTATACAAGGATAAACTAAAAATGCAGTAACTCATTTGCTACTAAGCACAAAACACCCCCTGAAATACTAAGCAAAGGGAGATCACTCTCAAAAACTTGCACCCCCATGTTAATTAAAAATATTTTTAAACACCTAAATGTAAATTTAAAATTACAAAATATGCATTAAAAATAGAGAATTTGATAAGCTTTCCAAAAATGTATGGGTTGATGCACTTTAATTTATAAATATATTTTATAAAAATCCTCGAAAAAATTTTTTTGAAAATTTACATCGTAATTTTAGGGTTTTGACCTCCGTTGTCTGTTATTTATTATTGTTTCATGGTCTCATGAAATTTTGAGAAACAGTAACCCTTGTGTAGGTGGACCTGGCATAGATGACAGCCTGTTGTTGTGTAGGTGGACCTGGCATAGATGACAGCCTGTTGTGTAGGTGGACCTGGCATAGATGACAGCCTGTTGTGTAGTTGGACCTGGCATAGATGACAGCCTGTTGTTGTGTAGGTGGACCTGGCATAGATGACAGCCTGTTGTTGTTTCTCTGGTTCTACCACTGCCCATCTTATTGCCATCAATGGAGCACTGATAGCAGCGACGTTTGCGTCCTGACATGGGGCTCAACATATGCTGGCTGTTGTATGGGCTGGATCTCCCAGAAACACTTGGTGTGTCAGGTTGCCTGGATTTTGTAGCTCCAGACAAAAGCTGATCTAAAACAGCCATCCTAAACATAAGATGATTTTGTGCAGGAGAGTCTGATCCATCATTTGGCCTAGCACTTTTCATCATCAGAAAGCTGTTGATCAAGGAGAGATCTATGAGGTACCAAAATATATACCTCCACCACTTGTTACTACATCTGCCAACAGGATAGTAGGCACGATGCTGGTCTGCCAAGTCAACCCCAAACATGCCAGAATTGTAGGTCATGACAGGCATTGGGATTTCGATGTCCACCATCCCTTCTTTCGATCGACGTTGAACAGTGGTGACCACAGGGTCAGCATTGGTCGAGATAATATTGACCTGCCTTTTGTCAGTCCATTGTGTGGCAACCAGTAGGCCTTTCTGCTTCATTTTTAAACTCCCCCTCTTCTGCTTTGACTTTGGCAGAGGCCAGCCTTTTCTGTTGGGTCTTAGTGTAGCACAGCTGTATGTTTTACGCTGTAAGAGGTCCTCTGTGAGTTTAGGGGAGGAAAAAAAGTTGTCGAAAAATACCTCATGGTATCTATCTAAATATGGTTCCAGCATATTCATAACTAGGGCTGTCAAAATTGTTGGAAAATTCTGCCCGGGTACTCGTCAAAATTTTGAACGGGTACCCGGGTAACCCGTTCGAAACGTGGAATAATTTTCGCCGTCATGACCGATATACAATGCAACCTATAGCCACTATCAATGCAACTCATTGTGGCCGTCCATAAATAACGTACGTATGACGTCATGTTCATTTTCAAATATGAGATACTACTTTTATGGGGTTCGGGGCAAAGCTTTGTTAACATCATATTGGAGGGGGTCTAAGTTTTTGTGACGAGGGGAGGGGGTGAAAATTTGTTAAAATCGCGTGACCTCATTATGGACGGCCCCATTTCACATAGTAGCCAACAGCATGCTTCAAGTAACATACTACACCATACCCTCAACTATTTGCGTTTCCTTATTCGCGACACCGCATAATCGTGTGTTAGGCTCTCAACCTCATCCAATCGTACTGTATTGTATTATTAAATTAACTGTGCGTACTGTATTTATCTGTCTAAGTTTGCCTTTAAATTTATTCCATTTTTGTCAATTTTAATGCATATGCTGTACGCATAGAAAATGACTTTAAGGTAGAGTAATGCAGTCTGGGTAACTATGGTATCGGCTGTTACTGTCCTCCTGTACTTACGTTTTATTTTTTATTAAAATATTGTTGCAGTACAAAATTAAAATTTTACATTATCATTACTACAGAAGTGAAATACATAACTGCATTTTGTACCGTATATAATATCACACACAGGCGTTTTAAAACTGCATCCAACGTTGCGGTTTTTCGCTATTCGTAAAGAACCTATCCCCCCCCCCTTTCCAGCGAATAGCAAGGGAAAAGTGTATTGTGAACTTTAATGCACTAAAAAATTCACGATACTGGATAGAGCTGTAGTTGGTTCATCAAAATTCACTTTATGCGTAGCGGCCAGATGGCGATTGATCGCGCCGACAAAACTTAATCACAAAGATTTTATTTTGCCGTGTCTCTGTCACCTCGGTTGGCGCGATTCCAACACGGCCGACGTCTTACCAATGTTACACTCTTAGTAACTATTTACTTGATTAACTTTAAATACTGACAACTTTTTAAGCATTATTAAAATCAGTTTTCCTAGGTCATCACGTGTTTAACAAACACAAGAAACACACGTGTGCGGGTTATAGGAGTGGATGGTTTAGATTTTAGATAAACAAAATTGGCTCAATTGGGAACTAAATGTTCGGTGTATTTCAAAGCAAAGTCCATCCTTATTCTCGTCGTGTTTTTCTTTTTTGATTCATTCAAAGAATCAAAACCTTCTTGTGTTTGCGATTTTTGTTTATTTTAAGAGAAAAAAAGGGATGTATAAAAATACTATGTAGTTAGTAGGTACCATATATTATTTCCCGTTGACAGATATTTCTGTGTTTAACTAATAACCAGCATATATTTCAAAGAGAAAGTTTTCTTTTGATAAATTGTTCGCGAACTGCAATGTGAACACAAAAGAGCCGCACTTAGGCCACCATTTGGTGTAGACATTGCAGTCAAATTTTCACGGGTACCCGGGCGCATTTTTACTACCCGAGTAATCGCATGGCAACGGGTTCCCGGGTACCCGTTGACAGCCCTATTCATAACCACATTATATCCTAAGCCATGATCTGTTGTTTTGCTCTTGCCAGTGTAAATCTGGAAGTTGAGGACATATCCACTTTTAGCCTCCGCACAACACCATATCTTGATCCCCCATGGGGTTGGTTTGTTACTCAAATATTGCTTGAACGACAAGCGCCCACGGAAACCAACCATTGCCTCGTCAACAGACAGCTGTCGTTGGGGTTTGTATGCTGTTTGGCATACATTCCTAACATGATCCAGTAGTGGCCTTACTTTGTATAGTGGATCATAATTAGCGCTGTTCCTTGCTGGAATGCGCTCACTATTGGAGAGGTGAAAATACTGCCGTATTTTTTCATAACGAGTACGACCCATCACATCCGCAACTGCAGGGACTCTCCACATCTTATCCACTGACCAATACAATTTAGTTGTTGGTAACTTGTGAAGTCCAAACATGATATTTATGTAGAGGAATTTACATATGTCCTCATTAGTTACCTCCTTCCACTGAGTGTCTTTCTTACCCTTGGCAGTTTGCCGCTGTTCAGCGTATCTGTTAGTTTCAGTAACCAACAACTCTATCATGGTAGAGTTCATGAACAGCTTGAAGTAGTCTATGGGACTGCTGTCAATAGGGAGATTATGAATTCCCCCTATTATCTCATTAAAATTTTCCAGCTTGTCTACAACACTGGTCAAATCGTCTGACCACGAATCAGTAACATCATCTCCATCACTCTCATTATCGTCGCTTTGATCAGAATCAGAGTGATCAATATCACTATCACTGTCTATTTCATTTTGGTCTATTTCAATATCTGATTCCTCCTCATTATCTGAATTATTACCTGCTGCATAATTAGATGTTGAAGCAGCAATTAAAGAGTCGAGAAATTGGAAAGCCATTGTACAAGAACTTTTAGTTTTAGAAAACAAAAGGTGGAGGAGACTACAATCAGCTTATAACTTATAGATAATCAGATAAGTAGATGGCCTGACAAGACGTAACAAAACAAGTAGATGGCCTGATAAGACGTAACAAAACAAGTAGATGGCCTGATAAGACGTAACAAAACAGCAAACTTTTCGACAAAGATCCTTCTTCAACAAACAAACAGTACAAAAACAAATAAAACAAATATAAATGATTATAAAGAAGTTAAAACTTAGCTGCGGGTGTAATCCAGAGCCAAAGAAAATCAGAAAACACAAGTTCAAATTTCCCCAAATGGAGTCAAGACTTCTAACCCACGCAGCTTCTAAACCATAAATGGCAGAAACATCAGTTTTTTTTAAAACGAAATCAGCGTTGTTTCTACTTTTTAAAAAGCCGAAAGCTATTCGCAAGGTAACAATGCTTCTCGCGGGATGATTTTTTATATGCGCGTTGCTAGACGCCATGTCGCATTTGGGCGCATTAGTACGGAGGGGGGTATGTCGCATTCAGTCGCATTAGTAGCAAATGAGTTAATTTAATTACGGTACGTTCGATCGATCTGAAATTTTGATACGATGCATTGTTAGGTGAGACGGGTCCGTGTGCCAAATTTCAGCTCGATCGGATCACGGGAAGTGGGTCATTTTTTACTTTTGTTTTTCCGCCCGCCCAAGACAGAGAGAGATGACGACAGAGGCGGCGGTGAAGTTAATATAAGGGATTTAAAAAATGACTAAATTCTTATTTATTATTACTAGCAGGCCTATTGCCGGTAATAATAATATTAATATTATATCACTTTTCACATTTCTTGTTAGTCAATGGAACATAAATTTCATTATGGTCTCTATTAGTCTCAATCTTTAAAAAGCTTTTCAATGGGATAACTCCATGGTAACTCTTGAGTCTTAAACTTAAATAGAATAAAAACTCAAGAATAATATAATGTATGAGTATGAAATTACTTCAGTTGTTTCATATCTGTTACAGACGCTCCATCTATACAGATTTTTATCTTCTTACCTAACCTCAGTCCTCCAGGCGTCATTGCACTTTTATCCCCGGCACAAGTGTTTTTGTTAACAGTGATGTAGCACATCTCGAGGACTCTCTCGACCCTTGCACCATCTGTGCCTCTTGGGCGGAGGTCTACCAAAACAAGATGATTGTCAGTGCCACCTGCAATGAAATGACCAGCAAAAATGGTCTGACTGATTGGTTAAGGTCACGTGTATAAGTTGTTGAAACACTTTAATAATAGATGTAATGTAAATAAACGGCACCAAAATACAGGGGGTCCTCGAGTTGCGACGTTGATCCGTTCTTAAGAAACGTAACCCGAATTTCAGTGTAAGTCGAAACATTAATTTGCATATATATAATCTGTAAAGTACTTTATGTACAGTGTAGAAGTTAATAACAATAAATTACATTAAAAATGTATTTAAAAAAGAGAAAACAATTTCCTTACCACATGAAAAAAGAATTTAAAAAAAAGATAAAACAAGAGAGAGAGAGAGAGACGGTGTAAACAACCAAAAGTTGGTATGTACTGAGAGTGAGCGTCTTACATCGCCCATACAACCACAACAAAGCGTATTCTTTCCCCCACGTACCCGAAACATAAAAGCAGTTAGTTAATGACATAAAAAGTTTTTAAAAAAGAAGAAAACGATTCATTACCCCATAATAACGAAAAGTATTGATTATGTTTAATTTAATACGCCCCACGCAAAAGACTAGCATACACATATACATGCTACATAGTGATAATTTAAAAATTAATTATTTAATTACAGTACATTTGATCGATATGAAATTTTGATATAATGCATTGTTAGGTGACGAAAGTCTATGTGCAAAATTTCAGCTTGATAGGATCACAGGAAGTGGGTCAATTTTTTCTTTTATTTTTCCGCGGGACCACGGCAGACGGACAAGACTGTGATGTTAATATAAGGGATTTAAAAAGACGGAATGACGCGAAATATTATTTTTTGTGGGGGGTGGGGCGTTCGTAACCACGAAACAGCGTAAGTCGGGACCGGCGTAACCCTAGGATTCCCTGTATATGTATTGAGTATAGCAACAAGATGTTACTGATTATATCTCAATTTCAATACTTTATATTATAAATGGCTGGATAGCGAAGTCAGTAGTGCGCTCGCCTCACAAAGCTGAGGGGCGTGGGATCGAGCCCACGCAAAGCCACAATATAAATGATAAGCTAAGAAAGTCCTCCGCTGACCCCTGGAAGGGAATTGGGGCACCCACCAGGTATAAACAAGGCCCGAGTAAGCTCTAACTCTAATGGAAACATTAGGGATCCCCTATGACCTTCGGGACTTACTTACTTACTTAAATTGGTGTGATAAATAATTTCATGAAAATAAACACACCAATCTGTTTGAGATGTGTTATTGTATTTACAACTGTCATGTAAACCTATTATTAACAGAACTCACCAGACACTACAGTGTAACCTCTCTTAATGAGTGGTTCAACCATGGCTTTGGCATTCTTCAATACTTGCTCTTGATACGCCTTGAACTCCGGTTGCATTGCCTGAATACATGTCGGACCAACTATTAACATAATTTTAAACAGTAGGTATTTAGCTATTTTACTGAGCAGCACGAATAACTTAATAACTTTTTCTCATCTCATATAAATATGCTAAAATAAACCTTTGGAACATTATTTTCTTAATCTGCATAACTTCCAACCCATACTTTACACAAAAGAACCATATGAAAGGGAAGAAGAATAAAATAGTTTGGTTATAAGGTTTTACAGTTAAACTTTGAATTAACTCTGCCAAGTTAGTTGACGTGAACTTTTGAAGTTAAAAATAAGAGGCTACCTGGCGAAGTGCTACTGCAATGGCTGCAATCTGGTGCTCGTGGGGTCCTCCCTGCAAAGCTGGGAAGACAGCATTATTTATAGTTTTTTCATAATCGTATAAAGTCTCTTTCCCAGTCTTTTTGTCCACTGACTTTACACCTTTGCGGTAGAAGATAATACCAGATCTGTTTTAGGTAAGGACAAAATATGGGTGAGACTGCAAAAAGGCTTTTAGATAAATATATATATGTTGTTAAAACAGGGTATGTATAGACCTGTCAAGACGGCACAGAACAACATCAGGCTTATACATACCCTGTTTTAACAACATATATTTCTTTAGGTAAGGACGGCAGGTTAACACGTCATCATGATACAGCTATAACTTGACAGTCTTAGTTTTACAACTTACATGTCAACTGTTCAATGTAAGTTATTCTATCGAATAGTATTATATTTTTTAAAATTTTATACAGATATACATTCCTGTCTAACACAAATTACGCTGCATTATGCTTTGCAGTTGAAATAAACCCCTCTATGCCATAAGGAGAAATCAAAATGCTTTTTGTTGGTTATGAATCTGAAATAAACAATCTAATGCGACAAATGTAAAAAAACTAATGAAATATGTTGAGAATGGTTTTGACCTTTCAATCATTGATGATAATTTAAGTTTGATATTAAAATGTGCACTTATAATATAAGTTACATGCACTGGCAACAAGGTTAGTTGATGCCAATGTATATGCTTATCCTTTTCATATTTGTAAATTGATATAATATGAAATAGTATGGTACCAAAACGAGTTTACCTTATGCTTGACTTTAGTTTTTAAAATCAAATGTTTGTTCAGTTGAAATTTAAAAAAAATCTAGTTTTCATTTATACAATTCTGTCTTTTCTCAAATGAATTAAGCCAATTAACTTTGTATAATATACCCATAATAAATAAAATACATGAAAGTTAATATAAAAGCAGGCAGAAAGGGGTTGCTCTATTGATATTAAATTGTAAGAAAATATTTACCCATGTTAACACTATTTGTACAAGAGTTTGTCATTGTTATCATGAAAGTGAGCTTGGTTATTAGCATAGAGAACAACTCCATGAAAATATTACATAGTAATATATGTACAGCATCCTACATGATTTAAATCTTAAATGATTTGTTTACCTTGGACCCCTGAGAGTTTTATGTGTGGTAGAGGTAACAACATCAGCAAATTCAAAAGGTGAAGGAATAACATTAGCTGCCACAAGTCCTGAGATGTGGGACATATCAGCCAAGAGATGTGCCTTGACCTCATCACACACCTGACAAATATTCACAATAAACTCTACATATCAGCCAAGAGATGTGCCTTGACCCAAGGAGGTTTGATTATATGGAGGTGGCGGCTGCTATCAGATGGTTCCTAGCGGATGAAACCTATCGGCCATATTGCTAGACGCAAAACATTCCACCTGTGAGGGCATTTTCATTACGATACCAGTTTTCTCATTCTGGTAACGACTTATTTTGTCATCTACAAAGCCTATATCATACGATATATCAAAATTAAGCACTACTAATATAGCATACACACTACACAGCTTCCAATGTTTTGCGTATTCCAAGATGGCTGCTGGCTTCAGCCTAGTGACGTCACGCCGCCTCCATATAATAAAACCTCCTTGCCTTGACCTCATCACACACCTGACAAATATTCACAATAAACTCTACATATCAGCCAAGAGATGTGCCTTGAATTCATCACACACCTAACAAATATTCACAATAAACTCTACATATCAGCCAAGAGATGTGCCTTGAATTCATCACACACCTAACAAATATTCACAATAAACTCTACATATCAGCCAAGAGATGTGCCTTGAATTCATCACACACCTAACAAATATTCACAATAAACTCTACATATCAGCCAAGAGATGTGCCTTGAATTCATCACACACCTAACAAATATTCACAATAAACTCTACATATCAGCCAAGAGATGTGCCTTGACTTCATCACACACCTGACAAATATTAACCATAAATTTCAACTCATTGCAGAAAGTCAGAAAGCAAAATAAAGTATGTTATTACTTAAACTTAAAAAAAAATCTAATGGAAAATAAATATTTAAGTTTAATATTTAATATAAGTTTGACCTATTATCATTTTATTCATACCTCTCGAAATGCCTTATAATCCAGGAGTCTCGAGTAAGCAGTTGTTCCAGCAATAATAAGCTTTGGACGAAATAATCGAGCAGTTTCCCTTAGTTTGTCATAATCAATATAACCAGTCTTTGGCTAAGATGATGACAAAGGACATGATAAATTTAATTGATTTAAATACAATTATTAATTTACTAAATAGATACCAGTAACTTCAGTAACATTCTTGATAACTTCTTAATTAAAAAATGTTTAAAATTGATAACACTGTTTTTTTTATACAAGTATACAGCTAAATTATACAGTGAAAAAGTAACAAGCTTACATTCAGCCTGTAGGGCATTGACTCAAAGTAAATAGATGTGGCAGATACTCTCTTTGTGTCTGTCATGAAGCCATGAGTTAAGCTGCAAGAATCGATTATTAACATCACAATAAGTTGTTTAGTCATGTTTCAAATATTACCGTGAGATATTGAGACCTTAAAAAAATCAACATAATGATGTGAGTTAGAGTAATATTTTTAATATAGTAATAGGGTCAAGTATATTTCTAATTCAAATTAAACCATATAAATTTATAGCTAACTAATTAAGCCTATAAAACCAAATCTATATGAGCCACTCACAAACATAATAATTAAAGAAGTGCATTTAAATATACAACATCCTTTGATGGGCTATTATGTAATTGTGTCAACATAATTAAACTTTAAGAAAGAAATTAATCATTGAAAAATAATTCTTTTAGCAATGTGTGACGTGCTCGGAAAAAAACACCAGGCACAGATCAGATATTAAAATAGTATTGGTATTTGTTTAGTAAAATGTTTGGATTTTCATTTAAGTGGATCAATAACATGAAATAATATGAGGTCACATTGCTTATTTGAGTCCTATCATAGTACGTTCTATAAAATGTAGGGAAACTAAAACTGAAATACTGAGTACTCAAATTTTGATTATCAAATATGCTTTCAGTTTCACTTACTGTCCACCATCTGGTAAATCCAAACCCATTAATCTATCATGGGGATTTAGGAGGGCTGTAAAGGCTGCAAAGTTAGCTGGACTCCCGGAGTACGGTTGCACGTTGATGCCCCATTTGTCAGGGTCTAGCCTGAATGCCTCAAGAGCTCTTTGTTGACAGAGGCTTTCCATTTTGTCGATATTTTCATTGCCGCCATAGTACCTTTTTATAAAATGAAAATTCAAATATTCTTTCTTTTTATTTGAAAATTGAAAGAGAATGAGCTGGTTCATCATTTATGACATTTAAAAGAAGAAAAAAATGGATTTAAATACACTCTCCTCAAGTAGAATACAAAATTAAACTCAAAACATTTACCTGGCACCTGGATAACCTTCAGAATATTTGTTAGTCATACATGATCCTAAGGCTTCCAAGACAGCTCGACTTGCAAAGTTCTGGAAATGATAAATTCTAGAATATATACATCTCCCATATCATTTAAAAAGAATGTCCAGAAAGCACATATTTTAAGTATTTTAAGTTCAATTTTTAGTTGAACAGCCTTTTACTTACTTCAGAAGCGATGAGTTCTAAGCCATGAGATTGGCGGAACTTTTCCTGCTTGATGATTTCATAAACTTCAGGGTCATCTGTTTGTATTGTTTCTTGACCCGTCCATTTGGTTCTGGCACATATTATTCTTTGTGTAATTTGCTAATAAAAAAAAATTAACCTCATGTTTCAGAGTTATTTTTAAATCAAGACTCACTTTAAACATTTTAAAAAAATGCTTTGAGCTGCCCAGTAATAAATTGTTTACTCACTTGACCGTATGATGCAAAGTTTTATTAAGTTTAAATATAAAATGTTTTGGAACAAGCAGCAATAATATCACTGTATTGGTGTTGCTCAAAGTTTGAATCAAAGTAGGAAGATTAAAAAGTAATCTTTGGCCAGGGGCAGAGGCGTCACTAGGGTTGGTGTCACCCAGTGCGGTAGCTCACAGTGTCACCCCCTCACTGCTTACCCAATAGACCTCCTCTGAGTCTGCCAGTGCCGAATAATGGGAAAATACAGAATTTTACACTTTGGTGTCACCCCTTGTGATGGTGTCACCCGGTGTAGTCCGCACCACCTGCACCCCCTTAGTGATGCCACTAGCAGTAGGCCTAAGACTAAGAGCTTATACTTTAGGAATTAGGACTATTAAGATTTAAGATAGATACATTTCTTTTAATAATTTCAAATTAGGATTTAAACTGAGGCAGTATTCCTCTTCAATAAAATTAGAAAATGCAAAGAGTAAGAGTCTTGACTTATACTTATACTTCTTCTTCTTCGTTCTCAAAATCTTTTGATAGAGGATTTAGACAGCAAATCCTATATTTGTGATGAACTGCGCTGTGGCTGTCAGTTGGTCCAGTCCACCATAGAGTTTCTCATCGAGGGTAGCTTCCTGGGGCCATATGTCTGTCCGGGTATGGTGGTACAGAGGGCAGTTTTGGAGAACATGTTCCGCATTTTCCGCAGCTGTCCCGCAGGGGCACATTTCGCTTTCTCCAATTCGAAGTTTGCGGAACATGTGTTGCCTAAGTTTGTTGTGGCCCGTCCTTAGCCTGAAAATGATGTTTTGTGATTGGCGGGGGAGTTTGAAGTATGCATCACTTTTTGGGTGGTTTTCTTTGAGCTCGGACCATCTTTCAGATTCACTTCTTTTGAGAATTGCCTTGATTTCTTCGTAGTGTAGAGATGGCTCTGCCTGGTTTTGACTGCCTCCAGTTTTTGCCAAGGAGTCAGCAGTGTCATTTCCTTCAAGTTCCACATGTCCAGGGATCCATTGGAGAATAAGTTTTTTTGTTATTTTGCTCAGATTCAATAGTTCTGTACTGAGTGTCTGATTGATCAAAGTGTTTGGGTTTTGGAGAGACTGGAGCACTGTCTTAGCATCAGTGAGGATGAAAATCGGGCTGTTTTTAGAGTGGGGGTCACTTGTTAGAATTTTTGCGGCAAGCTCTAGTGCTTTCATTTCTGCTCTAGTGCTATCTGAGAGACTTCCTATGGCAGTAGCTTTTTCAAGGTTAGGCCACTCTATAAGAATGCCGGCTCCTCCATTTTTTGTGGCTTTTTCTGACACTTATACTATTCTTATAATATAATTCCTGTGTGTGTACTTTGACTTTATTACTTTTAATCACAAAAATAAATATACCTGGATTTTTATTAAACAAGACAACGCATCAATTAGAATAAGATAACACTACACTAGTTACTACATTTCTAGACATTGAAATTCTCAAAGTTAATCCAACTTTTAAAAAAATAATAATACAAAAATCAGTTTCAGTGATTCTCATCAAAGTCAAACTTAGTTTACTGAATTTACTCAATGCGGCTAAAACTAAATTTTAAAATTAAAAAAAAGTACAAAAAACTTAAATTTAAATACAGTTACACTTACACATATTGAAAAGTGTCAAAATTTGTCAATGGAGTTCAAATTAAATTTAAATTAAGTCAAGCCTTGAGTCAAGTCTATTTCAAATCGTGGACATTGGGCTCTCTTGACTCTTATTATTATGGCCATGGCTAAGACTAAGACTAATTAAGACTAAGCCTACAACTACAACCATTCATGATTTGAAATTCAATCAGTCAATTTGGAATGATTTATCATTCATTTCATTAAATTAATTAATGAAATGTAAATGTTAGGTAAGAAGTTTTAATAAGAGTAAGAAGACAGTTGATTTAATTTTTAAAGTTAATAACATAAAATTATAATTAAAGTTTTTTAAGACAATGACAAGTCTACCGGAAAAGAAAGATACTGAATTTAAGGAACTATTAATAATAACTAATAACTATAAGTAAGTTAAATAAGTACTATTAGTACTATAGCTAAACTATAAATTATATTTAATAAGACTCGAGAAATTTTTTAAAGTGGCAAATCGTAAAATAAATTTTTAACTGGTGTACCAGTGTGGGTAAAATAACTTTATTTAATCTTCGAATGCTATGCATTTTGCAGTATTGTCGAGTTCAAATGGATGCAGAAAGTTGAAGACGTCGTGGATGCAGAAGTTCAGCTGTCAGCTGTTGCATGGTTTAAAAACAAACGGGTCAATAGGTCAAGGCAATGTTTTATTGCTTCTGCTAATAAAAGAGCTTCTAAAATGTTAGTGATGAAACTTGTGTTAATTTAAAGGCTGCGGCTATTGGTAGTCTACCAATAGAGAGCTTCTAGAGAGCTATTGATACTCGACTACAAATAGCCATTTCCGGTTGTCGGCTATTGGTAGTTCGCTATTATTAATTGTTAATAAAACTACTACTAGGTGATATTCTGAGTTTGATGTAATGTTTTAATGTAAAAAATAGACAACTAACCCTAACCCTAAAATATCTAATTTAATAGTAATTATAAGAATTTTAAATGGATTTCATTAGTTTTAGTTCCTATATAATATATATATATATATTATACTATATAAAGTATATAAATATTAATATTTGTTTTTCTGGTTTAATGTAAAACATAGACAACTAACCCTAACCCTAAAATATCTAATTTAATCGTAATTTTAAGAATTTAAAATTGATTTCATTCGTGGTAGTCCCTATATTTGTTTTTCTATTTTAATGTAAAAAAATAGACAACTATCCCTAAACTTGACCCTGCCTAAAACTTAAAAGAAAGAAAAAAATATTAGGCTCAACCGAAAATCGAACCCATGCCTGATCTTCATCTATCAGTTTACAAGTCCATCTCTCTACCATGAGACTAAGGAAGTTCGGTGGTTTTGGTGAATTTTGAATGGTTATATCAGTAGCTATTAAGTGTTCCTTAAATTCCATTGGATGCTATAAATAACTGACTACAAATAGCGCACCCGCGGGGGGACCTGCTATTGGTAGTCGACTACCAATAGACACTCCCTAATTTAAATCAGGTTCTCCCAAACTCTGTTTCTGCACCCCTAAGTTAAGCCTACGATACGTTTGACCAAGAATTTCATCACAATTTAATTAACAAAACATTTAAAAAAAATAAAATAAAATAAAATAAAATTACAATCACCAAGACATAAACTAAGCACTAAACAAAATTGAATGTGCTAAAAAGTCAATATTCAAACTGGACTTCCGACTTTGGGGCGTAGAGCGAGCTATAAAATATGTTTCTTAAAACTTTATTTTTAAAATTTAAATGGTTTAAGGAATTTCAATTTTTAAATATTATAGATACAACTTTATAAAACAAATCAGGAACAATTTTTTAAAGGAAGAGTAACTAAGAGTATGAGGATATCATCAATATACATAATTTGCAATCTCTGTCACGTCTGTAGTGTCTGTCCGTGACGCTACTAATTTTAGAAAGCAGCGCACCAAATTACTGCACCAATGCATCAAAAGGTGTGCAAATTAAAGATGCACTGTAAAAAAATATTATATGACGTCATTGTTTTAGCTCATATTTATAATTTTGGAAAAGGGAACAATGACGACAATGTAAAAAGAGGATTTGATGATTTAATGGTTAATTATAAAATTAAAAAAACAAAGGGGGTGCCGTAGGCGCCCTACAACCCCTATTATATAATGCTTTGTGTTCATTTCAGAAAGTTTAATATTTCGTATTTATCAAACAAGGACAAGTTAGTTGGGCTTTTGAAAAAGGTGGGCGCTGTAGGCGCCCTAAAAAAGTGATTAAAAAAATAAATAAATAGATTTCATCTGAAAACTTCCGTCATTTTTGACGGATAATACACTAATATCAATTTAATAATTTAAATATATAATAAGAAAGCATGCATCTTTGGGAATACATATATATATACATGTATATATATTATACAACAGTGTCAGAAGTGCGACAAAGGCTGCCATTCGCGTGTGGGCTTGTACAGCCACAGCAGAAGCTGCAGGGCCATGCGTGAGGATCCTACAGAAGCACAGAAACTTCCATCGTCTTACGAGACATTAGGAAGCCAACAATATATATAATATGCATTTATTTATTTATATAATATTATAATTTATTGTATATTTAATAATTATCAAAATTAGATAATTAAAGACTGATAAGAAGTAAAAGAAGTAGCGGTTGGGCCAATCACTCAGACTCATGCCCAGCCGGCACTTTTTTTCTTTTCGAAATTTTCTAAAAACTGCATCATTAATAGGTGGGGAAGGTTAATATATTGCCCAGCTTTGGTTGAACCAACGACTGCTGTTTTTATCCATTGTAAACTTAGAGCGTCTCAAAATCCAACCTTATTGCCGTCGTGACAGTTTATAACTAGACAAATCACTTACGATACCATGCGAGTAGTCAATTTTGGGGCTGCTACTCCGTTAACTTGACGATTATTCTTTAAAAAAAACAACAATGGAGGAAAATACGGATAATATAACAGAGCAGTCATCTCACAAAAGAAAAACTCTAACAACATTTCCATTTTCTAAAACGACATGCCTGTGCAACTGTGGAAAGTTCAATTTAAAAGACTTACCACATCTTCGTGTGAGTAATTTTTATTTTCGTGCCTTACACTTAAATAATTTGTCTACTCTAGTTCACATTCATCATTCAGTCCAGTTGATCATTGATAATAATAATAATGAGTATGAGTAATGACAATGATTCAGCCCGACAAAGGTTAAAAAAAACAACAAAAAAAACAACAAACAACATACACAATTCATAATACATGTCAGCATCAGCAACAAGCCTTCCTTAGCAAACAACAAGAACTAAGTTTAAAGTAAAATATATCTGCAATGGGGCATGGTAATCGAGTGGTATGCACGCTCGGCTGGCATACCTATATGGTCACGGGTTCAAATCTCTGTGAACATAGGGACTTGTTCCAGCGCACTGGACTGTCGTACCGATGGTCACGGGTTCGAATCCGTGTGAAGGCAAGGGTTTGTTCCCGGGGCCTAGGGCGTCCCTGAGTCACCCCGCTCCGAATGGGTACTAACACTACATAGTGTTAGGCGGCTGGGTAATGTGTGGAACCCACAAAGCCGTGGCCTGTGAATGCTGCATCACTTGCCAACAGATCATCTGTCATGGTCTGTGGACGCAACTATCTTCTGCATAGAAGGAGCGTCTGTATAGATAAGATAAGATAAGATAAAGTCGGCTAGGTATTGCGATGAGCCCTCAATGCCCTCATAGCCATGGGCCATGGCCTGTGAACACTGCATCACTGGCATCACTTGCCAACAGACCGCCTTGGTCTGTGGACGTAATAAGGAGCGTCTGTATAGTATAGATAAATCAAATAAAAAATAAAATCAAATGTGTTGTCCAAAGTAAGTTCAACCAGGCTTACCCATACTCCATACCCTATTTAATATTTTTTTTTCCTTTCTAGCCTGATTGCAGTCCCACCCCACTTTGTCATTAGTATTGGTTAAAATGTATTACAGTTTCATTATTAGTATAATATTATGCATGCTTTACTTGTACAAATAACTTGTCTAGGTAGTAACAATAATTATTATAAATACATGGAGCATGAAAACTGCTATTTTCACTACTAGACATGTGCTATGTCAGAATGAAAAACCTTTACTTTACATATAATATTAATTTCATTTTAGAAAATTCTACCTGAAGACTACGAATACAAACTGTGTGAATATCTGGAATTAGATCGGGAAGATAAATTTCTTGTTACACTTCGTATGACTTTATCCACGAAAGAAGAGGCCCTGGAATGGAAACGTCGATTTGAAGAAAAATCTTTAACAACACATGTTAAAGATAAAACTTTTCCTAAAGTTGAAAGAGTTAGTGTCTTTAAAGTAAGTTAAAAATAATTGAACTCTTTTTCCTCTTCTTATATCAATGAGAACCTATTTTTTATACTGTTGATCAAAGCTAAGGTTGTATTTAAGATTTTGAAAAACTTAAATATTTAATAATTCTTGTTCTCTCTAAATTGGAAAATAAAAATTCAATACTTTTTTCTGCAATCTTCTGTTATAGAAGTAAAAAAAAATTGATATCATGAAATCAGTAACTTATTCCTTAGGCCCAGTACAGATGTCAATTTTTTGACCGCCGGAAAAACAAGAAGAAGCTTCCAGAAAAATCTAAATTTCGTGACTGTCACAGTATTCTCTTCATAAATATCAAGAAATATTTCAAGAATACTGTGTAAGCAATGAGCCATCTTTCCATTTTGTAAGAAGACAATGCATTTCAATTCTTTATATCTATTCTTTATATATATGTAAAATTGTTTTGCAATATTTAGTAATTTAATTGAAAAAAAAATCTTTTGATGAAATGTGACTTTCTTAAGTCATCAAATTTTTAATAATTAAACTATTGAACACTAATTTGATGTCAATTTTGCAGTGATCGTCACATGCCAACGTACAAAACTGTAGTGCGCCTCCACTATGCTCATGACCATCCCCTGGACACTGCAGACGTGCTGAAGAAACGCCAACTCAATGATGACATCAAGCAGCGGTTCCTGGAAATGTTCAGACAAGGGATGAAACCCAAGGATGCCCTCGACAAACACAAGCGAGAGTTGCTTCAGAGCCTAGGACCAGAAAAGTACAGACAAGTTGTGTGTGATGGCTACTATGTACCAAATGTTCCAAAAGCTTACAGGTCAGCAAGCAACCCCTTACTTAAAGATGCATTCTGGAAATGTATATTTTTTTATCAATCAAACCTAATATTAAATATGTAATTAAATAAGAAATCATGGCATACATATTATGTTTGTTTTTGGAAATGGAATTTTTATGTTCTATTATGTTAATTTGATTGCATATTCCAACAATTTGATTGGCTCTCAAATGATAATTTTTGTGATTAAAATACCCATCTTATATTTTGTTTATTTCAGACTATATTATCAGATACATGGAAAAGGAGTTTCAGCCAAAACCACAACAAAAAGATCGTCAAGACACAATCCTAATCCAGACTGGATAGCCTTCCAAAACTGCCCGGATATCACTGTTGAGGATGAGGAAGGAAGTCCTGCTGATGAAGACAATGTTGACGATGAGGCTGACAGCAACATGGGAGGCCACGCAGAGCACAGTGAGCACCTACTGACAGACTGCGGGAATATGCCGAGTCTTCACGCTCAGCAGAGTAACCCAATGGGATCTGTTAAAGACGCCATGTTGTCACAAGGTGACCCAGACACTCATAACCCGAACAGCAAGTCTGCAGTTGGAGAGACTGTCTCCCAGCACAGTATGCTGCAGCACGATGGCCAGCTACAGAAGCTGGCCGAGACAGCCATAGCCTACCCCAACATCGCTGCCCACAACTCAGTTTACACTGACCTACGCAGTCAAACACTTCCTCAGACGATGCCGAGCGCAACATTTTCTGATACCCACATGGGCATGGGTCTTTTCAGCACTGGCCAGTCCACATGGGAAAACTTTAACATGGCCCACCAGGCCAATAACATGGCCCATCAGACCAATGTTTCTTCCAGTCTACTTCCGCAACACAATTTGGGCTTCCAGCATCTGCCACAGCAAATCTCGCACTCTAGTTATATGATTATGTCCAGCTCTGCATGTCAGAACTTAGAATCTCAATTCAGTCTGTCACAGGCGATGGATGATCATAGAGTGCAGAATGGCATGTCGCGTGCTGATAATGAGTTTGACCTGTTGGCCACCAGCGCGGCTCCACAGTACAACTGGTCATCACACAACAGACATCAAGACAACATCGTTGCCACCCAAGCAAGTTTAACTGGACACGACCCCCAGAAGGGAAAAGTTTTACTGACCAAATACTCAAACTGTAATGACAGAGACAGAAAATTCAGCATAAAGAAGACAGTTCAGAAAAAAAGAAAAATGACCAAAGAACTCAATGTCAAACGTGTGACAAAACGTTGGATGGACAGGAAACCCAAAATCGAGGCTGAGACACAGAACCTGGCCTCGGAGGTTCTACAGAGCATCTTGCTGACAGACGAAGCAGAGAAGCTCAAAGTTAAGCTCCTGAATTTTTTATCAGATCTGGAATCCAAAATGAGCTCCAACCCAAAACTTTTTGTGCCCGCCATCAGGAGTTTCCTGCAAGCCGGTCAGGATGCTCACGACGATCGTGAGCTGGCCTCACTTCTGAAAGATTTCAAGAAAACAGAGGAAACTATAGTCAAGGAAATGTTGGCCATGAAAAGTGAGACCAGTGAGAACCGAGGCACCCAAACAACCTTGTCAGGTCCAGTTGTTAGGTGCTTCAAGGTCAAAGGAATTGTTTTACCCACACAAAAATTTAGAAAGCAAAGAAGGTCTGAAACAAAACTAACAGATCCAGGGGCATCAGAGATTTCGCTACAGTCAGCTAAGAGAACTACTTCACTTTGTGGAATATCAGAACTTTCAGATGTCTCTCTAGGAACAGATTCCAAGAATTGTCAACTGAGGGCAACTGCTTCAAATGTACAGAGAGTTACAAAAAAGCCACAGAAAAAGAATGCAGTAAAGCAGCAGCTGCCAACACTTTCTAAAAAGAGGAAAAAATTTGTGACACCGGAAGCAGAGATAACCCATCTGAATTTAGTACCGAATATCCCCAAACCACGGATTATAGTTCGTTTAAAACATCAAGGTTTAGATTTAGATAAAAAAATTGTAAAATAAAAGATTGAATTGTCTTTGCCAATATTTCACGTCCAGGGATTCTTTTAGCAGGATAATTTATTATCAGCTGTGAGTTTATAATCTGAGGATTATAATATAAATGGTTAGATTTAACATAGAGACAGCTGGGTTGAAGCAAGAAGATGTTGCTTGCAGTCTGTGCATATCATATCATTTGTAGTCATCTTTAGTTGTGGACCCTGTGACTACAAGGTACAAAGTATTGGCCCTCGTAGACATATGGCTGACTTGATCAATATGGAGTCCCTATCAACAATCTGTGCAATCCTTTGTGTGCACTCCTATGCACTGCAGTCCTGTTATTGTTAGAGCAGTTATACAGGTTATTACAGTCCTACATGACAAGTGAAACACCCCATAATTTAATATCTCTTTGAAATAGTTAGTGAGCTACTGAATAGATCTAGTTTGACTTTTGGTGGATTGGAAGAAACTCAGTTTGTTATCACTTAGACACTCTTGCCATACAGTATTATTTTACACCTCTCAGGGATTGGTATGGTTTGAATTTTACATGTTTGTATCACGAGATCTGATTGTATAGAGAGTTTTATTTTGGTCTGTTTATTTTTAAACAGGTATACTATACATATGAAGGCCTCAAGAGAAGAAACGGCTATGTGACATTTTTGTAGTTTTGAGATATTCAAGTTTTAAAGTTCAAAACTATACAGATTAATCATTTATTAAACAAATACATTTGAATTTTTATAGGGTCAGAGACATTATTTTCCCATAATACCTCATTTAGAACATTCTATTTTTGAACTTCTTTCAAACAGAGGGCATACTTTAAAAAAGTTCAAAGATGTCACATAGCCGTTTCTTTCCTTGAGGTCTTCATATGTATGATGATGCTACATATATATGAACTTGTTTCTGTTGCTTGTTGATCTTCATTATTATTGGTAATTATATATACAGATCCATACATATTTAAAAATAATATATATTTTTTGTCACTTACATATTTTTTCCTCGTATTATTATTTATTTAGACGTGCATACGTAAACAAAAGGTTTTTCTTCCTCATTTCTTGCATAGCAGAACAAATTTGCTGTGTTATGTCATAAAATTTGGGAGCCATGGAATTACCACGACTTAACCGACTTCTTGAAATAATGAAGCGCAACTTAACGGGATCTATACATGTGTTATAAAAATATAATTAATCGATTTATCGATTGAACATTTTTCAGAATTAATCGAACAAAATTTATTTAATCAGTACCAGCCCTAGTGAATATATAAATCTGTTCATATATAATATATATTTTGAATAACTCACTATGCACATAAAATAACTATGTCTGTGAACAAAAACACAAATATTCTATGTATATGTAAGTGATTCAATTATATGAATGAAATTTCTTTTGTACATAGTAATTATTAAACAATAAATGATTGTTGAATGAAAGAATAGGTTAGTGGTAATATTATTTACTTAATTTATTTGTAATGAAATACACTTCCTGTAGATATGTACATATTCTGTAACTATGTATTTTTTTATTAATAATTTTTAAATTAAACTCTCATGTATGTTGATCTGGTTCATTTTTGTTGTTTTACAAAGTTGTCAATTTTTAAATACCTTATATTAAATTCACAGTCTTGTCTGTCGTGGTCCTGGCCACGGAAAAACAAAAGTAAAAAATGACCCACTTCCCATGATCCTATCGAGCTGAAATTTTGCACATAGACTTGTGTCACCTAACAATGCATTGTATCAAAATTTCAGATCAATCGAATGTACCATAATTAAATTAATGAATTTTTAGTTTATCTCTATGTAGCATGTGTAGCCGTCTGCTATAGTTGACCTCCACGGGTCACTGGAGGTTCACTCCACCCCTCGATGTCACAGGGGTCTGTCGCACTGTGCGTATTATATTGAACATAATAAATACTTTTAGTTATGTCTCATATATAAGGGATTTATAGTAAAAAAACGTTTTTACGTTTAAAAAAAAGAAAAGAAGATATTACCGGTGTATTGTGTTCTGTATAAACACTACAATAAATTTGGAAAGACTCAATCGGGTGGAGTAAATTGGAAATGCAATCCAAACAAATGGAAGCTGTAAAATGCACAAATACAGACACAAACATAGCAATGTCTTATTGCTGCAGTCCTCCGTGTACTTGATTTTCATCAAAATTTAAAATAATAATTTTGTAATTAAATTTATTATTGCTCTGCTCCTCTGAAGGATTGGATACTAAAACTCATGAGTGTGTCTTGTATAGGAACATAGGGAGTGTGTCTTGTATAGGAACATAGTGAGTGTGTCTTGTATAGGAACATAGTGAGTGTCTTGTATAGGAACATAGTGAGTGTGTCTTGTATAGGAACATAGTGAATGTTACATATAAGTTAGTACAAACAGAAAACATGATTTAGTTTTTTTTAAAAAGACTCTTACAAAGACAGTGGTCTTGCTTGCTAACACCAATTTATTCCAATCATAGATACAACTGTACAATACCAATAAACATCAACATTAAGCAGCATTGCAATATCATGGATTTTAAATACTGTGCTCACATTAAGAAAACCACATGAATGCAAATTAACATGGTGAAAAAATTGTTACTGAATTCAAACTAAAAAATTAAAACAAAAAACTTAATATTTGGTTCAGGCTATCCTTGTATTGGTGTAAATGCCTTAAGAAGTCACATAGTATTAAAACAATCTGTGACAATTGCAGTGAGATGAATGTTTGCCTGTAAGTGTAAGGGAGTGATGGACCTTTTATAGAGAAATACTTGATTGAAATAAAATAAAAGTTCTAACCCACCCCCTTGGATGTGGAAACCCCAGAGTTTATGTTCAGAAATTCTTTCATCATTTTTTAGAACACATTTCTACAATTCCTTGAACATGCAGAAATCAAGATCAAATTTATACAATTAAAAAAAATAAAAATTTTGGGGGGTTAAGATTAAAAAAAATTCAAACTTTTTCATCTTACTTGAGTAAAAAAAAAGTTAAAAGAAAAAAAGTATTTATTTCTTGTTTATTTTTTCCACAGGTATCATGAAATTGATAATGTTGACATAAAACAAGCACTGAGCACTTAACTACATATATATGACACTGAGTTCTATACAACAGTCAGGAGAAAGTCATAATAAAATACACCATGGTTAAAACAAAGATCTACATTGCACTGATCCACTTTGGATTCAACAATGATTATGTCTTCAGGGTGTAAGTGTAAGTTATCAACAAATATTTCAATGAGCTTTTCTAGTGATTGATGGAGTTACATTGGTGCCATCAACTATGGCCAGAGGGCAACGGTTTCCCAAACACTTGAGTGCCTAATGGACCTTGTATTGGTGGTGAGTTCTGCTGTGTTCAAAACCAACATAGAAAAAACAAAACAAGTAAATATTTAAATATTCTATGAACAGTTGCACCAAAGTTTAAATTCGATAGATTAAAAAAAAATAGGAGAAAAAGTTAAGTCTATAGGCTTGACACATTTATAAGTTCCATAAAGTCAAAATACAGATACTGAATTGTTGATGTCAAATTAGAGGCAGTCACATGCTGTGTCTTGGGTACCAAGATTGAATCAAAAATTGTGCAGCTTGCTACTGGAATGATTTAAATGATTTTCTGTTGTTCATTTACAACTACACACAGTTTCTCATGATTTGTATTTACTGTTGCACACTCAACACAGTAAACTAATTTTTGGAAAAAGTGTTGTCCACCTATGAGTTGTATGTGAGAACTGTTAAAAATCTGGATGACAACATTCACATGAACAGCTAATCTATCTTCTATACAGGATACAAAACTAATGATGTAATTTCAAGATGAAAAGCAATAACACATGTGTTATTTCAAATAATGATAAATTTAAAAAAGAGGAAAGAAAGAAAATAAATATAAATCAACTTATGTTCAGCTTGCACATGATGCAATTTAATAAAAATCAGCTTTCTCTTTCTCTCTCTCCAACCCATTAAGAGCAAATAATTCACACTCTTATTAGTAACAATCTAACAAGTTTTACAACTAAGTGCATTTAAGCCTTCACCATGATCATCCCACAACTTCTAGTCATGATGAACTCCTTCATTGGTCTGTGACAGCACACACCTGGGCTCATCATATAATACAGCTTCAATGGAATTAAACAAATTGTTAGGACTTGAGCAATCTTTGAGTTCAAACATGGCTAAGGACAGTTAGTATAAAGCTGTTATGATAGTTGCAAAGCTACATGATTTTCCTATACATTTTTTGACGAGTAGAAAATCCAATTTTTTTACATCTCGGGTATAAAACCCCAAATCATACTTTTTTCCCCCCATATATTTTCATATATGTGCTAAGGTTAAAAAAACAAAACACTTACATCCATCATCAAATGTGTATATATATATATATATATATATATATATATATATATATATATATATATATATATATATGTTTCACAGTGTTACTGTTATCATTACTAATAAGTAGTAAATAAATGTTTTTCAAATTCAAACCATAAATATAGAGATCTTAAACCAGTTTGGATACATCAGCACATTTAAAATAAATAAACACTGGCTTTTTAATGTGAAGCTCATAAGAGAAATATCTATTCAAATATATCATTGTCCTGCAAACATTACCACAATCAAATTTTACAATGATAAGTATTTCCATTTTTCTGGAGTTAATTAAATTAAAACAATTATAATTCTAAAACAATTACAATTCTTTAGAAATAAAATGATACCAAAAAGATTCAAATGTCAGAACAACAAAACATAATTTATCATTTTCAATGTTATATAAAATTCATCTTCAAAACCAAGTCAGGGCTGAACCTGGCATGTGGTGCATCACACAACACAGTACAGCAACCTGGTATGTGGTGCACCACACAACACAGTACACCAACGTGGCATGTGGTGCATCACACAACACAGTACAGCAACCTGGTATGTGGTGCATCACACAACACAGTATAGCAACCTGGCATGTGGTGCACCACACAACACAGTACAGCAACCTGGCATGCGATGCACCAGACAAAAATGTTGGTATTATAATTAAATGGTAAACAAAATTTGCTACATTTGACATAAAAAACTTTTCTATAATTAGGGATTTTAAAAAATATGTCTTCTTGGACTCAGTGAGTAGTTTAGTGAAACTGAACATAATAAAGTAAATGCAATAACTCTGTGAATATTTAGTACAGATTTTAATGAAATCTATTCTAAAGTCATGTGATATAAGTTGGAGGTTCCCCTTTTCTAAATCATGTTAGGAAGATCAGGGTTTATCACTTGTTGAATATTTAAATCTATCTAGTTCTCTATGAGGGAGTTTATAAACAAATCTACTGTCAAACTTACATTGGGCAGATCTTAGTAATACCATCTTGAGAGTAGTTAAATCTGATAGTTATCTTGTACATGTTAAAACAACAAAAAATGACCTTAAGTCTCATTGACTATCCCAGACAGTTGACAAGATCATTATGAGGAAGTTTGTTACAAATATATTGACATTAAAAATGGAAGCTGAATTACAATTAAAGTCTGTAGAGAAACAAAAAAACTAAAAATTATGTATGAAGAAAAAAACAACAACAAACAACAGTAATATCTTTGATTACAGGACTTAACACAGCAGTAATTTTTGTGGGGGAAAATCTTTGTCCATTCCTTCATTCTTTTAAAAGGCAAAAATCTACAGTACAAAATGATATGCTACTTTATACAAGGCAGCAATTGTACGGCATTATTAGAAAACTGACATAAGCCTTGCATTGAAAAACCTTGTAAAAAATGTCTCTAATTATTTCTTTTACTTGAAACTACTTCCAGATACTTGGTAAATCTTTAAAGCTTTTTTAACTGCTAGGGTTAATTTCCTCTTTTAAATCCTTTTCATGGTTTCAACTTATCGGTTGCTATATGAAATGTAAGGGAAAAAAAATGATTTTTAAAAGTCATTACTAAATAATTTAAAAAATCAGAGGAAAAGATATTTAAAAAAAAACAACAGAAAATGTTAATTGAATTCGTATGCTATGGGTCAGAGGTGACATATCATGATAATCTCATATCATTTCTTGCTCACAGCATTGACAACATTGATCAATGAAAATAGTTGCAGTATAAAGAAATGGTCAAGGGTGAGGGAGGTAATACATCCTGAACAACAATGAATTGCACATTAATAAACCTGATATCCTGCAAGTTGATGCACACACTTGTCAAAACCTGACACTGTCAATATTTATGCAAAATTAAAAAAACAAAAAAACAAAAAACAAAAAAAAACTAAACCTAAAATTTTGCACTTTTATGGTCTTCTTTTTGAGCTTCCTTCAACAACTGTAGATGCATAATATAATTAGAGCAGTAAAAATAATTCAGAACTGGGGAAAGCTAAAAGAAATTAAATGTACAAATAAGTAATTGTTTACCCTTTTTTTATGACAGCATGTACAAAATCAAGAACTATTTTTACATTCCATAGAATAAGAAATCACAGATAAAAAGACTATTTTAAAAAACAACAATAGTATAAGGTACATTAATCCAGATCTAATAGTAAGAAACAGACCAATCTGACAGACTTGTGGATGAGAAACAGACCAATCTGACAGACTTGTGGATGCAATAATAATTCTTTAGTCTTCCACTCCAGTGTCCACAATGTGACTGAATGAAAATGGTGTAAACTTGTGACCGGATCCATCATAAAACTTGGACTGGAACTCTACCCTGGAAATAGAAGTACAGTCGAAACCGGTTAAGTCGACGGCGTTGGGGTATGAAAAATGGCGTCGAGATAAACGATGATCGAGTTAAAACGAAAACCAATATGGTGGCAAAATATTAACATGTAATTGAAATTTCTTTATGTACATGATTAATTAGTTAGCGTTAATTAGTGATGGGACGATAAATCGGAATCGTATCGGAACCCTAATATTTCTTCACTCTTTCCTAAGGTTGTGATGACCGTTCGTTTTTAAGGACCGTTTAAAATTTAAATATAACCATGGTTCCCACTCAGGAAAACGGGAAAAAGTCGGGAATTCTTAAAAAAACATTTCTCGGCCTTGAAAGTCGGGAAAAGTTATGACTAATCGGGACACCAACCCTAGTGACGCCTCTGTACATGGGTAATGTTATTTTAATAGCTGTATACATGGGTAATGTTATTTTAATAGCTGCATATACAGGTAATGTTATTTTAATCGCTGTATACATGGGTAATGTTATTTTAATAGCTGCATACATGGGTAATGTTATTTTAATAGCTGTATACATGGGTAATGTTATTTTGATAGCTGCATATACAGGTAATGTTATTTTAATAGCTGTATACATGGGTAATGTTATTTTAATAGCTGCATACATGGGTAATATTATTTTAATAGCTGCATACATGGGTTTGAACCTTAAATTTATACAGATTTTTTTAAATAAATTGATTTTGATTCTTGAAGTCTTATGTAAAATAATTAAAATAATAATGATTACATTCGTGTTAGTCACTTTCTTCAATGCATAAAAATGAACTGAGATGTACTAATCTGGCCAAACTTCCTATGGATCACTTTAATGGAAATCTGCTCATGTGCTAAGCCTTATATCTGGATGGTTAATGGCAAACTTGCTAAGTTCCACTCTACTCACCAGTGAAGCCTAAGAGCATGTAGAAAAGCCGACAGGCCTTCCATCAGTACCAGAATGATGACGGTCATCCCAGCCCAGATCTGGAAGACAAAGAACAGGATGATGCTGCCCCAGGCAGTAGAGATGCTGAACCCAATTCGTAGGACCATCTGCCACAGGACTTCTGACAGTTCTGGAAATTAACATTTAAAACATTAACATCATGGATCAGCTTTTTAAATAAGTTATTGTTAGAAAATTTAGCCCAAATTCATTACAGGGGAAAACTGTTAAATAGGCTTATTTTTCAGTTGACAATAGGAAAGGGCAAATACAAATACGGAGATATCAATCATAGGGACCATACTATTAGACTCACAGAGATATCAACCACTGGGACCATACTATTTGAATCTTTCTAAAAATTTGTTTTGGTTCTAGAGTGTCAGATTAAGCCTTAAAATTCATAATGGTAATGTGATGATTCTATAGTAATGGGAGTGGATGTAATGGTTGGGTGCATCCAAGTGATGACTAAAATAACACACTATTTAAGGGAATTTTACAATCAAACTTTGGGGAAATCTTAGTTTCTCTATTAAACAGCAAGCATCAATTCTTTAGGTTGGTGGCAAGCATCAATTCTTTAGGTTGGTGGCAAGCATCAATTCTTTAGGTTGGTGGCAAGCATCAATTCTTTAGGTTGGTGGCAAGCATCAATTCTTTAGGTTGGTGGCAAGCATCAATTCTTTAGGTTGGTGGCAAGCATCAATTCTTTAGGTTGGTGGCAAGCATCAATTCTGTAGGTTGGTGGCAAGCATCAATTCTTTAGGTTGGTGGCAAGCATCAATTCTTTAGGTTGGTGGCAAGCATCAATTCTTTAGGTTGGTGGCAAGCATCAATTCCTTAGGTTGGTGGCAAGCATCAATTCTTTAGGTTGGTGGCAAGCATCAATTCTTTAGGTTGGTGGCAAGCATCAATTCTTTAGGTTGGTGGCAAGCATCAATTCTTTAGGTTGGTGGCAAGCATCAATTCTGTAGGTTGGTGGCAAGCATCAATTCTTTAGGTTGGTGGCAAGCATCAATTCTTTAGGTTGGTGGCAAGCATCAATTCCTTAGGTTGGTGGCAAGCATCAATTCCTTAGGTTGGTGGCAAGCATCAATTCTTTAGGTTGGTGGCAAGCATCAATTCTTTAGGTTGGTGGTGGTGGTGGGGACCCCTGAGGTTTTAAAGTTTTCCTTTTGACCCTGTAGAATGTTTTGGCCAACAACCAGACACCCCCCCCCCGTGCTATGCACAAACCTGGCATGGACACCGCTATTTAGTTGTGAGTTTCAGTTGAGCGACTTCTTGTTGAACATAACTAAAAGTTGAGCCCCATAGTGAGAAGGTAAACTTACGGGCATGAGCAAGGGACAGAGCCCAGAGTCGCAGGTAGGAGGCTAGTGAGAAGGTAAACTTACGGGCATGAGCAAGGGACAGAGCCCAGAGTCGCAGGTAGGAGGCTAGTGAGAAGGTAAACTTACGGGCATGAGCAAGGGACAGAGCCCAGAGTCGCAGGTAGGAGGCAGTGTGAGAGATGCACCCCAGGCAGAACTCAATGGTGTGAATGGCTTGATGGATAAACACCTCACTGAATTCAAAATGCTGGGGAGGAGAGATGTCAAACATTTGGATGATCCAAGGTTTAATGGATCAAGTGATAAGTATCAAACTTCAAATCTTCTTTTTAGAAAATAGACATAAAAGTCATCATTTCTATTGTTGAGATAGAGAGATGATAAACTGTGATATTTAAAAAACAACAGTACAAGTTTGTGTAAGAGAGATGATAAACTGTGATATTTAAAAACAACTGTACAAGTTTGTGTAAGAGAGATGATAAACTGTGATATTTAAAAACAACTGTACAAGTTTGTGTAAGAGAGATGATAAACTGTGATATTTAAAAAACAACTGTACAAGTTTGTGTAAGAGAGATGATAAACTGTGATATTTAAAAAACAACTGTACAAGTTTGTGTAAGAGAGATGATAAACTGTGATATTTAAAAAACAACTGTACAAGTTTGTGTAAGAGAGATGATAAACTGTGATATTTAAAACGAATCAAAATAAACGTAAATGTTTTTGCCAAAATCAAAGGAGGCCAATGTTTTATGGCCAATTGACTTAGACAAATGACAGTAGGTTTATTAGTAGACTGCCTTCCTTTTATAAAATTTAAAAAAAAAGTGAATTCATCTTTGGTTCCAGAGAGTTTCAACTGACACGATGATGTGAGTTTGACCTACCTCCTCATCGGCTAGCTCCTCAGTGTGCAGAGGACCATGCTCCAGATTGTGAGTCACCTCCTCACCATTCAACAGATCTCCACTGTTTACTGACAAGGGTTGATGCCGGAACTGCAGACAACATGAGAACAGCCAGGATTCGATCAGTGCATGTTAGTGGCATTATTTCTAACTAATAATTATTTTAAATGATATGCAGCAATAAAAAAAGGGTTGGGATAGTTATTGGCCAAATCAAATTTTGGGAATACACTTGGTTTATTCAATTGAAAATGCTGAAATGAATAGTTATATTTATTTGCTCCAGTAGTGGTAAAAAAAGGCTCATGTTTACTTTATGTAGAGAGGAAAAAAACAACAAACAAATCATTAAATATGTAGTTTTGTTTAAAGAATATTTCATCAGATTAGAGTATCTCTTTATTTTACACGCTTTTATTTAAGTCACACTGTTTGTATGTTGTATGCGTCAAGTCTTGTAACGTAAAATTAAACTACTTCTGATGTTCCTAGAGATCTCAAAATTTTACTACATTCCCTGTGTTTAACAGCTCAGTAATATGAAACTACTTCTAAATTGACATGATAATACAAGAGGAGCAACAGGAATTTTGATTATTCAAACATTCCCGTTATCAATTATGCCCATTCTCACACCCACATTTTTAAAATAAAATATTTTAAAAAAAAATGATATGGTGCTCTCGGATCGCACTCTACAAGGTAAGGTCCAAAATACAAATTTTCTACGATTTTAGGTGAAATCCGTGAACCTATCCACTGCACATAAAAGCTAATTTCTCTTTGCAACTATTCTTTTGCATATAGATAAATATTTCTAATTAATATGATAGTAGTATGTATATGATCATTAAATTTTTAATGTTTTTAAATAAGTGATGATGAGCGCCCCACGCTTATATGTGCAGTGGATAGGTTGACGGATTTCACCTGAAATCGTAGAAAATTTGTATTTTCTTCTTTTCAGTACACTTTCTATATGTAAATAAAAGCGTGTCCTTTTTAAAAAAAGTTTATTTAAAAAGTATTTTATTACGATTTAATTGTTCATGCCTTGAAATCAAGTAAGATCTGGTTGTGTCTTGTGAAACAAATTTGTGAGGTAATGATAGACAGAGTGGGAAAAGAAAAGAACCAAAATATTCACCCTTTAAACAAAGAAATTCTGGTTTGAAAATGTGTACCATGAAAATGAAAAATGTTAGTAGAAATAAATCCACCACATAATAAATACACAAAACTAAAGATCTCATGCTTACAAAGTTAAATATTTTGTCTACACATTTTGAGAAATCATTTTCCATAGCGAGGAAAATTATAAAAAATAATATAGATAGATGTTATCAGGTGACTGCAGAAACAAAAAAAGGACATAACAAAAATGTTCCCATGAGAGCACCACACCCCATGCTGAAGTGAACCCCCATAAGTGGGGTGCGGCTGTCACCTGAACGGCAGGGGAGTTAATGTTAGTAGGGGAGGTAACAGGGACCTTGGCAGGGGCTTGGGTTTTTAAAAACATTACTTCTTCATCATCCTCAACATCACTTTGTGCACTTTCAAATGTTTTTCTCTGCAAATGTTAAAAAGTGTTGACTATTTTTTTTGCCTTGCTAATAATATAAGCCGAGAAGGCACATTTTCCATATAACAAACTGTATGTGTTGACATGGATCACCTTACTGTCATAGGTTTCAATGATAATACATCACAACAAACTGTATGTGTTGACATGGATCACCTTACTGTCATAGGTTTCAATGATAATACATCACAACAAACTGTATGTGTTGACATGGATCACCTTACTGTCATAGGTTTCAATGATAATACATCACAACAAACTATGTGTTGACATGGATCACCTTATTGTCATAGGTTTCAATGATAATACACCACATAACAATCCATTCAGAGAGCTCTTCACTGCAGTTTGTTTAGACCAGAAGTTATGAATAAATGCATGAATTCTTACTTGGGACCAGAATTCAAGATGTAAATTAATACATTGTGATGGAAGGCTAATTTTTTTAAAATACAAAAAGTTGATCTCAAATGATGTTAATTTGAATTAATCCTATACAAAAATAATCAAATTATTTGTTATTAAAGAAATAGGATGCAACCTTTGGTATTTCATACAATTTAAGGTCATTTCTAAGACACTTTATATGAGTTTGAAAAGCAATCTAATATGGACTATAAAAAAAAAGTATAAAGTTAGAATCAAGAGTTAAAGGACAACAAGCTTGAAGTCTGTAGCTTTATGATCTAGAAATCCTCAACATACCTGGCCATATTTGTTGATGTATCTCAGGTAAAAGGGCTTCCCCAGCATCATCCAGGGAACACAGAGTACAGCCATAACTACCAGGAAACTCTGGAACCCAGGCTAGAGGGACAGATTTAAACATAGTGTTACACAGATGGGCAGATTCAGACATAGTGTTATATACAGGGACAGATTTAGACATAGTGTTATATAGAGGGACATATTCAGACATAGTTTATATAGAAGGATAAATTCAGACATAGTGTTATATAGAGGGACAGATTCAGACATAGTGTTATATACAGGGACAGATTCAGACAGTGTTATATAGAGGGACAGATTCAGACATAGTATTATATAGAGGGACTGATTCAGACATAGTGTTATATAGAGGGACAGATTCAGACATAGTGTTATATAGAGTGACAGATTCAGACATAGTGTTACATAGAGGGACAGATTCAGACTTAGTGTTATATAGAGTGACATATTCAGACAGAGTGTTACACAGAAGGACAGATTCAGACATAGTGTTACACAGAAGGACAGATTCAGACATAGTGTTACATAGAGGGACAGATTCAGACATAGTGTTATATAGAGGGACATATTCAGACATAGTGTTATATAGAGGGACATATTCAGACATAGTGTTACACAGAGGGACAGATTCAGACATAGTGTTATATAGAGGGACAGATTCAGACATAGTGTTATATAGAGGGACAGATTCAAGCATAGTGTTATATAGAGGGACATATTCAGACATAGTGTTACATAGAGGGACAGATTCAGACATAGTGTTATATAGAGGGACAGATTCAGACATAGTGTTATATAGAGGGACAGGTTCAGACATAGTGTTATACAGAGGGACAGATTCAGACATAGTGTTATATAGAGGGACAGATTCAGACATAGTGTTACATAGAGGGACAGATTCAGACATAGTGTTATATAGAGGGACAGATTCAGACATAGTGTTACATAGAGGGACAGATTCAGACATAGTGTTATATAGAGGGACAGATTCAGACATAGTTTTACATAGAGGGACAGATTCAGACATATTGTTATATAGACGGACAGATTCAGACATAGTGTTATATAGAGGGACAGATTCAGACATAGTGTTATATAGAGGGACAGATTCAGACATAGTGTTACATAGAGGGACAGATTCAGACATAGTGTTACATAGAGGGACAGATTCAGACACAGAATCACAAATTTAAAGAGTGTTACAAACATGATAAAAATTGATTCACTCTTGGTGTGTCAACTTTGAACATTTTATAAGACAGCTTGGCTACAATGTAGAAATAACTAGACTTACCCAATACTTTAAACGCAATGGCTGATTTAGAATATTTAAATAAACTTATACAAACTTTTGTTGTTAATTTATACCTTAAGTATTTATCATACAAAAAGGTTCATTTTGAACATTTAATAACCTTAAAAATGAATTCCTTCTTTAAATTTAATCCTTAAGTTATTATGTTTGTAATTTTATTTCCCTTTTAAATGTGACATTTACACATTTTATTCTAGTTCTCAAAGCAGTGATTTCCTCCATATTTTAAGAAAGCTACAACAATAACAAAATTCTTATGTCTAAAATATTTATTAAATTTACCGGGGATTGACTTGTATTTATAATATTTAATTTTTAAAAACTTTACAGTTGCTCCTTCTATGTAGAAGATTATTGCGTTCTACGTTCTTTATTAGAACAGACCATGCCGGCTTTTTGGGCAAGTGAAGCAGCAGTGACACAAAGCCCCGCAGCAATTAATGCCAGATCCCGTTTGAGCTGTGTGGACTGAGGGAAACCTTTAAACCACAGGAACAAATCCCGGCTTTCACTGAGACTCAAAGCCACAACTCTCAGTACACAAGCCAAGCTCACATGCAGCTCAACCACCATGCCCTCTGTGCAATTGAAAAAAGTGTTAGGTGCTACCGTTATCATCTCACCTGTCCTGAGTAGATCAACTGTTTCTCATCATTTTGGAGAGGTTCCCCTGGACTCACATACTTGCCATAGTTAAATAGGAACATGTCAATCAGACCTGTCAGATCAAAGATAATGTGTTCATAGATATTTTCAGTATATGGCAGTGCCCTATCTAAAAGATAATCTGTTTTAAGAGCAAGTGTTATTCATTACTTCAGAACTGCTGTGGCCAGGAAATGAAGTTAGCCATGTTTGTGTGTGTGTGTCTAACACCAAATAATAAAAAAATAAAATTATAAAAAGAAAAATAAATTCTAGTATCTTAAAAATATTCCCACAAATTGTAAGAGTCTGACTGCAGCTGCAATGACACAAACAATTAACAAACTAAACCAGCGTATGTTCAGGTTTACTAGGTTAAAAGTTGGTCACTCTTGTTGTATTGCTACTATGAGGTTAACTTTACATTGAAACTGACCAATGAGTAGACTTGGGGCCTCATGGGACTGACTGGGAGGGTATTTGATCCACTTGACAAACAGCATGATGATCAGGTAACCAAACATACAGAACAGGAACACAACCATGGGGATGAAGTCAAAGATGATGTTCAGTGGTTTCTTGAAGTGGCTGCAGACATAGGACAGAACTTACTTATACATCTCAGTACATGCAGCAAATTGGTTGGAAATTATAGCAATTTAAACTTTAAGTGCATTCAAACGGTGATCCATACTTTAAAACTGATGACAGATGTTATTTTAAAGTGATGACAGATGTTAACAGTTATATATAAGCAATTAATATTTTATAACTTACTACATATTACGTTAACAGTCTTATGTCATCAACTAATATTTTATAACTTACTACATATTACGTTAACAGTCTTATGTCATCAACGAATATTTTATAACTTACTACATATTACGTTAACAGTCTTATGTCCTCAACTAATATGAAACAACTGACTACATTATATTAACAGTCTTATATAATCAACTAATATTTAATAACTGACTACATTATATTAACAGTCTTATATCATCAACTAATATTTAATAACTGACTACATTATACTAACAGTCCTATATTATATTTGACTCAAAACATTTTTTTATCTTTTTTAATAAATATAATGTCGTCTTAACGGGAAAAAAATTTAGTCAATTATTTAACATGAGGCAGCAGGCAAGTTAAAATTCAACTGTGGGCAGCATTAGGCCCATGGGCTGGACTTTTTATACCATTACTTTCTGTCTTTCAATTCATCTGTGCTCCCTCTAGAATCAACATAGTCAAATGCCAGTGAATCAAACATGTGCAGAGAGTGCCTTCAGGCTCATTCTGTAGAGATGAGAAAATGACGTTACCTGTGGTTTAGATAGCTGAGAGAAATGCCAAAGAACATATGGGACACTCCCAGTATGACAGACATTTTTTCCTTCAAAGAGTTGGTGAAGGCTATTTTATTGCTGGACAACTGCCAGATCTGAAAAAATACATTTGATTAAAAAAAATGTCATTTTAAAGTTAAAAGGAGTGGGATAAAAAAGAAAAAGAAGAGAAATATGATTTCAGAGTGTAACCTGATTGATTTATTGTCTACTTCTGAATAACATCAATTCAGGTCAACTATTAGTATCTCAAAAAGGGATGTGAGTGAATGGTTTGTCAATCAGAGAGATTGGTCAACTTACAGGATCAACACCCATGGGGTAAGGTGAACCCAGGAATGTTTTGTTTGGATCCATGGTGATCTTGTCACCTTTGTCCAACAAGTCACGGTCCAAGCCTGGGTAGCTGGAAATCATATAATTGAAAGGCCATTGTCATTTTTATTGTGGATCAATTAATAATGTGCTAGTAATGAAATCATATAATTCAAGGCCATTGTCATGTTTATTGTGGAACAATTAATAATGTGCTAGTAACCTACAATAGAAATAATTGCCCAGTTCTGGCAGTTAAAACAAATGTCCTCCCAAGAAATTCATGAGTCTGCAGCATTTTAATCAAATTTTTACATACAAGTTTTATTTTCTTCCACTAATATTACATGAGTTCTGTTGTTTTGTCCCCCCAATATTACACATGAGTTCTTTATTTTGTCCCACCAATATCACATAAGACACCTGTTATTTTGTCCCACTAATTTTACATATTGAGTTCTATTATTTGGTCCCACAAAAGTACAAAGGAGCATTTGATTCAAACAAAGCTGAGAGTAAGTTATTTTATGCCAGACTTACTTCAGATTCCAGCTACATCCAAACAAGTTGAGTGGTTTAGAGAAGATGTCGTTGTAGATGAAGCCGGTGTACATAGAGAAAGCCCCCATCAACAGTATGATGTAGCGCCCACCAAAGAATGTGCTGAAAATCTAAACAGACGAGGCAAGACATCAGGGAGTGGGGTAGAGAAGATGACTTTATTAGAAGGACTGGAATAAATGTACTTATTATGATGCATAGTTCAGTGAGACAGGTGTGCTCTAAAATTAGATGAAACACAGTAAGTGTCTGGTCAAATTAGATGAAACACAGCTAGTGTCTTGTCAAATTAGATGAAGCACAGCTAGTGTCTTGTCAAATTAGATGAAACACAGCTACAGTGTCTTGTCACCATAAAACAGATGGCTTCAGTTTATTTATTAACCAAGTTAAAATTTGCAATGAGCAAACTCTTATTTAAATTTTTGGGAAATAAAAAAGAAAAATTCATAGGATTTATATATCTTTTAACAGGACCCACGAATTTAACATACGTGAAAAAAACCATAGCATGAAAGAAAACATAAGTGTCCACAAGTACCAGTAAGACAAACAAACAAACATTAAGTGTCCACAAGTACCAGTAAGACAAACAAACAAACATAAAGTGTCCTCAAGTAACAGTAAAACAAACATAAAGTGTGCAAAAAGCAAAGATTACCTCATTCTGATTCTTTTTGGCCTCTAAAGATTTTTCTTTCACAACCAGGAAGAGAGCAAACAAAAACATGATGAGCCCATGGCCCATGTCACCAAACATCACAGCAAACAGGAAAGGAAATGTTATACAGGTGAATGGAGCTGAGGAATAGATCAATGTAATACAGGTGAATGGAGCTGAGGAATAGATCAATGTAATACAGGTGAATGGAGCTGAGGAATAGATTAATGTAATACAGGTGAATCGAACTGAGGAATAGATCAAAGTAATCCAGGTGAATGGAACTGAGGAATAGATCAATGTAATACAGGTGAATGGAGCTGTGGAATAGATCAATGTAATACAAGTGAATGGAGCTGAGGAATAGATCAAATTAATACAGGTGAATGGAGCTGAGGAATAGATCAATAAATTTTATTTTATCTTTCTGGCTGGGGGATAGGCAGAGACTTCCAAGTAGGGTCAACGAATTTCTGGTCAAAACAAATGAGTTATATATTTTAAAATATATTATATTTGCATGTATAATAGATTTTAAATTGAACTGAAAATGATAATTAGCACACAGGACTGATTCAAACATATTTTGTAGTAACGCTTTAACTGAACACTAGCCCTATGAGAGAAATGGGAGAGCTCTTAAAAAATTAATGTGATGTCCTTGCATTATTATTTTAGATACATATTTATATAGGGTTGATGAGAGTGAACTATGAACTCAGATAATCTCTGTTGGCAACAATTGAGGACAAGCTGAGTGGATAAACAGAGTGAACTAAGAACTCAGATAATCTCTGTTGGCAACAATTGAGGACCAGATGAGTGGATAAACAGAGTGAACTATGAACTCAGATAATCTCTGTTGGCAACAATTGAGGACCAGCTGAGTGGATAAACAGAGTGAACTATGAACTCAGATAATCTCTGTTGGCAACAATTGAGGACCAGCTGAGTGGATAAACAGAGTGAACTATGAACTCAGATAATCTCTGTTGGCAACAATTGAGGACCAGCTGAGTGCATACACATAGTGAACTATGAACTCAGATAATCTCTGTTGGCAACAATTGAGAACCAGCTGAGTGGATAAACAGAGTGAACTATGAACTCAGATAATCTCTGTTGGCAACAACTGAGGACCAGCTGAGTGGATAAACAGAGTGAACTATGAACTCAGATAATCTCTGTTGGCAACAATTGAGGACCAGCTGAGTGCATACACATAGTGAACTATGAACTCAGATAATCTCTGTTGGCAACAATTGAGGACCAGCTGAGTGGATAAACATAGTGAACTATGAACTCAGATAATCTCTGTTGGCAACAATTGAGAACCAGCTGAGTGGATAAACAGAGTGAACTATGAACTCAGATAATCTCTGTTGGCAACAATTGAGAACCAGCTGAGTGGATAAACAGAGTGAACTATGAACTCAGATAATCTCTGTTGGCAACAATTGAGAAAATTGAGGACCAGCTATTGGGATTGGATGGGATGGAAATTGGGATATTTCTAATACCTGGGTTGACTTCCCTGTAGCAGGCAACCCCGTAGGCATCCACAATGTTCTGGAAACCTTGAGTGAACTTGTTGCAGCGGTTGTAAGTCGGGGGCACCATGCGAGACTGCATGCAGTTGATGATAGATGGCACACTGCTCCCACTGCGCTCCTAGTTAACACAAGCAGTGGGTCAACAAATGATTTTGAAATAAGAAAATGGAACATTCATTAACATCTTTAAGGGATTATAGGATTAATTAAAGTGAATCATTGATAATATAAAATATTTTAATCTGTATAGAATAAATAAGAAATTAATAGTGATTGGAACAAGAAAAAAACAAACTATTCCATTAATTTACTATGTCTAACTGACCAGTGGTAACAAAAACAGTGTTAGAATGGTCAATATCTACTTAAAATAAATGTTCCTCACAGTTCCCCTACGAAGCGCCTGTTGGATGCGGTCAAGGTCAGAGACTGGACACCAGCACTCAGCGATGAGACACTTCTGTGTGACGTCCAGGTTGAACTGGTTCAAAGTGTGGTAAATGGCTTTTATCTTTCGCACTTTGATGAACCAGACCTTGATGTTCTTGGCTGCGGCGACCAGGACACGGTGGCGGTGGTCTTGGGTCTGGCCCAGCACCTGCGGATCACACATACTGGTGGTTGGCAAGTGTGTCTTATTGAATACATAACACAAACTGGTGGTTGGCAAGTGTGTCTCATTGAATACATAACACAAACTGGTGGTTGGCATGTGTGTCTTATTGAATACATAACACAAACTGGTGGTTGGCATGTGTGTCTTATTGAATACATAACACAAACTGGTGGTTGGCAAGTGTGTCTCATTGAATACATAACACAAACTGGTGGTTGGCATGTGTGTCTTATTGAATACATAACACAAACTGGTGGTTGGCATGTGTGTCTTATTGAATACATAACACAAACTGGTGGTTGGCATGTGTGTCTTATTGAATACATAACACAAACTGGTGGTTGGCAAGTGTGTCTCATTGAATACATAACACAAACTGGTGGTTGGCATGTGTGTCTTATTGAATACATAACACAAACTGGTGGTTGGCATGTGTGTCTTATTGAATACATAACACAAACTGGCGGCTGGCAAGTGTGTCTCATTGAATACATAACACAAACTGGTGGTTGGCATGTGTGTCTTATTGAATACATAACACAAACTGGCGGCTGGCAAGTGTGTCTTATTGAATACATAACAAAAACTGGCGGCTGGCAAGTGATTCTTATTGAATACATAACACAAACTGGCGGCAGGCAAGTGTGTCTTATTGAATACAAATAGTGTATTTCACTAGTAGGCCATTCAATAGCTCACAATGATGAAACTAATATCAAATTATACATAGATCTGTTATTAATGGCTAAACACAATACAAATGTATTATTTCACTAGTAGGCCATTCAATAGCTCACAATGATGAGACTAACATCTGATCTATTGTGTCCCAATCAACTCACTGTGTTTAGATCTTCTATCCTTGTCATCACACCAATGGCCATCTCTCTCCTCTCTGTCTGGGTCTCAGGGCACGGGTACAGAGTGGCACGGTAACTAATGGACACATGAAGACACTCAACTGTTAACTTAGGCATTACATGTCAGGGCATGGGTACAGAGTGGCACGGTAACTAATGGACACATGAAGACACTCAACAGTTAACTTAGGCATTATGTCAGGGCACGGGTACAGAGTGGCACGGTAACTAATGGACACAAGAAGACACTCAACTGTTTATTTAGGCATTACATGTCAAGGTGTTGGTGTTAAGCTTAGGATATTGTTAATAAAACAAACCCGTAAAAACAAAGTTTTTGACTATAAATCCCTTATATATGAGACATAACTAAGGGTATTGATTATTTTCAAACATTTACAGACTGAATCTGTCTTAACTCAAGTTTGCTTCATAACCCTGGGGGGGAGGGGTGGGTGGGAGGGGGAGAGGGGAAAAGTCTGGTCACTGATTCGCTTGACCGAGCTCAGAGTGACACGTAAAATGTAAACAAAAGCGCCCCGTCGCTTCGTTGGGTCGCCTCAATGCGTCAGCTCAAAATTTCACGTGGGAAAAAAAACAATAACAAACCGTGAATTTTAATTACATACCTCATTTAAGGATAAACTAAAAATGAATTAATTTAATTACGGTACGTTCGATCGATCTGAAATTTTGATACGATGCATTGTTAGGTCAGACGGGTCAGTGTGCCAAATTTCAGCTCGATCGGATCACGGGAAGTGGGTCATTTTTTACTTCTAATTTTCCGCCCGCCCAAGACAGACAGAGAGAGAGAGAGAGAGAGAGAGAGAGACGCCGTTGAAGTTAATATAAGGGATTTAAAAATAGAAACTGTTGACCTAGTTTTATAGAAGTTCATGACAACAGGCCAGAGCGCTTCAACTCACCCTTCACAGATCTTTTTGATGCGCGCCTTGAGTTGCTCCCCTTGGAAGAAAAGAATGAATACCGACTTGTGCACACTGTCTCCCTGCAGAAAAATGAACAGCAATTGAAAAACCTTGAATAAACCTTGTTAATGTGTGGGTATTTCTTAGGCTGTTGAGTTCAAATTTGGAAGTTGGATGACAAAAAACACACTGCTAACTTCATTTGCTGGCCACAAGCAGTTGCCAAGTTAATGAATGTTAACACTTGCACTTCAGATAATTTGTTTAGATAGGACACTGCCACGTGCCAACAATATCTATGAACATATTATAATGATGTGAACTTGATCTGACACTTCTGATTGACATGTTCCTATTCAACTATCATTGATCTCTTGTCAGATTTAGCCAAATGTCCATTTGCCAATTGGTACTAAGCCACAAAAGCAAAATGACTGCGGCACACGAAAAAGAAGAAAAAAAAACGGCAAGGGTAGATTGTGATGTACCATCATTAGGTCAATAAAAGTATACTAAGATTTTTGTGATATTTGAACCTTATTGTGGCTCAAGTCTCAGACTTTAGGATTGGCAGTCAAACAAGTTCTGACAACAAAGGTATCATGAAAGTCAATCATATTTGCTAAACAAAAAGGAGTACACAAATAAGCCGATCACCACATTGGGGTTTAATCAGCATAGATTTTTACAGCTCTCATATTGACATTGTCCATGATACACACAATTTGGGTCTACTATGTGGTTATATTAGCATATCATTTTACAGCTCTCATATTGACATTGTCCATGATACACACGTTTTGGGTCTACTATGTGGTTATATTAGCATATCATTTTACAGCTCTCATATTGACATTGTCCATGATACACACGTTTTGGGTCTACTATGTGGTTATATTAGCATATCTTCTGACAGCTCAAGTATTGAACTTGTCCATGATAAAAACATTTTGGGTCTGCTATGTGGTTTTATAAGCATATCATTTTACAGCTTTTGTATTGACATAGTCCATGTAAGAGACGCCAGTCATTTTACACTTACAGTTACGGGATCTTCCATTGGTGAGTCAGTCATTTTACACTTACAGTTACAGGGTCTTCCATTGGTGAGTCAGTCATTTTACACTTACAGTTACGGGATCTTCCATTGGTGAGTCAGTCATTTTACACTTACAGTTACGGGATCTTCCATTGGTGAGTCAGTCATTTTACACTTACAGTTACAGGGTCTTCCATTGGTGAGTCAGTCATTTTACACTTACAGTTACAGGGTCTTCCATTGGTGAGTCAGTCATTTTACACTTACAGTTACGGGATCTTCCATTGGTGAGTCAGTCATTTTACACTTACAGTTACGGGATCTTCCATTGGTGAGTCAGTCATTTTACACTTACAGTTACGGGATCTTCCATTGGTGAGTCAGTCATTTTACACTTACAGTTACAGGGTCTTCCATTGGTGAGTCAATCTCAGCCTGTCTTAAGAAAACATTTCCTCGACAAATGCGCCACAGCATGACTTCAAAAGATGGAATTCTTTCTCTTAATATCACCCCAGCTACAAATCTGGTGAACATTTTTTGTAGAAAATATGTTAAATGTATTTACAAAGTATTATCAAAAATACAAATCATAAAATAAACCTAACTTTAAAAAAAAGGTTAACAATTTTAAAAAAAACCTGGTCTAGTGGACAGAAACTTTGGAACTGAGCTAATAGCCCTTGGTCTAATGGACAGAAGCTTTGGGCCCAAGCTGAACAAACCCTTGGTCTATGGACAGAAACTTTGGACCTCAGCTGAATAAACCCTTGGTCTAATGGACAGAAGCTTTGGGCTCAATCTGAACAAACCCTTGGTCTATGGACAGAAACTTTGGACCTCAGCTGAATAAACCCTTGATCTAATGGACAGAAACTTTGGACCTCAGCTGAACAAACCCTTGGTCTAATGGACAGAAGCTTTGGGCCCAAGCTGAACAAATCCTTGGTCTAATGGACAGAAACTTTGGACATCAGCTGAATAAACACTTGGTCTAATGGACAGAAACTTTGGACCTCAGCTGAATAAACCCTTGGTATAATGGCGAAACTTTGGACCTCAGCTAAACAAACCTATGGTCTAATGGACCCAACTTTGGACCTCAGCTGAAAAAAACCCCTGGTCTACTGTATAAAAAGGAGCGTAAAATTACCCCAGTCTCATGGGCTGACCAGCTCTGGCTACCTGCTCATCTCCAAGCAGACCGACTCTTTCCTCTGTCAGGCTTGGGTCATGAAGTGCCTGGCGTTGTTCCAGGGCCTGGTTGAAAGGAAAGAGATGTTATTAACAAAATGAGTGAGAAAACATTCATGAAGTTCATATTTAACAGTTGTGCAAACAGGCTGCTGGAGTTGTTCATTTCAAGTGTTGCCAACTCTTGCATTAGTGTTGCCAACTCTTGCATTAGTGTTTCCAACTCTTGCATTAGTGTTGGCAACTCTTGCATTAGTGTTGCCAACTCTTGCATTAGTGTTGCCAAATCTTGCATTGCTCTCATTACCAGTGTTAACATAGAAATAAAATATAGAGGCAGCAACTTGACTTCTTCTCATTCTGTAGTTATTTTACATTTATTTACATTGGTCAATTTTAAATTGACCCTTATGTGCATTATTGGCATTAACAAAAACTTGAGTCTAATAAAAGCTTTTCTTTAGAGGAGATATTTAATCAAAGGGATGCTTGGCAAAAAACAAACCATTAAGTTTAAGGTTCATTAAGACTTGATGTGATGTCATCTTCTGATCATAATCACACAGATTACAAAGCAACTACAATAAAATCAGGCTACAGTTAAATGATAATAATTTTTTCAAGTTCTGTCTCCCATGCTATTAAAACCCACAGGTCGGTTAAGTTGGAAAGTTGGATTAGATAAAAGCCCACTAAGACAATGAGTCCAATAAAACTTGAAACAACAATGAAATGCTCCCAGTCCCAGCTTAAGGATGTTAAAATGATCAACTCAATCTTGGGGAAGTGCAACTATGAGAAAAACAAGTGTAGCTTAAAACATATAAGGGAGATAACTACCCCCCCCTCCTCCCCACTTTATATGACGTTGCATAAAAATATTATTAAAAAACAACAACCAAACAACAACAGCTGATAAAGTAAAAGGAAACAAGCTCCAAAATTACCAAGATATTCCCTTTCTACTTAAATTATCAAAATACTCTCTAGAAGATCCTTAAAAAAACTTAATTTTTTATGTCTATTCAGTCGAGAAATTCCAACCAGACCACACACTTGAGATGCTTATTACTTAGACAATGTAACTTGCCCAAAGAAGATACCATTAAAAATGGTTAAAAATTATGCTTTTTAAACATTTAATGATTATATTTATATATAAATGATAGTGAGTAGGGGCAGGCTATAAAAAATGGGAAGTTTTACATCAATCTTATATTTATCTTTTCGTTAGACCTCCAACCCCCTTTAAGCATGAAGCATGGGGTCTATTGTGTTGATTAATAATAACGCTATAGTGGCATTGGTGCGAGACTTAAAGAGAGATTCTTAATCTTGTAATGAATGGGATTTCATATTATTCTTCTTGATCAGCGATGGCTATTTATCAGATAAAATTTCCTCAGAGAAATGATAAATATAACTTGATAATGGACACCCATGCAACATGCATAAACAGGTTTGAGTCTAATGAAATGCACACATTCAATTTTATCAAACTTAAATGCATAATATTAACTCAAGCACAGGTTCTCAATAGATTTTTAGCCACAACACCATATGATTGACACAAAGTAACCCCTTGCCTTGAAAATTTTTAAAGGGTTAAAAAAAAGGGCATAAAGTTTTTAAAAAATATATTCAGTGTAATCTGCTTTTATTTTTGAAAATTAAACAATATTGTTTATGGGGTATATCTTTTTGATTTAACTGGCGGCCAACTTAGATGATCCAGTTTGACCTCAACAGTTGTTGTGACCTATGGGTTGGGAACCTGTGACCTACACACTCAACTCAAAAAGAAAAACACCAAACAGTGTGTTGTGTTTAGCAGTAACTAAAGCCACAAGAGAACTACATACAAGCTTTGTGCACTTTCTTGTTGATGAGATTTGAGGTCAAGAAGTGCATGAAATATATTGTTCGCAATGATCACAGGATTCAAGCCAACACAAACATAACATCTGACTAGCAGAGGAGCAAAGAGGCTTTCAAACCAACAGAGTACTTGTATTCCCCTGTGGTTTCTGGTTTAACTTGGGCTTTCCTGATCTCACTTGTTTCATGCATTACTGAGCCCTGGCCTTGGAAATAACTGAATAACTTCAATTTAAAAATTTGTCCTAACATATTCCTCCAAATACAAAACTAATAATGTTCAATTTTTATTGTTATGCACACAGATAGTCTGAAGGGCCACAACCCTTTTGAATTTAATGATCATTGTTTGACTGAAATTTGCCATGAGGCTTAGGGTGCCAAAACTGAACCCCGCATTTAAAATAAAATTCACGTTTGAAATAAAAATGAGGAACAGCAAAGAATGAGGGCAGCCGATAAATGAAAAGTTAAAAATGCACAAGAGTACTACATACAACACAAATAAATTAAAAAAACAACTTTAACCCACCAATAGCGAGGATGCGGGCACATCACCAGACGATATACAGATGGTGCCAGTGTTGGAAGGAAAGAAAGGTGATACATGAACAAAAAAAATATTCAATGATGAATACTCTTTTTTAATGTACGAGACTTTTAAGAAAACCTAAAGATTATGAAGAATTTTTTTTTACAAATATTAAATGCAAAGCAATGTCAGTAAAAAATTTGATAAAATCAGTAGAAACCAAAACCTTTAAAACTATTTATTGAACGACTTGAAATTTTTTTAAAAAGAAACTTCCGAATAAAATCCAGTCTTAGCAAAAATATGATTCCAAACTTGATTATACTCAGCCTTTGTTGAGTTAAAAAACACATCATTGTCTGGTCGTTCAAATATAAAGATGGTTGGTTATTTTGACAGAAGCTGTAGGACAAACTAACCCTAAAATATCAGTGTTGCTTTGGGTCAACCTGTTAGCCATCCTGGTCTTAAAAAGGTTGTTTTAGGTTATTTTACTCTGTTGTCTATTTGACGGCTTTTTTTTTCTCTTCTACAGACATGCAGCCTTAAATTTTGTGTTTGTTTCAGGTTATCCCCCAAAGTTCTGCTACTTATTCCAGAAATTTCAACCCGGTTTATTTCTCTGATGTCAATGAAAATGAAAACTGTTACCATTAGAGTTTAAGGCTTAAAAGTCATTCTAAGATAACATTCACCACCCATTTAAGATTAATAAAAATTGAAACTGGATTGATAAAAATTAGTATTTAGACATAATGTTTTAGAAAGGATAAAATGACCCCTTATGTGTTGTAAAAAAATTTCAATTTTATTGACCTACACCTGACACCACTTGAAAGAGTGCATTAAAAAGGAGCAAAGAACAAAGGGAGAAAAAAAAGTCAGCTCTGTCTACAAACTTTTAATAACATCCCGCTGTAAGAAAATCTTTATTGTTAGGTCAGTGAACCTCAATGTATAAAATAGCTTGTTTTCACAGAACAATGCACTCACCTCATCAAAAAAAGTTTGTGTTTTCCGCAGGATGTGCTTGAGTTCCGTCAGCTCTAGGAAATTGCGCTTGAGAGCTTCAGAGTTGGAGTTGACTTCTTTCATTTCATTCTCCAGCTTTTCAAACGTGGCCTTCAGTTCAGCAAAACAATTATACATCACATTTAAAGTACTTGTTTATTTGAACATATCAATAACAGTAAACAACTTGTTTAAAGCAGTTTTAAGTACTTGCTTATTTGAAAATATCAATAACCATAAACACCTTGAGTAAAGATGACTTAAAACACAAAAATTTGGAGAATAAGTAGCACTGCCAGTTTATGACAGGGTAAAAAAAGATTTTATTTTATTGATTCCTTCATGATCCTGGACTTGAAATAATTGATCTCATCACTTTCTGTTTAAATCAATGCCTTACTTAATTTTTCTTCACATTTAGGACTTACAGGATTGACTTATTAATAGTATATTGAAGAGATTTTTCAATCTGATTCATCCAAAAGAAACTTTACCTCCAAGTCAATCATCTCCCTTGGAGCAGGGGCGTCTGGATTATCACCGGTGTTGAGCATAGGGATGCCATCTTTGTTGATCTCCTTTTCCAAAAACCCTGAAATGTCAATTAAAGATGTTACAGCTAAACATACTTTTTTTAAAAGCAAGAAATTGATGTACGTAGCAATATCATTAGAGAAAATAAAGAAATAAAATAAATTTTAAAAAATATAGTTTGTATTCCACGTTTGCCAATTTAAATATGTCACTTCTAATTTGTACAGGTTTATTTCAGGTATTTTGAAAGTTCTATAGCCATACAGTCACAAGATTAAAAAGATTTTGGACAAAAGAAATCTTAGCAATATATTGGTTTTAAAAAACAACTGAAAATCCTATTGTTTTGTTCAAAATGACCTTTGGTGCAATGTGTGACTAAAGAAACTCAGAATGGATTCATTTAAAGACTTACTTAATTTTCTCTCCATTTCCTCACAACGTCGTATTTCATTGACAAACTTTCTTTGGAAGGCATTCACTTCTGGATTTAACTTTGAAAAAAAACACACACACACAAAAAACAACAAATAAAATGAATGGGAAAAATAATCTTCAATATCAGCAAGCTTTAAAAATACCAACATCTAGAAACAACAGATTTCAATTTATTTTGTTCTTGTTTCACCAATAACATTGTGAATTAGGGCTGATGTAAATTAAAAAAAACTGTGGTCTAAAATAGTTGAGGAGAATAAAATAAATTTAGATAGGTATCAAATAAATCTGATAAACAAGATTTAAGCGGTATTATTTAACTATTTTTGTATCTACAGTGGTATTCTTGGTAAACGTATGTCTTGAATAACAAAATAACATGAGTTCTTGTCCACTGAATGCAAATCTAAACAGGCTTTAACTATTAAATATTTTCTTTTAAAGTGTATCACTGGCATGTGTGTGTGGGTGTGTGACTCTATTCAGAGCACGATTTTCATCTTAAAAATAAAACACTTGCATCTATTTTAGTTTCCTCTTAAAAGTTATTAGGGATATTGTTCCAGTATTAAATTTTGTACAATGTATTTCACTATATTTTGAAACTTTGTGCTTATTATTAATCTTTTATTCTTATAGCAGGTACTAGCCCTACATCATTCACAAATAATTTCATTGAACCTTATATTAATGACAGTTTCTTGATTTTTTTCATGTTCAGATTACAGCAGCAAACAAATGTAAAAGAAAACTACATACATCTCTAAACTGGACCAAGCCCAGCTCCCCGAGTTCTGAGACGCAAGTGTAGGCAGCCTCTGACTGTAGAAACATCTGACACAAGGTCATCTTCTCACTGCGCAGCAGTGACTCCATGGCCATGCTTGATTCTTGATTGGAAAACAAATTAAATCCTCACAAGTGAAGAATGGGAAAAGTGTGAGAGTGCTTATTGCAGGACTGGTGTCAAAACAGATGCAGTTAAATGAACTGCACTCTTCAATACTGGTTGTCGTGTTCTCTAGATTGTTTCAGCCTCAATCATTTTAAGATCCTGTAAAGAAAAGTATTCATCCAATAAATGTATACATCAACATTGATACAGGAACTAAGAATGAAAATAAAGTTTAAACCTAAAAATAACAACCAATTGCAGCAATACACAGTAGCTCACTCCACATGTACGAAGTAACACTTAGCTCCAACAGAATAGCGAGAAGCTGGTTAGAAAGTAAAATATTTTTATCTAATAGAATCATGAACATTTATTTATTAACCAACCACCTTTGATTAATTGACATTTTGTTTAACTATAAAGATTTATTTTTAAGAAAAAATATATCTAAAAATAAACAAATATAGAGACAAATACACACATAACACTAAAATCTTTAAAAAAATAATTAAGTAAATAAATGTTAGTTTTCTTCTTTAGCTGGGTAGATTATGAATTCTTCAGCCTGAAAAACGATATTTTCTTAGCATGAAACTTTTAGATGATAAAATCAAGCAAAGAAGAACTCAGATAAGTGGTGTAACCTATGATTGTATTTGTATTTCTCAGTCTAATAGAATTTGAATACTGAGGATTTATGACAAAATAAACGCATCTTGTTTTAATAAAACTCAAACAGTATCAATGTTTTTTTTTGTTGGTTTTTTTTTGCATTCAGGGATATGCTGAAAGCTTATACTGGCTAGAATAATTAAACACAAACTAGGCTGTGAAAATGAGCATTTTCTAAAAACTTGCTTTCATGTGATTGTTTAATGAACAAAATAATTATTTCTGTCCAAGTGATCAACACTATAAAACATTACTTTGTCAAACTTTCACACCTCTACTATTAGCTACTCATCAAAAGAGGTTAACAAAACTCTCAACGTCATGCAGCACAAGTTTATGATAACAGCTAAGCAAATAAAGGTTTAAGTTACAATGTTGCCAGGTACAACAGATGTAATGTGAAAAAAAACATGAAGCTCATTTGAAAAAACACATGGAAATTAGGTTGTGCCACAGCTGTGGGTCTCTGTAAACTGGCAAAAATATATCAAAGGGAATGTGATGGATTAGAGAAATGTTTAGTCAAGACAGAAGTCCATTGTTGATTCAGCCTGACAATAAAATATATTGATAGTACATGTATGCACACAAATTATTGAGAATCTATTTTTAAAGAATGAACTTTAAATCAAAAATAAAATTATGCCTTGAAGCTTTTGGTAAAAGAAATGACTGAAAGCATAAACATGGTTTAAATAACCAGTGGTTAACCCTACCAGGTCCGAGCTCCCCCATCTAATTTGCCCCTATACCTGGCCTCCCCAGCAAAAAATAAATAAATGTACATGGGTTATGAAATTGCTAGTATCATGAAAACCAGTGGTCAGAATGAGCTCAAACTTTTAGATTTAGCAGGAAATAGGCCTACATTCTATCCAATGTTCCATTTAAGCTGAGTGGTTGCCCGGCTACTCATATATCTAACAGACGCCGCGCAGCAGTTTATAATTACCCCACATCACATTTAGTAAAAATTTTTTTTTAAAAATGGATGCTGTGCAACTTTGCACCTATGTTCCCTCTGAGCTGCGAAACCACGTGGCCATGAAGGTTTTCGACCAACACCGCGCAGCAGTTAAGAATTAACGCGCAACAAATTTTAAAATTTTTTAAAAAGAATTTTATTTTAGAAGATAATAGTTTAATTAGTTAAACAGTGCTTCCATCTAACGCCAGTATTGCGCATTGGAGTGGTAGTCTTCCCAGCAGGATGAACCATGCTTTACACAGAGGTACTTTTTGCACATAGAGCACCTGACGTTGGTCTTGACCTTCTTGCGTGGCTTGTCCTTCTATGCTACACTAGAGTGTGCTCTGTTGTATTGAAGGTGTTTTTCCAAGCAGACAGTGCAGACATGTTTGGAAGCAATCGCTTCTGGAATTTCAGGCCAGTGGTTGCCTGGTGTGTGGCGTTGGGGGCATGGTACCATTTGTCCTCGGCGAATGGCTGTTGAGCGTTAATTGCCAATCAGGTCTATGCAGAGTTTCTGGATATATCTAGTGTAAAACATAGGCTTTTTGTCAGCTGTTTCTAGTTTAGACACATAGATAACAAATGAATCGTAGCAGGCCCACATAAAGAATTTAATGAAAAGGTGACGGGGCCACCGGTAAAGACGGCGTGAGCGATGGAGGCGCGTCATTTGATCATTTTTGTCACAACCACCCATGTGGCGATTGTAGTCCTGGACGAGCTGTGGCATCGGAACTTCATCAAGTGTTCCATCTTTGTTTCTTCTGTTTGCTACTCCTATTTGTTTTGGGTCATGAAAGTTTGAGATGAATGTAATTGGCCTCCGATCCGCCATACTATACAGGTTATGCTGCCTTGACATCGATAGCAACTTTCACCTCTCGCAAGCTTGTCCAACTTTTTCAAGGACACTAAAAATCAACGTAATCACTAAATCACTGCTTTATTCAAGGAAAAAACCATTTGTAAACACTAATCTGTAATCTTGCAGCAAATGTGAGATTTAACGATGATTGGCTGTTATTTTTAGTACTTCTTCAAGGGATATCCCAAAAACCTAGAATTCGGTAACTTGTTATATAGTACTGTAATTAAATCTATTACCTAAATTTCGGTAACTCGACCTGGAAGGGTCAATATAATCAAGAAATTTTATCAAACAAGAAAGTGTGAACTGCACATTCCCTTCTATGCATCATATTTAGTTTATGTGAATGGCATGCCTTCCTCATATGCACCCTTTTAGTTTCTTTAAAGCATGATTCCCTTTTATACATCACATTTAGTTTATGTGAACAGCATGGCTCCACCTTATGCACCTATTTAGTTTCTTAAAGCATGCCTCAGTTCCATGCATCATATTAAGTATATGTGAACAGCATTCTTCCCTTCTATGCATCATATTAAGTATATGTGAACAGCAAGCTTCCCTTCTATGCATCATATTAAGTATATGTGAACAGCAAGCTTCCCTTCTATGCATCATATTAAGTATATGTGAACAGCATGCTTCCCTTCTATGCATAATATTCAGTATATGTGAACAGCATGCCTCCCTTCTATGCATCCTATTAAGTATATGTGAACAGCATGCTTCCCTTCTATGCATAATATTCAGTATATGTGAACAGCATGCCTCCCTTCTATGCACCCTATTAAGTATATGTGAACAGCATGCTGCCTTTCTATGAACTATATTTAGTGATAGAACAAATAGTTGATAATACATGTCTTGCTTTAGTTTAATTTAGAATAATACAAACAACTAATAATACAAACAACTAATGAAAGATAAAAATGTATCTATAAAAATAAGAAATAATAACCTCACAATGTTGCACTCACACAAACCACTAGATGTAGGTAAGTACTTTATTTTCATGTGCAGATCTGAAAATCACCTAGTTAGGAACAAACTTGTTGACTAATACGAAACTGTCCCATGTTCACCTGGGCAGACACTTAATCACATTGTAATGACAGTTCTTTTGTGCTAAATGAGGAAGACGAATTTAGTGTGGCCAGGTCACAACCCTTTAGCCTCAAAGGAGAAATTTGCTGTAAACCATCTGTTCTATTATAATTTATAACAGCATAAGAATAATCTTAGACATCTTCTGAGTAAATCAATCTTTACACTTATGGGTGTACCAAAGGTTTCAGAATTCTCATGCTGTGAGTTAAGTAATTATTAACATTTGATTAATAAAAATACTTTACAAAATATGTACTCAAACCATCAACATCAAAACCCTTGATTTTTCAGGATTTTAATTTTTGTAAAACAAACTTCCGAAAACCATGTCAAGAAATGAAATAGTTTCTGGTGACTACATTGCATTTAAATTGGGTCTGGACAAAACATTTGAAGAGGTTGGGTTATTTTTTATTAGATATTATAAAATTGAGATCTTTCAAAGGAGCATAAGTAGTACTGTACCTTAATATATCATCCACCCAGTGCTTAACATATATTAAATACAGTGAATTTAAGAATTCAAGTCAATACATTTTTCTCTTTGTTTTTCAGTTGCAACTGGTTTTGAAACGTAAAGATTTACATCACATAAAACAGCTTTGATATCTAATGGGCTGAGTGGTATGAAACTGTAGCACACAATCTTATACCATGAGGAATTCTATTCCTAGGAAAAATAGGGTTCGCTCGAAAAATTCAAGATACTGTAGTTATCTGGTGTTAAGTAGCATAGACCCCGATTACTGTACATTAAAAGGAAAATTATAAGATAAGATAGTTGTTTTCAGCACTCCTAATAAAAACAGAGTTGATAGTTATTTAAGCACTAACAGATTTCAATTTAGCCTAATAATACTAATATTCACATATTTATTATCTATATTTTGATGACCCTTGAAATGGCTTTAAGATCATTTAGGATTAATCCCCAAAATGAACTCATAAAACATGTAATTCATCTCTGCATAGAAAATATATTAAAGTTTATTTTCGATTTTTTTTTGGTGTACAGTAAGATAGTGAAAATGTATAAGAATGAAATTCAAATACAATAAATTTTTCTTTTAATGTTATCAGATTCAAGGCCAAGTATTAAGTGAAAGCAATTCATTTAATGCAGCTTTATTGCTCTCTAAGAATTGGCGTAAAAGGCATTGAAGAGCACATCTCTAAATTTTATTGTTCAAATAATTTTAAATATAAAGCAGTAATCAACATGAAAATTTAGTTGTGACTTCTGAAAGATGTTAAATTTAAAGTTAAAATAAATAAATAAATTCATCATGCGTTTAAAAGTATTGTTAAGCTTCAATTGACGATGATATTTCAAATATGAATTAAAACATCACTCAACGTCTTATCTTATCTTATCTATACAGACGCTCCTTCTATGCAGAAGATAGTTGCGTCCACAGACCATGACAGATGATCTGTTGGCAAGTGATGCAGCATTCACAGGCCACGGCTATGTGGGTTCCACGCATTACCCAGCCGCCTAACTACAATTTAGTAGTTAGGTACCCATTCGGAGCGGGGTGACTCAGGGACGCCCTAGGCCCCGGGAACAAACTCTTGCCTTCACACGGATTCGAACCCGTGACCATCGGTACGACAGTCCAGTGCGCTGCCACTCGACCACCGCGACGTCTTTTGAATAAATTATTTTCTTTTTTATTAAAAAAAAACAACAAAAAAAAACTGGTTTATTTTGATTTCGTTTTTTGTTAGATTTTAGCCAATAACTTTTACACTGAAGTGCATTATTTTCATGGATCATTTTTTAATTGAAAAGTGTTTTGTTGGTTACTTGTAAGAATATGATATTGCAATACAGTGGTCCCTTGGTATACATCCTTAATCCGTTCCAGATCCTTTGACTTATACCAAACAGGAAGTATACCAAACGTATTTTTCCTATAAAATAAAGGGAAAATGATTCATATGTTCCCATAAAAAAAAATCATTTGTTATGGTGTATGATACATTTATTGATGTGGTCGTTTTAAATAATTTAAAACACTACTTAATAGTAAATATATAAATATATGTATCAATAGATATACCCCGCGGTGTAGTATACGCCACAGATTTGCTCACGGATAGTTCAAAGAAATGGGGGAAAAAACGGACACAAACTACAGCACGAAGAAATAAAAAAACGAGAGTAACGTCAGTGGGGAGGAACTACCGACGCATCGTTGGTCTCGAGACATTCGCACTAAAGTTATCTACCTGCCCACCACCCTTTACCACTTTAGCTTACCAACCATAAACTGTAATTGGCCGACCCTAGCGAGGGTGAGCCATGTTCCCAAAAAAGGGGGAAAAGAGAACAGGCACAAACACACATTTTTAAAAATTAAAAAATGATGTTTTCGCTGGGGCTTGAACCCAGGAACCAACCACTACACCACAAATCACATGTTATTATGTGAAGGAACAACGCAAGAACCAGTGTGCCCCTCTCTCCACCACCTTTGCTTGCCAAACCATAAGCTGATTGGTCAACCCCAGCGAGGGTCATTTGTCATGCTTATTCGCACATACTCGCTTTGGTGAATTATAAATTTGGATTCTTGCTCTTTCACAAATAATTGCCTTTGAGATGCTATTACCAGGTCCGATTTTTTCTTTTATCCAGATCAAAGGTAATTTTTCAACATGCTCTAATGTTTATGATCTTTGTTTTGTAATAGATTTCAGTCCATTCGCAACATTAGCCAAGTTAACAATGTCTTTGTTTTTCACAATCGTAGAAATCAGCATTCTCAACATTCGGTTAGCTACAACTTAAGTCACGGATATCTATGCCAATTTATTTCTTTTCAAAAATCTCTTTTTCTCCGCCATGGTATTTCCAAACATTTTTTTTTGCTTGGCTCCTCTCTCTAACTTTTATAGAACTCATAGTGCAATAACTAAAATTTTATGAGAAAAACACAAAATCATGTGAACATTGAGTTATTGTGCGAGTCTTCATTGTATGGTAGCAACTGATGTACTTACATATTGAGAGGTAAACAAGACTATCACGTAGTGTTGTGATTCATTCAAGATACATGTGCAGGATGTGTCATTTTGACCCATACAAGTTATAGCACTCATGTGGGTTGTATTCCAAATGAAGGTCATATACAAAGAAAAATGTTCAGCGTCCAAACAGGACATTTACCAAGTTGGACTTATACCAAAGCGGATGTATACCAAGATACCACTGTATTACACATTTTGCAAAAGATTTGAAAAAAAAGAAAGAAATTAAACATTTATTTTTTTAAATTAAAGATACTGTAAAAAAAAATAAAATAAATAATGATGGAGACAAAAGAAAACAACATTTAATATTCAGTTAATTCAGTCTAAAAAAGCTTTTAGGAAGCACAAAAAAAAACAAAAACAAAAAAACAACAGGAGATCAAAGAAGGCCATAGTCATAACTACATGTAGTTTAAGAGCAGTTGTAATATACACAAGTGACACTTGGTCTAACACCAAAAAGCAGATAACCTGATAATGTATGGGAAAGGAAAATCTTAAGGAAAATGTAAGGTCCACAATAAGAAAATTTAAAATTGGATGGTGTATCAGTTATCTGTACAGATAATGATAAAGACTTATATTATATAAATTGTATATAATAATATTGTATAAAAATATTAAATAAATATAAAGACACACCAATGGCCACGTTTAAAACAAGCAGAATGAGAGTAAAAGACACTTTCTACTACTATCAAAGATGAATGATTTCATAGTCATGATATGTCAGGAACAATCTCAAGTGCAGTCGATGTCAGTATTAGACTAGAGCAGTGTTTCTCAAATAGTCAGGCCCCCCCCCAGGGGGAGCGCGAGGCTCCATAAAGGGGGGTTTCGTTTGACCCTTATGCAGAGGTGTACTTATAACAATTTTATAGACAAATGATACTATTTACAGTCGCGCGGGTTTGGCGCGAAATTTTTTCTTTCTTCCTAAGGGGGGGGGGATGACAGAAAATAATTGAGAAACACTGGATTAGAGTGTTAGGTAAAAATAAAAGGCTAAGTACTATACTGTTACTATAATTATTATAATATAAATTATATAGTAATAATTAGTAATTTACGCCTAAATGCCCAAAATCAAATAAGTCTAACCATGACTAAATGAGTAAACTTTAATTACAATATTACATTACAGTGGTGTTAAGTAAAGTAAAGCCTAAAGCCAAAGCTAAAACAGTTAAGTTAGTAACTGAAACTTTTTATTTTAAGATTTAAGTCTTTTTAATTGTAAGTTTAAAGACAGTGTCAGTGTGATGAGTGTGGCAGTGGACTCAGTCTCAGTGGTGATGGGAGCCTGGTTATATTATTACTAGCGTATCACCTGTCAAAAATGACAGAAGTTTTCAGCTGAAATCTATTTATTTTATAAAAAATTCACTTTTTTAGGGCGCTTACGGCGCCGACCTTTTTCAAAAGCCCAACTAACTTGTCCTTGTTTGATAAATACGAAATATTAAACTTTCTGAAATGTACACAAAGTATTTTATAATAAGGGTTGTAGGGCGCCGTATGCGCCCCCCTTTTTTTTTATATTTTATAATTAAACATCATCAAATCCTCTTTTTACATTGTTCCCTTTTCCAAAATTAAGATATGAGCAAAAACAATGACTTCATATAATATTTTTTTTACAGTGCATCTTTAATTTGCACACCTTTTGATGCATTGGTGCAGTAATTTGGTGCGCTGCTTTCTAAAATTAGTAGCGTCACGGACAGACACTACAGACATGACATTGCAAATTATATGGTTTATATTATATTATAATTATTATATTAAATTAATTTTTATAATATAATATAATATACATAGTTTGTATTTTCCTGACATAATTAATGGCGGTAATCCTGCAGTTTTAGCACATACATTATTTCGCAGCCAATATTTATTTTCTCGTAAGAACTTACTTTTTTAATTTATTAATTGCTTTAATATATGTTGTATTTTAGCTATAACAGAGCTAATTTTTTAGTTTTTTTAATTTCTAAGGCATTTTATTTGTCTCTTAACTAGACATTGTTCGAACACGATCACCCACCTTGCCAGGTTGTCAAAGTAAGATGCCAAATGGAATTTTCTCACTTCCAAAAATTAAAAAAAAATTCAAACATCTAGTAAAAAAATAAAAATTGAAATTTTATTTAAAATATTTATTTATCTTCTAAGATAATTAAAATAGATTACTAATTATAATACTGTTTAAAAAACATCTTCTGTCAGTAAATTCATTTTAACACGGATCGTTCCAGGTAAAAAAATCTGGCAAGCAGTGTGCTAGAAAAACAAAATGGTTGTATCCTACTCCCATTATGTAGCTTCAAGAGCAGTAAAAAAGCCTTATAAATTAAAAAACCATAAAATTAGCCCTATAATATAGTAATACAGTCGAACCCACTTAACTCGGGCTCGGTTAACTCGCACACCCTATAAGTCGACATTTTTTATAGGAACCGCCAAATTCTCTCTTTGTCTTAGCATTTTCTCGCCGTTTAATTCGATTTTTTTAAGTCGCCGAAACCTCATAACACGAGCACAAAAAAGGGTCAAATTTGCCACTTAACGTTGTGTCACGCGTGAATCACGAGTTGGATGACGGAGAGGTCACGTGAGTGAAAGAGCGGGAATCGGCAGTTGTGAGAAGGTTCGAGATTAAGATCAGTGTTGTCAGAATTCTGGTGTGGAATGGCGGATTTGTGTGGCTCAGCACTCCACGTTGTATAACCTCAAATTATATATGTATTGTGCATAGTGTAGATATTAAAGTTGTTTTATTGAAACCAATCTTCAGAGGATTATTGTATGCAAGGTTATGTATTGAGAGAACACCTGCAAGATATATTAATAAGCAAAACATCAACGAAGATATTACACGTTGGTTATCTCGATCCCCATGACCAATCACCAGCTTTTGAAAATGTTAGTTATGATTTTTTTATAACCAAGGGAAGGGACCAATTTTTTGCCTCACCAGGGTCTGCTGGTGACGTCACAGCCCGCTTGCATTTAGCTCTCAGCGCTGTGTTGCTTCTGGTACTATGGCAATCACCAGCCTTTGAAATTCTTAGTTATTTTATAACCAACAAGGCCACGCGTCAAATTTCAGCCTTGCATGGTGTGCTGGTGACGTCACAGCCCGCTTGCATTCAGGCCTGTGTTGCTTCTGGTACTATGCCAATCACCAGCTTTTGTTCTTCTTAGTTATTTTATAACCAACAAGGCCACGCAAAAAGTTTCAGCCTTGCGAGATGTGCTGGTGACGTCACAGCCCGTTTGCGTTCAGATACTTTTCAGAGCTGTGTCAGAGTGAAATGACTCGCGAATTTTGTGTTTGTAATGTTGGAGAATATAACAAAAGTTTGTATCGATAATCGACGTTGGTTTTTATTTTAAATTTGTAAATTTCTGCTGTTAGTTGGTGCACATATACCTTTTTTTGTTAGCAAACATGTATGTACATTTTTATAGCATGCCAATAGCTTCCTCAAACAAATAACGGCAAAAAAAAACAACAGACAGTTTACCCACCCCCACTCTAAGTCCATTGTAAGCTGAGGGGATCGTATTGAATAACAAAATGTACTGTGTGCAGACTTGTTGTCATTGGAAACCATTCATCCTTCAACCTCATTTTGACTCTATTACTACTGCTTTGTTCTCATTGTTTCATTCATAAGAAGTGGCCGTGTGCAAAAGCCATTTAACTATTGGTTAGAATTAATTAAAATGTGTCAAAGTTGAAGGTTCAAAAGGAGTTCCTAATTTATTTGTGTACATTTTTATAGAGAAGAGTTCGCTTTGTCATGAGTCATATATAGGTCATGATAGACAAATAACAGCAATGCCGTTGTGTAAAAAAAACAACTCCAAAAACACGTGCATGTACATTCTCATTTATTAACGCTAGTGATGGGATGATACCAAAATAATATGGTGCTTACTGTAAATAAGGCTCCTCAGTTTTTAAAATATATAATATAACAGACTACAGACAGTTTAGCCATGACCCCCACTCTCAATCTCCCACACCATTGTTGTTGGTTAGACCGATTAGAATCAAGTTACCGAAAGAAATTCTAAGTCCATTGTAAGCTGAGGGGACGGACCCAAAGAAGATGATTAGGAAGAGAATGGTTCGGGGACAATGAGGGGATGTGTAGGTTACTTATTTGTGTAGCTTGTAAGGAAAGTCCCGCAAGTGCCTTCCAAGGCACAGTATCGCTCAATCTGGGAATCACCGCAAGACGGCGCGCTTGGCGGTGTGGCGGGCAGGGGTAGATGAATTCGTTATAGTTATGTACTAGGGAAAAAAAACTGCACTAACGCAACAAAGGGTTATATTTAAACTTAAACGGTCCTTAGGAAAGAGTGAAGAAATGGGGTCCCGATATTCTGATGCGATTCCGATTAATTGTTCCATCACTAATTAACGCACAACACGTACATAAAGAAATTTCAAGCGCATATTAATATTTTGCCGCCATATTGGTTTTCGTTTTAACTCGATCATCGGTTATCTCAATGCCATTTTTCATACCCCAACGCCGTCGACATAATCGGTTTCGACTGTAGTACTAATGACTAATAGTAATAGGCGGCTAATTAATTTTGAAACTGAATAATTTTTAGTGTTATATTAACGTTTTAGTATTATTATTATTTTGTGTGTTTTCATTATATTCAAATATAACATGTGATAACTTTAACTAAATCTTTTCATTTCATTATTTAATTATATATATGCATGAGGGATAAAATTAATAAGTCTTAGGCCATTTCCGACAACCCCTCTTATTTTTGAAAGGGCGATGACTCGATGGACATTGTCAATTTCCACATTACAGGGAATTGATAAACTTTTTTGTGACAAGTCCATTTTTTATGAAATAAAGTTATTCTGATTGTAAAATAAATAACCTCCAACTTATATTAATATCAAACTTATATCTATAAAGGTTATTTTTAAATCCCTTATATTAACTTCAACACTGTCTCTCTCTGTCTGTCGTTCGTTGTCGGGTGGGCGGAAAAACAAAAGTAAAAATTGAAACACTTCCCGTGATGCCATCGAGCTGAAATTTGGCACACAGACTTGTGTAACCTAACTATGCATCGTATCCAAATTTCAGATCGATCCAACGTACTGTAATTATATTAATGCATTTTTGGTTTTTCTCTATACAACATATGTAATTCAATATCCCTGTTTGTTATTGTTTTTTTTTCACGTGACGGTTCAGTCATGCTTTGACGCACCTGTCTGGCCCAAACTCCCTCCCATCCCTTCCCCCATTTTAAAGCCAGGGGATATCACTCGATGTTATATATAAGGGATTTATAGTCAAAAACTTTGTTTTTACGGGTCTTTTTTAAATCCCTTATATTAACTTCACCGCCGTCTCTCTTCCAGTGATGCCGTCGAGCTGAAATTTGGCACATAGACTCGTGTCACCTAACAATGCATCGTATCAAAATTTCAGATCGATCGAACGTACCGTAATTAAATTAATGCATTTTTAGTTTATCTCTCTACAACGTAAGTAATTCAATTTCACAGTTTTTTTTTCTCGTGACATTTGAGTTCAAGTGTTGACGCCACATCGTCGATGTACTGGCGTGCTTTTGTTTACATTTTACGTGTCACGCTGAGCTTGGTCCAGCGATTGGTGACCAGGCCTTTTTCCCCCCCCCTGCCAGGTCATAAAGCAAAGGGGAGTGAAGACAGATTTTGATTTAGTCTGTAAATGTTTGTCGCGTTTGAACATAATCAATACTTTTAGTTATGTCTCATACATAAGGGATTTATAGTAAAAAAACTTTGTTTTTACGGGTCTTTTTTATTTAAATTCTATTGTTCTGACACAACTGTCAAAAGAATTAAATTAAATAACACAATAGTAATCCCTTCACATTGGATACCGTCGTACTCTTAAATTCCCGGTGCACACATCACCGATGACGAAGCACGCTTTTACTTGAAGAAATGTGACGTAAAACGCAAAAAACGGATAAAACCATAAGAGTCGAGTCAATGTCGCCATGAGTTTTTGCGTAAATGTTCCACATGCGCAGAACGATGCGCGAATGAGTATCGAAGTGCCTACCCTATACTATAATAACTAAATTTAAAAAAAAATATTACTATTTTAATAAGTTAAATATTTAATATTATATTAAAAACAAAAGTCCTCACAAGAAAATTAAAATTTGCTGCGAAATGATAATAATATAAATTCTTTAAACTGCAGGAGTACCATTAATGGCCTCTTTTAGGCCTTATTCCCTTATGAATGATATTAGAATTAATTATAGTCTAATAATTGTCTATAATCTATTTATAGTATAATAGTCAATCATTGATGATGAAATGAAGTTTTTATTCAGAGAAACGACGTGTAATTATTGCAAATATAAAGCACCTGTGAGTACATATCAACATATTATCCAACTCAATTGTTATTCACTGTTGAATTATTTAAAAATATATCTAGATTTTTAAGGAAAAGTTTACCTAATTTATATCCCACAATAACCATCAAATACCTGCTACGTTTGTTGATGCAGACGATTAAAGCCGACCATTGGGCTTAATTTATTGTTTCCGTTAGCTACGCCAACAACCGTCGAGAACCGCACATTTACCCAATTTACCGAACAACTTGAAAAGTTATGTATTTTATTATTATTATTTAAAATCCTACCAATGACAATTTTTTGCTTTGTTTGTAAAACGAATTATGAAGCCCTATTTATTTAATTTGAGGCAAGAAAATTAACTCAATCGTTTAAATATTTATTTATTTTGTTGTCACTGTAACGACAGTTACCTTGTTAGAGTAGCCTTACTTAGTAAGCTTTCTAAACTTTCCTTTAGTTACGATTAATATTTATTTACTAACTGGTTTTAAACATTATAATAACGTATAAAAGTATGATACTGTGGGATGGGGGTGGGGGGCATCTGCCCAACCTTTTTCTTATCCTGCAACACTGATCAATGGCGTATTTTTCTCCTTCTAACAAGGCATTCAGTTGATATCTCCATCTCTTTACACATTGTTTGGCTGATATACCAGCATTTTTAATAAGAACATCTCTTTGTTCCATGCAATGGCTTTGCATTAATTAAAAAATTACGGGTTCCCATAAATTGAGATAAAAAACGTAGAAGAGAAAAAGATTGCATTCAATTGAGTAAAATTTAAGCATTTTATCTCGTTTTCCTAGTTACTTCTTCAGATATCAATTTTTCCAAGACGCTTGAAAGTTTAAAGTATGTCTTTTTCGAAATTATTATGCCTATTGAGGTGTTTATTAACAGAAAAATTTGAATATTTACGTATTCTTGTCATAAATCTTAATAATTTTCCATAAAATAGACGAATTCAAATTATTTACGCATTACTTTTTCTTTAATTGGATAGGAGTAACATGCTTAATAAATAACCGTATTTTAATGAAAAAAAAATATGTGTGCTACTTTAATGCAATAAACAAAAAATAATTAATTTTTAATAACTTACCTTACAATAATTTACTGAAAACTGAAACAGTTATATAAATTACTACTTGCAAGTTAAACACAATATTTGAACCACCATGCCTTGTAAGTACTTGTTCTCGCATCATTCTGCGAATGTCGAAATTCCACGTAAAAACTGTCGTGGCGATATTGATAGCACACAATATTCGGCCCAGCCGCGATGTGTTTTTTTTGGGTAGATTTCTTATAAAAGCGTCATCTGTGACTTATACCGCTTAGTTTTCCAAACAAATGGATACGTTTTTTGAGCGATTAAAAATTTTTGAACGGTTTTGCGTTAGTTATAATAGCCACTAAGTAATCAAACAAATGTGCGAATCCGTTAATTTAGGCTCGAAATTACAAATATTTTTGTTTCACCTTGGTTTTCTCCCTTCAAAAGAAAAAGGGCGTTTGTCGGAAATGGTTGTACTGTTCAAATGCCCCACAAATGCCGCCCCTAAATGAGTGCCGCCCGGGGCGGGCCGCCCCACCGCCCCCTAGCTACGCCACTGGAATGCTCCCTCTAAGTCTAGGCGTCGTTGGTCCGTGTGCAAAGTTAAGAAAAAAAAACTCGTGTACAAAGTTGCACAACGTCCATTTTTGTGCAATATTTTACAAAATTTGCTTCGCGGTGATTCTAAACTCCTGCGTGACGTCGGTCAAATATCTGCGCAGCCACGCTGCTTAAATGGAACATTGCTACCATGGTTCTAACGCTTTGCTTACATATAACCTGCAAACCAAACATCCACTACAGTATCGGAAACTTTACCTGAAACAATCTAAAAGCTATGTGAACGATTGTTCAGCTCGGCTGGCTATATTGTCAATAAGACCCGCTCATCACTTCAACCAAATAATGTCAATACACTTGTCTGTTTGCGTTGTTGGTTAACATATGTCATATAAAGAAGACATTCCAGTGTTATTTCGATTTTCGACAAGTATTTTAATAAATTTTACTTATGACACCATACATTTCAAGTTTTGGCTTTAATCGAAATTAACGATTAATTAATCGTTAATTTTTCAAAAGTTAACGATTAAATTTAAATTTCCGTAATCGTTAACAGCCATACTTTGAAGAAACCTCCGCTCACACGATGCCACATATAGTACAAAGTTATCAAACGCTTTGCGTCAGTATTGGAGTAGATTCGAAGAAGCCACGTTCTGTTATGAGTTCAAAACACCCAACACAGACCACTCGATGGCTTTGTAAATTTAATATTTTGCACAGAACTGACAGATAATTGACAAACGAGTAATTATTTTTTTTTATTACACATGAAGCAAGAAAGCTTAGAGGGAAAATTATTTCCACACAAATCTGCGACTCCATTTTTCGCCGTTGATACGATCTGAGTTTAAAATGAAAGCTAGCCATTTCCTCCTACGTGTCACCACATATTGTCATTTTGTACCTACATATACATTAATTGTCATTTTGTACTCTACATCTACTTTTATTGTCATTTTGTATCTACATCTACTTTTATTGTCATTTCGTACCTGCTAATACTGTTATTGTCATTTTTACCTACATATACTTTTACTGTCCTTTTGTACGTACATATATTTTTATTGTCATTTCGTTATTACATTTTCTTGTATTGTCCTTTTTTTAACCTACATATTATTTTATTGTCAGTTGTGCCTACATATTCTTTTATTGTCATTTTGTACCAACATATACTTTTACTGTCATTTTGTACCAACATATACTTTTATTGTCATTTGGTACCAACATATACTTTTATTGTCATTTTGTACCAACATATAATTTTATTGTCATTTTCTACCAACATATACTTTTCTCAAACTTTAAACATCTCTCTGCTAAAATTCCATTTTTTCCTCTGACTTAAAAAGTGCATTTTCTATAGTCTATAGCCGCGATTCTCAAAGTGGGCGCTACCGCCCCCTTGTGGGCGCTGAAGCGATCCAGGGGGGGCGGTGAAGGCCACGGGTCAATTTGGGGGGCGGTGAATAACTGTAAGGGGGCGGTGAAAGCATAAAAAAGGAAGAGAAGATTTAGAAAAATATGATTTATGTATTCTGCTCATATGGTTCTATTTTTCTTTTAAAAAAAACGGTTTGGACATTGGTTTGGTTACCGCATATTTTTTTTATTAATCATTTTTTAAAATTTATTTTTAATTTTTTAATTTTTTTTTAGTTGTTTTTTTTTATGTGCAATTGCGCACTTCCAGACTGCAAGAACATTTGAAATAAAATTAACGGGGATAAAAAAAATATACGGATTTATATAATTTTCAAACACTAAAATACAAATTTATAAAACAACTGACTTTGACAAAACTCTTTTCAACAGCAACCACACAAGATGACAATGGCTTGCTAGCTTCTTACAATATTTCGTTATTGATTGCCAAATCGGGTAAACCTCACACTAGCGGTGAAGAACAAATTATACCGGCTATAAGTGAATTAATAGGGACTGTGATACATTAGGAAGCATGTGATATTATCAAGAAAAATTCGTTTAGCAATAAAACAGTGCAAATAAGTATTGATGAAAAGGCTCAAGGTGTTTGAAGATTCATTGTGTGGCTATTTAAAAACATCTCTGTTTTCTATTCAACTTAAGGAGTCAACTTTGCCAGGAAATGAAGCTTTACTTTTGTCATACGTGCGGTTCACAAAGGCAGAACAAATTTGCCAAGAATTATTATTTGATAAATATTTGCAAACTGATTCCAAAAAGTAACTCTAAATGATGAATTTAAATTCAAAAGCGGCTACAAATTACAAACAATTCTGGCTGGAAAAGGAGATCCTGAAGTATGGGCTGTAATTTAAAATTTCGTAATTACATTTCCTTCATCATATTTAGTGGAAGGTAGATTCAGTGCGGTAACTAATGTATTTATTTTTAAAAAAATGCAAATGGTCAATCGTGGTTACTTAAGATTACTGCTGACGAAAATAAAGCCGCGTATTTCTAAATTGGTAGCAGCAAACCAGGTTCATCGTCTCATTTTTATATTTATATGATTTCGAATTTGTGTGTGTGTGTGTGTATTTGTGTGTCTGTGTGTGTGTGTGTGTGCGTGCGTGTGTGTGTGTGTGTGTGTTGAACTATTCTTGAATTGTGGAAGCAGGTTACTATTTATTATTCGCATGAATGCATTCAAATTGCAGTCAGTCAGCATCGATCTGTTCTTAGACTTATTTATTTTCATACAAGGAAAAGCGTGCTGACAGATGTATGTGGACCCAAATAGTGGCAAAAGTTTCCCAGCAAAGTTTTTTAGAGTGTGAAAACGCCGCACCTAGCAAAACTCAAGCAGAAAAACAAACTTGAACTTCTCCTTCAGGTCATAATCTGCTTTTAGGTTAAACAGTTCTAATAGTATATCCTACGGGGCTTAATTCTCTTCTGCACTAAATTACGAACTGAGGATATTGAAGAGTGGTTCCAGGTTCTTGTCGTCTTGGAACCTCCTTTCAAATTCCACAGCCTTCTACTTGTCAGCCATTTCACCAGAAACGGTGTTTCTGTTTTAGCAAAGGGAAATGGCAAAACCTGTTTTCACCTGCTTTCCAGGAGAACAGGGAGAGTTTTGTTCGAAATGATTTAACATACACATAAATTTCCTGTGCAAACAAGCCATTGCCCTGAAGTTTGACATTCAGTTCATTCAAATTTTCCATACTGTTAATGGCAAACATGAAGTCTGGCTTCCACTCTTTATTAACTATGGAAGTAACAAAATCGCAAACAAAACCTTTCATCTCCAGCAACATAACTATTTCTTCCTTGAGATCTCATACTCGCCTCAATAACTTGCCCAGGCTCAGCCAGCGGACACTGCCGTGGTAGATAATATAATATTCAAATCTTCAAACAGTGCTTTTAACTCATGTGATTAAGTTTCTTTGCTTTAAAAATGTTTATCATACTAACAACTGCTTGAAATTCAACACAGCCTTACACAGACTTTCCTAATGGTTGCCACAGTGGAGAGATAAGAGTGTGTGGTCAGGCTGAAATTCTTTAATTTTATTGTTCATACTAAATTTTTCCAGTTAAAACTCGCGCTCCATCGGTTATTACACTGGCCATCTTGTTCCACGCCAACCCAGTTATTTCAACACAGTTCTCTACAGTATTGAATAAATCCTGGCCTGTAGTTGTGTCTATGAGTGCATCAACACAGAGTAATTCTTCGTTAAGCTCGAAACGAGGATGTATTCCCCGTATAAATACCAACAATTGTGCTGTTCCTATACATTGGTACTTTAATCCAATGCGAGAGTACACAAAAAAAGTCTTTGCTTGCATCTCGAAGTTCGTGCATCAAATTGTCACTTTTTTTTCAAAACGTCTGACTAATGTTCCCTTGATAAAGAAATGATGTCAAATTATGTTTTCTGTTCTGGACACATAACGCTTGCTGCATATGTCAAGCATTTCTTGATAAATTCACTGTCAGAAAAAGGCTTGTTCCGTTTTACGATCTTATGAGATATCTCCAAACTGGCATCGGTTGCAGCATCTTGTATTTAAGACTTTTGGTGAAAAAATGTTGCTGCTTCTTTAAATTATTAACAAACTTCTTGCATTTCCCTTTGGTCTCTTTGTTCGTTAAATTGTGCCCGAAACACACATGTTTTTGTTTTGGTGGTATCTTTTTAAGTCGCACTCATTAAAGACGCTCACACACTCACGACACAGAAAGAAGACTGCTTTTCTCCCAACGCTTGTGATGCAATATTTAACAATTAATTCGTCATTTAAAAAAGACATTCGTCCTCAATCTTACTTTCTTTGGTAGCACTCATTGTTAAATCAACGTCTATTTGCTTTTAAATCACAAATTTTCAAAAACTTTCGAAATGTAAATCGTAAACAAAAGCCAATTCCGGTTGAGCAGAAATGTAGTTTCGAACAGGTATGTTAACAATTAATGACTAATGATTCTGAAGCCATAAAACCGATTATATATCTCTAGATTCGAATCAAATGCTGGGAATAAAATTTCAAAAATATATAAAAAATTCTAAGAAAAGAAAATTAACACGAAACAAGATCGCCACATGTACATGCCTACGGGCCGCATATTATACTCTGGCTGACCGCATGTGGCCCACGGATCGTAGTTTGCCTATCCCTGAGTTAGAATAATAAAAAAAAATTCGGGGGGCGCTGAGTAATATTTTTACTGGAAAGTGGGCCGTAGGCCAAAAAAGTTTGAGAACCACTGGTCTATAGCATATGCCAACAAATGAAAGCAATTGTTTGTAAAAAAGATGAGCTTATAATTAAATTTATCATTGATGTCTAAAAATTCCATGCGTTTATTTCAGTTAAAATATGGTTATGAAATGCATTAAGGGCAGACTATTGTGCGTGTGCGTGTGTGTGTGTGTGTGTGTGTGTGTGTGTGTGTGTGCGTGTGTGTGTGCGTGCGTGTTGAAAATAAGCCCCCCCCCCTCCCCATGACACAGCAGATAAGGGCTTATTGGCGTCTTTCTTTTTTTTTCTTTCGCAATGTTACATTAGAAAATATGAATTCAGATTTTTGCTTACACAATTTGTGACAGTAGAAAACTATGTATTAATATTTTTACCCTTCATAATTTATTACGGGAAAAAATATGCATTAATTTTTTTCCATGAAAGTTAAAAAGGAGATTTAATTGACTTGCAAATTTCCATTTTTACAAGGGGCGAAAATACTAAGTTGCGATATGTTTAGTTGAAGTATAAATAATCGAATTGTTTCCCTTGGTTATAAAAAATATCTTTCGAAGTATTATATATACTTATTGAATAACGATTCGATTTTTAAATTATTTTTAATAAAAAGAAAATATAGCTTACATCGTAAAAAAATTACAAAGTTGCTCGAATAACAGCGGCCAGACTTGTCTAATAGACACTTAATTTAATGAAAAAGCAGTTGTTTTAACTAGGGCTGCGGAAATTAACGATTAATTAATCGCTTAACTTAATCGTTAAAATTTTTTAATCGATTAAAATTAATTTGATCGATTAAAATTCGATTAAAATTTAGGGACAATTTTATATAATTTTTTTCCAATTAAAATTAATAATTTGTATTTTTTGTTACTTGTTACTTTTCCCTCGTATAATTATTATTTATTTAGACGTGCATACGGGCTGGTCCGTCTAACATAGACATGGTGTTTTCCATACGACAGCTCCAGGAAAAATGCAGAGAGCAGCAGATGCCACTATATATTGACTTTGTGGATCCTACGAAAGCCTTTGATTTATTCAGTCGCAGCGGGCTATTTCAAATACTGGAAAAAATTTGCTGTCCCCCACACCTACTCGCCATCATCAGACAGTTCAATGAATATATGCAGGGCACAGCGTATTTCGATGGAGCTACGCCAGAAGCGTTTCCAGTCAGCAATGGAGTTAAACAAGGTTGTGTACTCGCACCTACACTGTTCGCAATATTCTTCTCTGCATAGTTTCGATATCATTCAAGGATAGCAGTGATGGAATCTGGTTACACACCAGAGCTGATGGAAGACTTTTCAACACTGCCCGCCTCCGAGCCAAAACCAAAACGACAGATGTCCTAATTCGTCAGCTTATTTTTGCGTACGATGCGGCACTGATAGCACACAAACAAACTGGTTTGTAACAACTCGTTTCAAGCTTCTTCAACGCCTGCAAAGAATATTGTCTGCAAATCAGTTTGAAAAAAGACAAACATCATGGCCCAAGACACATGTTCTCCTCCTACTATCAATATCGACAATGAAAACTTGGAGGTTGTGGAAAGCTTCATCTACTTGGGGTCCAAGGCTTCCAACTCACTGTCCATCGAGGACGAGATAAACAATACAACTGGCAAAGCAGATGCCACTTTGGCTAAACTAAATACACGGGTTTGGCAAAACATCAAGCTAGCGGAGAAAACCAAACTGTGTCTATCGAGCCAGCATCATCAGTATGCTGCTATATGGGAGCGAAACATGGACCACTTATACATCCTATGAGTGCAAGCTCAATAATTTCCAATTGAGGTGCCTGCGTCGCATCCTTGGCATTAAATGGCAGGACAAATTGCCAAATAGTGAGGTCCTGATGCGTGCCAATATTTAAAGTTTAAAACATGTTCTCAATCCTTAGTGAAAGATGCTTAGATGGCTAGGACATGTTAAAAGAATGAGCCCTGGCCGCATCCCTAAGGACCTCCTATATGGAGAACTGACATCGGGAAAGAGGAAGACAGGTCGCCCATGTCTCCGATTTAAAGTTGTTTGCCAGAGAGACATGAAAGCAGCCAGAATACGCACAAGTGACTGGGAATGCAAAGCAGAAGACCGATCTACTGTGGCGCACAGTTGTAAAAGAGGGCGTCTTAGTAGCCGAGGAGCGAAGGGTGGAAGAGGCTACAGACAGAAGAGCTAGGAGAAAGGCCAAAACATTGGGAAGCACATAACTCGTGTGCAAAAGCTGTGGAAAAGACTGTCACTCAAGGATAGGACTGCTCCGCCACAAGAGGAAATGCAACCCAACCCAACGGCGATGAACCATCATGTCTCGAGACGGAAGGATGCCGATATAAAATACGTAAACAAAAATGCATAGCAGAACAAGGTTGCTGTGTTACGTCACAAAAATCTGGGAGCCATGGAAATATCGCGATTTAACAGATTTCGCAAATAATGAATCGCGACTTAACGGGATCAATTTATGCGTAATAAAAATATAATTAATCGAAATTAATCGATTATTTTTTTCTCGATTATTCGAACAATTTTGTTAGTATCAGCCCTAGTTTTAACCAAACACACCTGAATATATAATTATCTACGTCGCCCAACCATGCGGGACACCACGCACGCACGCCGACTCTCTAACCCTCCTCCCGCCCCTTCACCAAATCGAGTATGTGGGGTCGATCAATAACGTGAGATTCGTAGTGTACTGATTATCACGTCCGCCTTATGCGGGGAAGGTCCTGGATTCAAGCCCCAGCGAAAACATTGTTTTTTTTTAATTTTTAAAAAATGTCTGTGCCTGTTCTTTTACCCCTTTATTGCCAACATGGCTGACCCTCGCTAGGGTCGGCCAATCACAGTTTATGGTTGGCAAGCTAATGTGGTAAAGGGTGGTGGGCAGGTAGATAACAACAGTGCGAACGTCTCGAAACCAACGAGTCGGCAGTCCCCCCTCCACCACCCCCAACCGACGTTCAGTCGCGCTGTTTTGATTTCTTCGTGCTGTAGTTTGTGTCCGTTCTTTCACCACTTTCTTTGCACTCTCCATGAGCAAGTCTGCGGCGCATGCTACACCGCGGGGCGTCTAGTTAAATTATAACTTAGAAATACAACACAAAAATAATCTAACACGTCACCCAGGCAGACACAGGGATAAAAACACTTTTCTTGTTCCACTCACAAGAACAAACACACACAAAGTCTCGTTCTTCTCGTCTGGCTGTCGGCTGTCTAATCAAACCAGGAAACCAATACACTATCAACATTTAAAACTATTACACTATCAATATTTAAAACTATTACTATTACACTATCAACAGCGGCGTAGCGTGGGTATGTGCCGACGGGGCAAAAACCAAATTTTTCGCAAATATGTTAACGCTTTAAAGAAACAACAATTAGAAAGTAAAAACAAGAACACTATATATTTTTATATAAAAAAGAAAGGCTTCATTTCTTTAATGAAATTGGGATTTTATGTTTCTCCTCATGGCTCAATCTTTCATGTTTCAATGTTTTCAGCCATGGCATGCTCATTAGGCAAAATAGAAATAGTTTAGACAATTTTAGCGTATTCGTAATTGATCGTCCTTAATTTTTTTCATTAAAATAATTTTAGAGACGCCTTTTTAACACCTTGTATTACTTAAGACAGTTGTAAGCAATGTTCACATTAATTATATTATTCTAGGCAGGGTAACGTCGGGCCTAAATATCTTTATAAACTTAAATAAACCACCTATAATAGTCTTGAATTCAATCATTTGTTTTCTATTCAAGGGGTTAAAATATTCCTTGCCCATGTCATGTGTGATATTTTGAATACTCTAATTTGAAGACAAAATTTCAAAGACCAGTAGATTAGCTGTTGTGCGAAAATCATGTCTGTTTTCTAAATTCTATGAAAAGTTCTACAAATCAGAAGAGAAATGGTATCCAGTGGACATTATGGAAACAACTTGATGACCTGAATTTTGCGTTTGATCGGGCCTGAAAATCACACACATAGCAAAAGATGAAGGAGAAAACTAACTATGTAGCACAGTTTTCTGCTTCCGTTTGCCTGAATATCCATACGGAAAAAAGCAAAGTCGTTAAAATAGATACATCAAGCAACATCCCAATAACACTGAAAGGAAAAAATATTGAGGAGGTGGATAGCTTTACATACCTCGGTAGCATCATTAACCAATGTTCCCTTTTAGCAGCGCAGTCGCGCGGCCGCGCAGACATCTGACTGACGCCGCGCAGCAGTTTAGAACTACCGCACAGTAAATTTTGTAAAATATTGCACAAAAAATATATCCTGAGCAACTTTGCACGCACGTTTTTTCTCTTTGCACACGGACCAACGAACCTCAGAGGGAACATTGTCATTAACATACAAGGAGAGACAGACGCCGATGTAAGAATAAGAATGGGCAAGGCAAGCTCGGCATTTAAACAGCTAACAAAGTTTGGAGCTGCAACATGCAACTTGACCCTCCAGACCAAGGTCAGGATATTGAACACCCCAGTAAAGCCCGTCTTGCTGTATGAAACAGAAACATGGCGAAACAGCAGCAGGCATTTCAAAAAAGCTTCATACATTTATAAACACATTTCTCCGAACAATTCTCCGAATCCGCTGGTCCAACGTAATCACAAACGAGAACCTCTAGCAACGCACACAACAAGAGCCAGTGGAAGAGTTAATAAGCCATCGCAGATGGAGATGGATTGGCCACACTTCAGAAAGCCTACATCCAGCATTGTGTGACAAGCCCTCACTTGGAACCACCCCATGAAAGTTCCTGCGTCTGTTCGTGTGTTGAGCTTTTTGTCTGCATCTTTCAGTTCTATAGCTTACAAAGTAACCTCAACATGGCTCCATGATATATTCACTATTTTGTATCCTGAAGTCTGAATGCCTTTCTTGGTGGAAGCAATTACGTATTTCCAACAGTGTATGGACTTGGAAAAGAATGCGTAAAACGCTCAAGTGTACTAAAATAGTTGGGGAATTCGTTTCAGTTGGAGTATCATGTTAACAACTTAGGTTTAACTGCATGTTTGAATGAGTTTGACATGCGATTTTATGTTCTTGCGCCTTTGTTGAACTCCAGTATTCTTTCCAGCCCTAAATAAGTATTAACACACGTTGGGCCATGCAGTCCATTTTTTAAGATCATCATTTATCCAAAATCATTTCACAAATGTCGTAAGCAGATTCACTTTTGATTGAATGAAATCTTTGAAAAATACATGAAAAGCTTTCAAATACAACGGAACAATATTTGGTATCTTGTTATTGAAGAAAGATGATTTTTCGTGAACTGTATCTCCTAAAATTGCTGTGAAATCAGTTTGAATTTTAGATGACACGTTTCTAAGTCATTTTCCCACTATGTTCTCGGAGTGCTCGAACGTACTTTGCAAGCTAATGCATTAGTTCCAGAATATTACCTTTATTCGCAATAGTATTGCCCTCTCTGTGACCTCAAAAAGTCACATCCAATTTTGCCAGGATTTGTTAGTGTCAAATATTCTAACAAGAACTTCTTGCCACTTTGTTTTCTCTTTTACAACTATATGTCGGTCTTTTATAAATATTCTATTCTTTTTGTATCCAATTTCTGATTCCATCCATTTGCAAAAAAAAACTTTGGTAATGTTGAGCACTTATTTAGTACTTATCTTGGCTTTTCTTTTATTTTATTAAAATTTATTTTCACGTTTAAACAATTAGCTAATTAACAACGAGGAATTTGCCGCCGCCCCCCACCCCCATTTGTGTATTTATTTGTGCCAAGTTTTAATTCCACTAGATAAGCAATTGTTTCTAATATGTTTGTTTATGCCACAAAACAAAATAAATAAAAATAAGACATATAAATACGCCACAATTTTTTCGAGTATGTCACTTACGTTAAAATCAAACTTGAATCAATTATATATACCAGCACATTATTGTCATACTGTCAGCCCCTATGTTTTCCACCTCAGTAACATTAGTATCAGAAGACTTGAGATTTATAATGGAGTTTGAAGTTTTGGCATTGGACGCGCTCTTGTATTTTAATATATTTATTCATTTCGTTTAATTTTTTTTATCTTGGCTTTTCTTTTATGTCATTAAGATGTATTTTCACGTTGAAACAATTAGCTAATTAACAACGAGGAATTTGCAATTTTACAATAGGGGCGGCTCTCAAATTTTAAGAATCAATGAATTTATCACCACATCAGTGTCACGTTCTCATACTAATTTAGCCTCTGTTTTTTTTTATTACAGTAGTATTAGTATCAGAAGAATTGATATCCAATAAGGAGTTTGAAGTTTTGGCAGTTAAAACGTTCACGTGCTTTTGGATAGTTCATTTATTTCTTTGATTGATTCCTTCTTTGGCTTTTATTTAATTTCGATTTAAAAAAATTCTTTTTAAATTTTCATTTTAAGAAACTAATTAACGACTAGGAATTTGCCGCCCCTGGCAAAGTGCCGCCCGGGGCAATCGCGCCCCCTGCCCCCCTCGCTACGCCACTGACTATCAACATTTAAAACGATTACTATTACACTATCAACATTTAAAACTATTACTATTACACTATCAACATTTAAAACTATTACACTATCAACATTTAAAACTCTAATTAATAAAAATGCAAGACTATAGATTTAACCCCAGGATGGGTGTAAGAAGCAAAAAATCTCCTGCATAGAGGAGTGTCTGTAATGTATAATACACGATATAAATATATAACACGCACAATGTTTATTTTTAGAAAAAGGTAAACATATACGGATACGCCTTACATGAGGGGGTTTCTATTCGCGGAAGAGCGGGTTATTGTTTTATTGTTTCATGGGTTCTGATATTACGGTATATAGTGTATGTTTTTAATACTTTCCTAAAGCATTTTCATTGGTTCTCCAAGAACACGAGCTCAATTGTCCGCGATATTCATCTGTTATACTACGCACAAGCGACTGGGAGTGTAAGGCAGAATACCGATCTACGTGGCGCACAGTTGTCAAAGAGGGCGTCATAGTAGTCGAGGAGCGTAGGATGGAGGAGGCTACAGACAGAAGAGCTAGGAGAAAGGCCAAAACATTTGGTAGCAGATACTTCGTGTGCAAAAGCTGTGATAAAGACTGTCACTCAAGGATAGGACTGCACAGCCACTCGAAGAAATGCAACCCAACTCAACAGTGATGCACCATCGTCTCGCGAGACGGAAGGATGCCGATATGATCTGTTCTGTTGGATAGATACAGACAGAGACAGAGAGAGAAAGCAAGATAGTAAAGAGAAAGTAATACTGAAAGAGAGAGAGAGAGAGAGAGAGAGAGAGAGAGAGAGAGAGAGAGTTAGAGAAAGAAAGAGAGGAAGAGAGAGAGAGAAAGAGTTAGAGAAAGAGAGAGACAGAGAGAGATTTAGAGAAAGAGAGAGACAGAGAGAGAGTCAGAGAAAGAGAGGGACAGAGAGAGAGAGAGTTATAGAAAGAGAGAGAGAGAGACAGAGAGAGAGAGAGTTAGAGAAAGAGAGAGACAGAGAGAGTTAGAGAAAGAGAGGGACACAGAGAGAGAGTTAGAGAAAGAGAGAGAAAGAGTTAGAGAAAGAGAGAAAGAGAGAGATAAATAGACGGACATAGTCAACAGTTATTCAGTCAGCATTTATAATCTATTATAATTGAATTATTCCCTGGCCGTAAATCCTAATTTTAAAGTATTTTGTCTCGAGGACAGATCACCCAGATGGGACGACCCGTTATCTCTTCAAGGGCCCCTAATTGTGAGCCCTAGTGTGTTATCACGTCGAATGGCGGTCTTGAAGTGGCGGCTGCTTGAAGATTTCAAGTCCCGATAAACTCGTGCGGGCTCCCGTGTTATAAATTACTAATGATGTTTGATCTTTGGTCTGAGTGCAGCGTGCCCGTTGTTAAGTCGGTCTGTTAGTGTTGCAAGTGTCAGACCACTGAATTCTTCCTGACTAAAAGTTTCAAATTTAAAGGTAAGCTTGCCTAAAAAACATTAAATCCCTGTTCGGATGGCATGAAGCAGTGTGTGTGTGTGTTCTTAAGGGATCGAATTCGGTCTATCGAGAGGGTGGGGGTAATGGGCCACAGCCGCTGGTGTTGATTGCATAATCGGTTCTCAAAAACCTCAAAGAAATGACCTCTGTGGAACTTAATGATAAAATTATAAGTACACAAAGACAGCGAAAAACTATTTAAACTAAAGTGATTCAGTCAGATAATCTGACAGCGGTGTATGGTGAGGGTGGGTGTGTTAACAGTGGTACAGGTGAGTGTTCTTACAGTGGTACAGGTGAGTGTTCTTACAGTGGTACAGGTGAGTGTTCTTACAGTGGTACAGGTGAGTGTTCTTACAGTGGTACAGGTGAGTGTTCTTACAGTGGTACAGGTGAGTGTTCTTACAGTGGTACAGGTGAGTGTTCTTACAGTGGTACAGGTGAGTGTTCTTACAGTGGTACAGGTGAGTGTTCTTACAGTGGTACAGGTGAGTGTTCTTACAGTGGTACAGGTGAGTGTTCTTACAGTGGTACAGGTGAGTGTTCTTACAGTGGTACAGGTGAGTGTTCTTACAGTGGTACAGGTGAGTGTTCTTACAGTGGTACAGGTGAGTGTTCTTACAGTGGTACAGGTGAGTGTTCTTACAGTGGTACAGGTGAGTGTTCTTACAGTGGTACAGGTGAGTGTTCTTACAGTGGTACAGGTGAGTTTTCTTACAGTGGTACAGGTGAGTTTTCTTACAGTGGTACAGGTGAGTGTTCTTACAGTGGTACAGGTGAGTTTTCTTACAGTGGTACAGGTGAGTGTTCTTACAGTGGTACAGGTGAGTGTTCTTACAGTGGTACAGGTGAGTGTTCTTACAGTGGTACAGGTGAGTGTTCTTACAGTGGTACAGGTGAGTGTTCTTACAGTGGTACAGGTGAGTGTTCTTACAGTGTTACAGGTGAGTGTTCTTACAGTCGTACAGGTGAGTGTTCTTACAGTGGTACAGGTGAGTGTTCTTACAGTGGTACAGGTGAGTGTTCTTACAGTGGTACAGGTGAGTTTTCTTACATTGGTACAGGTGAGTTTTCTTACATTGGTTGGCGAGAAATTCGAGACTGGTGGGTAGGTTCAATCCAGAAATTTAATGCCTTGCGTGACCCTAACCCTGGTGATGCCTCTGGATTAAAAAGTATTAATGTAAAATAAAAATGAATCGAGTTAAAAAATTGTCATCACAATTTGTCAACAGTTTGAAGCAGCTCGCTCTAATTTAAGAATCGATTCGTTTCGTTGTTCACATTTCTAAAGTGTCCCACAATATGTGTTTCGTTGTTCACATTTACCCAATAGATTTATTACTGTATTTCTGTTTCAGCAAGTCTCACGCCATGGCTGATACAGTTGCCAGAGTTCCCAGTGAGCAGAGACTCCGTGACGTCTTCCTGGGCAAGTCGGGGCTGAAGGTCTCCAACATCTGTCTAGGGGCGATGACCTTTGGGGAGTCGAGTGTGAGTTGTTGCCCTTTGATGTTCAGAGATTAACTGCCCGTTGTATGCCAGCCTGAGGGTGGGTGTGAAGTGGTAGCTTCCAATCAGATGTCTTTGTGGATTGGCGATTGGTTGGGGTGGGAGGGGGGGGTAACATTTACCTTTTTTTGGTTATTTCAAGGTCAAATTTCGGTCCCTGTTATTTTTGATACCATTTTCTTGAGCTACTTTTTCGTGGAAAGACAGAGGGGGGAAAGGGTCACAGAGAGAAATTAGATAGTGGGAGTTGGGTGGAGAGAGAGAGAGAGAGAGAGAAAGAGAGAGATAGAGGTGAGAAATATAGGAATATGCGGGGGATAGATAAGGATTGAAAGGGAGAAAGAGGGATATTTAGAGAGAGGGAGGCTGAGAGATAGGGAGGGAGGGAGAGTGTGGTATAGAGAGTGACAAGATAGAAAAAAAGGGAAGACAAGGAGAAAAGAGAGAGCAAGAAGACATAGGGAGAAGAGAAAGTTGGGAGGGGCAGAAAGAGGAGATAGAGGGAGACAGAGAGAGGATAAAAGATGGGAAGACCTTGAATTTCAGACGTGACTATATCAACCCCAACCACCATGTCCTCCTGTTCCCAGTGGGGCGTGCCCGGTCAGTGTGACGAGGACCTGTCTCATCAAATCATCAAGCGCTACGTGGAGTGGGGCGGGAACTTCCTGGACACAGCAGACGTGTACGGCACGGGGAGGTCAGAAACGATAATCGGCAAGTGGCTGGAAACGTGAGGCATTTTCTACTCCATCTATTTATAGATTCTCTATATTTGTCTCTCTCTCTCAAATATCTATCTATCATTAAGAGTGCTCCTCCTTTACCCACATGTCCGTCTCTCCTCTTGTCCTCCTTCCGTTTTAATTCTAAGCCTTTTAACCTTCATCTCTTTCGTTCTTCCTGCTCGTTTTTATAAGCGGACTAAAAAGAAGAAAATAATTAAAAACTTATAAGTTCAAGTACTTTGATTTAATATGACTAAAAACGTGAGGCGGGCGCTTATGAGGTTTAACACATGCAGCTCACTCACACTCTCACTTATAGATCTCTCTTTTGCCTTCTAAATTAGAAATCTTTAATTTTTATACCAAACACCCGCCCCACGTTTTAGTCATATTAAATCAAAGTACTTGAACTTATAAGTTTTAAATTATTTTCTTCTTTTTAGTCCGCTTATAAAAACGTGGTTTTTAAAAATCTTTTTTTTTACTTCTATTTATTTTATTCTTTTTAGTCCACTTATAACAACCTGGTTTTTAAAAATATTTTTGTTACCTCTATTTATTTTACCAAACACCTCACAAGCGCCCGCCCAACGTTTTAAAAACATTGTGATGTGGTCACGGGGTGAACTCACGCTGTCACGGATGTCAACAAACGCAGACGGTACAGATGCTTATATATAGACTATAGATACACTAAAAAGTTCAATAATTTAATAACGGTACATTCGATCGATCTGAAATTTTAATACAATGCATTGTCATCCAAGATCTATCTGTGGTAAAATTTTCAGATCTTTAGGACCATCAGAAGTGGTTCAATTTTACGTTGGCAGATTTGAAAAAATCTTGGACAAACCAACAAACCAACAAACAGGAACGAAAGCGAGTTAATAAAAACGTGGTAAAAAAAGTAAATATTTGGTAGACTATTTATAAATTCATGGTCTGCTAATGTTTCTAGCCAACCACGTGACAACTACGTCATTGCTACCAAAGTTAGGATCAACATGGGATCAGAAGGTAACAAGAACAACGTCGGGCTCAGCAGACGTCACATTACAGCCAGTATCGATTCCAGCTTAGATCGACTCAAGACTAATTATGTGGATCTGTACCAAGTAAGGAGAAAAGCGATACTTACACGCACTTGATAGCATAGAATCAGAAGAAACTTTTTTTCCTTCAAAAATGAATTACCTTATATAATCGTTCTAAAGCCGACCTTTTTTTGACAAAATCTGGGGGAAAAGGTTGGAGGGGGGGGGGTCGGCTTATGAGCGGGTCATAGGTGATTTCTGCATGTACATTGAATATCGGTGTTGCTATTGTTGATCGTCAAGGTCCTTTTCTACATTCTACAACAGGGGTCTCCAAACGTTTCTGCCGGAGGGCCACATTAACTGTCAAACAGCTGTTTGGGGGCCAACAACACACCATTTTGTGGTAAACTATAGGTAAAAATAGTATCTTTTTTTGGAGATTTAAAAGTCTCCAGGGGCCGGTTGAGAGGGCCAAGCGGGCCGCATTCGCCCGAGGGCAGTAGTTTGGAGACCCCTGTTCTACCAGTAGTTATAAAATATTATTAAACATCTGCCCTTACCTCATTTAATTATTGTATTTTTTTGAATATTTTAATAAATTGTTTTACACATTTTTTACAAGGAATTTTAATGTATGCGCTTTTACCACTGTTTACCAAAGGAAAAAAATAATAAAAAATTCCGGTAACTCTTGCCTAAAAAAGAGCACAAAGACAGAGATAGGTAGTACAAAGTAAACAATCATAATGACCGATTTAGCTTGTAGTTTAAAACAAAAATGTGTACCATTTTGTTTACGCTGTCCTATTATTTTTGGCGGATCGGCTTACGAGCGGGTTACACACCTTTAATACTTTTCTCATCAAAAGACGGGTCGGCTTATGAACGAACGGGCTATAGAACGAGTATATACGGTACGTATGGAAGTTAATGTAATTGTGCGTGATTGAGCTTGCGACGGGTAAGCTTTATTATAAAGACCCATCAACATCAAAGACAACGAACGTATGGGCGAAAAGCCTGTTAACAAAATAAACTAAGTATTTAATTGTACTGATGAAAGCTTTAGCCGAAACGTTTACATGATAAATTTATTTGTCTGTTAATAAAGCTTTAATTTATTGTTTTCATTACACAATTTGCCTGTGTATCTATTATTTTATTTGCACCCTTGACCTCTTCTGTGTAGGATTGTTGGCTTGTTAAAAATGTATATGCAGAGGGAAGGAAGGAATGTCTTCCGCTTTCAAACCTTTGATCACCTAAATTTAAATATCAGCGGCAGGTTAAAAAAAAATAATTTTCAAATGTTTACAAAATGTATGTTGGCTGTTTATTTTCTGGACAGGCTCACGCATTTGATGACGCCGTCAGTTTAGAAGAAACGCTGCGTACTCTCGACGACTTGGTCCGTGCTGGTAAAGTTCGTTATGTGGGGGTCAGCAACTTCACTGGGTGGCAACTTCAGAAACTGGTGGACACTTCTGAGAAGTTGGGGCTCAATCCGATTGTTGGTCTACAGGTAAAACAAACATTATCATTTGTTTTATGTTTATCTTATACTTATACATCATTTATAAAGTTGTACAGCTTCGTCAGATCCAATTGACATAACAAATAGAAGCCAGTAGCAGTGATTGAGTTACTTGAAATTTTAATACAATTTTAATATTAAATATGAAAAGCTAAACACAATTTGATGATTTTGATGTAGGAAAAAAACGCTACCCGCCTTTTACTTATTTTTCACGTGACCCTCTCTGATCTAGCAACAATAGATTCTGTTGTCATATGGAACTAGAGGTAAATAGATTGATGTACTTGTTTGTCATGCTATCTTATTTGATCTAGCAACAACACAGTCTGTTGTGTAGATAGATGGAGGTAAAATAGATTGCTTGCTTGACATGCTACTTTCTCTGATCTAGCAACAATACAGTCTGTTGTGTAGATAGATGGAGGTAAAATAGATTGCTTGATTGACATACTGCTTTCTCTTATCTAGCAACAATACAGTCTGTTGTGTAGATAGATGGAGGTAAAATAGATTGCTTACTTGACATACTACTTTCTCTGATCTAGCAACAATACAGTCTGTTGTGTAGATAGATGGAGGTAAAATAGATTGCTTACTTGACATACTACTTTCTCTGATCTAGCAACAATACAGTCTGTTGTGTAGATAGATGGAGGTAAAATAGATTGCTTACTTGACATACTACTTTCTCTGATCTAGCAACAATACAGTCTGTTGTGTAGATAGATGGAGGTAAAATAGATTGCTTGCTTGACATACTACTTTCTCTGATCTAGCAACAATACAGTCTGTTGTGTAGATAGATGGAGGTAAAATAGATTGCTTACTTGACATACTACTTTCTCTGATCTAGCAACAATACAGTCTGTTGTGTAGATAGATGGAGGTAAAATAGATTGCTTGCTTGACATACTACTTTCTCTGATCTAGCAACAATACAGTCTGTTGTGTAGATAGATGGAGGTAAAATAGATTGCTTACTTGACATACTACTTTCTCTGATCTAGCAACAATACAGTCTGTTGTGTAGATAGATTGAGGTAAAATAGATTGCTTGCTTGACATGCTACTTTCTCTGATCTAGCAACAATACAGTCTGTTGTGTAGATAGATGGAGGTAAAATAGATTGCTTGCTTGACATGCTACTTTCTCTGATCTAGCAACAACACAGTCTGTTGTGTAGATAGATGGAGGTAAAATAGATTGCTTGCTTGACATACTACTTTCTCTTATCTAGCAACAATACAGTCTGTTGTGTAGAGATGCTGAGTTTGAACCATTCCAAGTGTGTAAATTGTCAGGTATTGGAGTTCTGCCCTGGAGTCCACTAAAAGGGTGAGCAGTGGTCCTCAAATCATCGAGTCATACGTACTGCCATTTCTACAAATATTACTACTAATAATAAAAATAATAAAAATAAGGGTTTTCATCGTAACAACAGCAACAACAAAAACAACAAAAACAACAACAACAAAAACAATAAAAACAACAACAACAAAAACAACAACAACAAAAACAACAACAAAAACAACAACAAAAACAACAACAACAACAACAAAAACAACAACAAAAACAACAACAAAAACAACAACAACAAAAAAAACAACAACAACAACAAAAACAACAACAAAAACAACAACAAAAACAACAACAACAAAAACAACAACAACAACAAAAACAACAACAACAACAAAAACAACAACAACAAAAACAACAACAACAAAAACAAAAACAACAACCTCAACAAAAACAACAACAACAACCTCAACAAACAACATCAAAAACAACAACAACAGCAACAACACCACCAACAACAACAAAAACAACAACAACAACAAAAAGAACAACAACACAACCGACAACGACAACAACAACGATTAGTTGGTGGTTTCCATAACTAAATCAGTAAACCTAGAAACACCAGAAAATAGACTAACAAATTGTAAAGTAGTAAAAATGCACAATACATTAAATTCTAAATTGGAAATACAAAACAGCCATACCACTCAGATAGACACGGGAATGAAAACATTTTTCTTATTCAATTCGCAAAGAACAAACATATACAAATCCCCATTCTTCCCTTCTGACATTCGGACATGGAATGGTTGCCTGAAGTAACCAGGAATAATAACACTCTATCAACTTTTAAAATAACATTTAAAACTCTTATGACCATGCAAGACTAGACATAAACCATGCATAAGCGTGTAACAGATAAGATAAAAATTTTCTATTTACAGCTTCTGTATCTCGAGACAATAAAATTTATTTAGAAAGACTGTTTTTTTGTTAGTTCCTGCCCAATAATATAGCCATTTCCAAACGAAATACAACTCCCAATTTGTACATTTACACACATCTTTCCCTACCGACAGAGGTCTGCTGACCGGAAAGGTCAAACGTGGGATGGAGCCGACTGAAGGGCGTCTTGGATGGGCAGCTGAGAGCGCCAAGAAGAGGAACCAGACCTCACCGGCCTCGCTCGGACTAACTGACCGGACCTTTGACATCATTGAAGCAGCCGAGGCCATAGGCAAAACAAGAGGTGAGATGTGTGCGAGTCTCAGACGTGTCTCCACGACCAGTGTGTGAATGTTATGTGTCTCCGTGACAAGTGTGTAAGTGTCATGTGTCTCCACGTCCAGCGTGTGAGTGTCATGTGTCTCCGTGACAAGTGTGTGAGTGTCATGTGTCTCCACGACCAGTGTGTGAGTGTCATGTGTCTCCACGACAAGTGTGTGAGTGTCATGTGTCTCCACGTCCAGTGTGTGAGTGTCACGTGTCTCTACGACAACTGTGTGAATGTCATGTGTCTCCACGACAAGTGTGTGAGTGTCATGTGGCTCCACGACAAGTGTGTGAGTGTCATGTGGCTCCATGACAAGTGTGTGAGTGTCACGTGTCTCCACGTCCAGTGTGTGAGTGTCATGTGTCTCTACGACAACTGTGTGAATGTCATGTGTCTCCACGACAAGTGTGTGAGTGTCATGTGGCTCCACGACAAGTGTGTGAGTGTCATGTGGCTCCATGACAAGTGTGTGAGTGTCACGTGTCTCCACGTCCAGTGTGTGAGTGTCACGTGTCTCTACGACAACTGTGTGAATGTCATGTGTCTCCACGTCCAGTGTGTGAGTGTCACGTGTCTCTACGACAACTGTGTGAATGTCATGTGTCTCCACGTCCAGTGTGTGAGTGTCACGTGTCTCTACGACAACTGTGTGAATGTCATGTGTCTCCACGACAAGTGTGTGAGTGTCATGTGGCTCCACGACAAGTGTGTGAGTGTCATGTGGCTCCATGACAAGTGTGTGAGTGTCACGTGTCTCCACGTCCAGTGTGTGAGTGTCACGTGTCTCTACGACAACTGTGTGAATGTCATGTGTCTCCACGACAAGTGTGTGAGTGTCATGTGGCTCCATGACAAGTGTGTGAGTGTCACGTGTCTCCACGTCCAGTGTGTGAGTGTCACGTGTTTCTACGACAACTGTGTGAATGTCATGTGTCTCGACGTCCAGTATGTGAGTGTCACGTGTCTCTACGACAACTGTGTGAATGTCATGTGTCTTTATGAGAAATTTTCAAGCTTCGTGTGTCTCTTGGCTTTACATTTTTGTATATTTTTGTTGTCTGTTGCATGTCGCGAATCTTCAAACATCAATTTTTTCACGTGTCGATACTGTAAAAATCAATATTTTGGAGTGTCGATCGATACTGCGAACATCAATATTATATTGATTATTCGATACTGCACACATCAATTTTGTAAATCTCGATACCTCCGAAAATCAATATTTTGTTTGCCTCAATATTCCGAACATCAACATTTGGCTATGTGTCCAAGCACAAACATCAATTCCTCGTGTGTCCACAAACATCAATTCCTCGTGTGTCCACAAACATCAATTCCTCGTGTGTCCACAAACATCAATTCTCGTGTGTCCACAAACATCAATATCCCATGTGTCCACAAACATCAATTCCCCATGTGCCCACAAACATCAATTCTCGTGTGTCCACAAACATCAATTCCTCGTGTGTCCACAAACATCAATTCTCGTGTGTCCACAAACATCAATATCCCATGTGTCCACAAACATCAATTCCCCATGTGCCCACAAACATCAATTCCCCGTGTGTCCACAAACATCAATATCCCATGTGTCCACAAACATCAATTCCCCATGTGCCCACAAACATCAATTCCCCGTGTGTCCACAAACATCAATATCCCATGTGTCCACAAACATCAATTCCCCATGTGTCCACAAACATCAATTCCCCATGTGCCCACAAACATCAATTCCCCGTGTGTCCACAAACATCAATATCCCATGTGTCCACAAACATCAATTCCCAATGTGCCCACAAACATCAATTCCCCGTGTGTCCACAAACATCAATATCCCATGTGTCCACAAACATCAATTCCCCGTGTGTCCACAAACATCAATTCCCCATGTGCCCACAAACATCAATTCCCCGTGTGTCCACAAACATCAATTCCTCGTGTTTTACAAACATCAATTCCCGAGTGCCACAAAGATCAATTCCCCATGTGCCCACAAACATCAATTCCCCGTGTGTCCACAAACATCAATTCCTCGTGTTTTAGAAACATCAATTCCCGAGTGCCCACAAACATCAATTCCTCGTGTTTTACAAACATCAATTCCCGAGTGCCCACAAACATCAATTCCCCATGTGTCCACAACCATCAACTCCCCGTGTGTCCACAGGCCGCAGCGTCGCCCAGGTTGCCCTCCGTTGGCTGCTACAGAAGGATGTCGTGTCGTCTGTCATCATAGGGGCCAGAACTCTTTCACAGTTAGATGACAACCTGGCAGCTGGCAGTGGCTGGTCTCTGACTAAAGAAGAGGTCATTTTTGTGTGGTGTTGTTGTTGGTCATTTTTGTATGGTGTTGCTGTTGGTCATTTTTGTGTGTTGTTGTTGTTGGTCATTTTTGTGTGTTGTTGTTGTTGGTCATTTTTGTGTGGTGTTGTTGGCTATTTTTGTGTGGTGTTGTTGTTGGTCATTTTTTTGATGTAGTTGTTGGCCATTTTTGTGTGGTGTTGTTGTTGGTCATTTTTGTGTGGTGTTGTTGTTGGTAATTTGTGTGTGGTGTTGTTGGCCATTTTTGTGTGGTGTTGTTGTTGGTCATTTTTTTTGATGTAGTTGTTGGCCATTTTTGTGTGGTGTTGTTGTTGGTCATTTTTTTGATGTAGTTGTTGGCCATTTTTGTGTGGTGTTGTTGTTGGTAATTTGTGTGTGGTGTTGTTGGCCATTTTTGTGTGGTGTTGTTGTTGGTCATTTTTTTTGATGTAGTTGTTGGCCATTTTTGTGTGGTGTTGTTGTTGGTAATTTGTGTGTGGTGTTGTTGGCCATTTTTGTGTGGTGTTGTTGTTGGTCATTTTTTTGATGTAGTTGTTGGCCATTTTTGTGTGGTGTTGTTGTTGCTCATTTGTGTGTGGTGTTGTTGTTGGTCATTTTTTTGATGTAGTTGTTGGCCATTTTTGTGTGGTGTTGTTGTTGGTCATATTTTTGATGTAGTTGTTGGTCATTTTTGTATGGTGTCGCCGTTGGCCATTTTTGTGTGGTGTTGTTGTTGGTCATTTTTGTGTGGCGTTGCTGTTGGTCATTTTTGTGTGTTGTTGGTCATTTTTGTGTGGTGTTGTTGTTGGTCATTTTTGTGTGTTGTTGTTGTTGGTCATTTTTGTGTGGTGTTGTTGGCCATTTTTGTGTGGTGTTGCTGTTGGTCATTTTTGTGTGGTGTTGCTGGCCATTTTTGTGTGGTGTTGTTGTTGGTCATTTTTTGATGTAGTTGTTGGTCATTTTTGTGTGGTGTTGTTGTTGGTTATTTGTGTGTCGTGTTGTTGGCCATTTTTGTGTGGTGTTGTTGTTGGTCATTTTTGTGTGGTGTTGTTGTTGGTCATTTTTGTGTGGTGTTGTTGTTGGCCATTTTTGTGTGGTGTTGTTGTTGGTCATTTTTTTGATGTAGTTGTTGGTCATTTTTGTGTGGTGTTGCTGTTTGCCATTTTTGTGTGGTGTTGTTGTTGGCCATTTTTGTGTGGTGTTGTTGTTGGTCATTTTTTTGATGTAGTTGTTGGTCAGTTTTGTGTAGTGTAGTTGTTGGTCATTTTGTGTGGCGTAGTTGTTGGTAATTTTGTGTGGTGTAGTTGTTGGTCATTTTGTGTGGTGTAGTTGTTGGTCATTTTGTGTGGTGTAGTTGTTGGTCATTTTGTGTGGTGTAGTTGTTGGTCATTTTGTGTGGTGTAGTTTTTGGTCATTTTGTGTGGTGTAGTTGTTGGTCATTTTGTGTGGTGTAGTTGTTGGTCATTTTGTGTGGTGTAGTTGTTGGTCATTTTGTGTGGTGTAGTTGTTGGTCATTTTGTGTGGTGTAGTTGTTGGTCATTTTGTGTGGTGTAGTTGTTGGTCATTTTTGTGTGGTGTAGTTGGTGGTCATTTTGTGTGGTGTTGTTGTTGCTCATTTGTGTGTGGTGTTGTTGTTGGTCATTTTTTGATGTAGTTGTTGGCCATTTTTGTGTGGTGTTGTTGTTGGTCATTTTATGATGTAGTTGTTGGTCATTTTTGTGTGGTTTTGTTGTTGCTCATTTGTGTGTGGTGTTGTTGTTGGTCATTTTTGTGTGGTGTTGCTGTTGGTCATTTTTGTGTGTTGTTGGTCATTTTTGTGTGGTGTTGTTGTTGGTCATTTTTGTGTGTTGTTGTTGTTGGTCATTTTTGTGTGGTGTTGTTGGCCATTTTTGTGTGGTTTCGCTGTTGGTCATTTTTGTGTGGTGTTGTTGGCCATTTTTGTGTGGTGTTGTTGTTGGTCATTTTTTGATGTAGTTGTTGGTCATTTTTGTGTGGTGTTGTTGTTGGTCATTTGTGTGTGGTGTTGTTGGCCATTTTTGTGTGGTTTCGCTGTTGGTCATTTTTGTGTGGTGTTGTTGGCCATTTTTGTGTGGTGTTGTTGTTGGTCATTTTTTGATGTAGTTGTTGGTCATTTTTGTGTGGTGTTGTTGTTGGTCATTTGTGTGTGGTGTTGTTGGCCATTTTTGTGTGGTGTTGTTGTTGGTCATTTTTTTGATGTAGTTGTTGGTCATATCTGTGTGGTGTTGCTGTTTGCCATTTTTGTGTGGTGTTGTTGTTGGTCATTTTTGTGTGGTGTTGTTGTTGGCCATTTTTGTGTGGTGTTGTTGTTGGTCATTTTTTTGATGTAGTTGTTGGTCATTTTTGTGTGGTGTTGCTGTTTGCCATTTTTGTGTGGTGTTGTTGTTGGTCATTTTTGTGTGGTGTTGTTGTTGGTCAGTTTTGTGTAGTGTAGTTGTTGGTCATTTTGTGTGGCGTAGTTGTTGGTAATTTTGTGTGGTGTAGTTGTTGGTCATTTTGTGTTGTGTTGTTGTTGGTCATTTTGTGTGGTGTAGTTGTTGGTCATTTTGTGTGGTGTAGTTTTTGGTCATTTTGTGTGGTGTAGTTGTTGGTCATTTTGTGTGGTGTAGTTGTTGGTCATTTTATGTGGTGTAGTTGTTGGTCATTTTGTATGGTGTAGTTGTTGGTCATTTTGTGTGGTGTAGTTGTTGGTCATTTTGTGTGGTGTAGTTGTTGGTCATTTTGTGTGGTGTAGTTGTTGGTCATTTTGTGTGGTGTAGTTGTTGGTCATTTTGTGTGGTGTAGTTGTTGGTCATTTTGTGTGGTGTAGTTGTTGGTTATTTTGTGTGGTTTCATTTAAGTAATTCAAACTCACATTTCCCCCTTCTTTCGGTGTCCTTGACAGATGAAACAGCTGGATGACCTTTCCAACCCAAGCATCCCCTACCCCTATGACGACATCGTCCTGAGGAACGCTGACCGGAATAACAGGAACATGGTCAGCCAGTACGTGGCCAGCCGGGAGGAGTGACCATTTGACCCTTGACCTCTCGTGTAGTCCTTTATTCATGACATGGTCTCTACCTTAGCCAGAGTTGCCCGCTCCTGGTCTGAGTTATCCAATCATCATGCTCGTAACAAAGAAGTTAAACCAAAGTTCGTGAAGATGAAGACCACCAATGGACAATGGGCGAACACATGGCATTGAATAAATAATAATAATAACAAGGGAATTAAATTCTTCCAACAACCGCGAACAAGCGTGCTATAGTATTGTTATAAATCACGTGATGTGTATTGTGTTATGTGCTAAAACAATATCACCGTAGAGCTGCGAATAAAGATGATCTGAGAGATGACAAGAAATAGTCAAGCAGTTGATTAAGAAATTTGCTTGTTAATTAAAAAAATTTTTTTTCTAGCATGTAGTTTTACCTAATGACGAATCAACACATTCCGTAGGTTTGTTCTATGTTGATATTTTTATTTACTCAATATTATACAAACGGTGTTGTGTTGTAAATGACGAAAGACATATTGAGCAACGTTCTGCCTCAGATTGTGAAGTCTTCACATATCTTGAAATCAAATTTTACGAATGTTACTGTTACTGAATCGGATTGTAACGCGGTGTATCCTCCAAGAAATTACTACAACTAGATCCGACCCTCGGCCCTGCATACGCCGCTGAATCGCTCATAGATAGTGCAAAGGAAAAGGGGGGGGGGAGAACGGGCCTAAACTTCCGCAGTGCGCATTATGGTAGTTGTTGTCACGCATTACATCCTTTCCTTCTATATAGTGAATCTCAGTGCGGTGCGCACAGTGCGGCGCGATGAGGGTGTGCACACTACTACATATATATTATTATGGACTGGATCTTTTTTGCTCCAATTTTTGCGAATTATATAGATAGAAGATTACCACTACCCTTAATTTACATGTATAATAAAATTACAAAAAATACCACTGCTGTAATAAACAATAAAATTTTTAAAAAGTTCCACTGCTTTAATAAACAATAAAATTACAAAAATTAACACTCTCTTGAACCCCCAATAATATAACAATGACCACTCCCTCTAACATAACCTCCAATAAAATTACAATTACCACTCACTTTAATTTCGAATAAAATTAAAATTACCACTCCCTTTAAGTGATTATCCAGGAAATAGTAAAATCAACTTGTCAGAGACAAACAGGGACTGGGCATAGCTGTCAAAAGAAACTGTCGATGCAGCTACACTTGGCCCTCGCGTCTATCGTCTTCCGTTTATCTTATCTTATCTCGTAGAGAAGCTTCTTGTATACAGAAGATTATTGCTTACTACGCTTATCCATGGTACATATGTAGTCTTTCATTTTTATTAGAGTTTCAAATGTTGATAGGCAAAACCAGAGGCGTCACTAAGGTTGGTGTCACCCGTGGCGGCAGATCATGGTGTCACCCCCTAACGACTTAACCCATAGAACTCCTCCGAGTCTTCCAGTGCCAAATAACGGGAAAATACAGAATTTTACATTTTGGTGTCACCCCACTGATGGTGTCACCCGGGGCGGCCCGCCCCTCCGCACCCACTAGTGACGCCACTGGGCAAAACAAGGGCCACAGCTTTGTGGCACAGGCCACCAATTTGGTTAGAAGCAGACAGTACATCTGGCACCGTCTTTGGGGTAGGTATAGCCGGGACACAACTATTTCATAATAGTGCTGCCAGGAAATGTTCACACATCTTAATGATTGGCTAAGACGCGAAACTGATGTTTTGTTTTGACGGGGAAACTGGAACCACTTAGATTACTTGCTGGCACCTGATGCACATTGGTACATTCATTAAAATTTTTTTATTTTATTTTATTTTGAGGAAATAACGTAATTAACGAATCAAGATATACACAGTAATAATCTTAACAACTGTGTACAAGCTTGTAAAAAAAATCAAGTGCTATCAGTTAAAGGTCCAATCTTTGATTACATATCTTGGTTTAAATCAAAGTTTTTAAAACGCATATATCAGACATATTCTCGACACATCTATCCAATTTTATGTATAGGCAAAAAAAACAACAACAAAACAACAACAACATTAATTACCGAAAATACCCCCCCCCTTTTTCCAATTGATACATTGGTTATAGCATTATTCCCACATATAACTACCATACACATACACATACAAAGACACACATACGAACCGGTTAAATTTCAAACATTATGTACCCGACTAGATCCCCAAAACCTATCTTTAGCGTATATGCTCAATCTTATCTACAGGGTATATGTTCAATCTTATCTACAGGGTATATGTTCAATCTTATCTACAGGGTATATGTTCAATCTTATCTACAGGGTATATGTTCAATCTTATCTACAGGGTATATGCACAATTTTATCTACAGGGTATATGTTCAATCTTATCTACAGGGTATATGCACAATTTTATCTACAGGGTATATGTTCAATCTTATCTACAGGGTATATGTTCAATCTTATCTACAGGGTATATGTTCAATCTTATCTACAGGGTATATGTTCAATCTTATCTACAGGGTATATGTTCAATTTTATCTACAGGGTATATGTTCAATCTTATCTACAGGGTATATGCGCAATTTTATCTACAGGGTATATGTTCAATCTTATCTACAGGGTATATGTTCAATCTTATCTACAGGGTATATGTTCAATCTTATCTACAGGGTATATGTTCAATCTTATCTACAGGGTATATGTTCAATCTTATCTACAGGGTATATGTTCAATCTTATCTACAGGGTATATGTTCAATTTTATCTACAGGGTATATGTTCAATTTTATCTACAGGGTATATGTTCAATATTATCTACAGGGTATATGTTCAATTTTATCTACAGGGTATATGTTCAATTTTATCTACAGGGTATATGTTCAATTTTATCTACAGGGTATATGTTCAATTTTATCTACAGGGTATATGTTCAATTTTATCTACAGGGTATATGTTCAATTTTATCTACAGGGTATATGTTCAATTTTATCTACAGGGTATATGTTCAATTTTATCTACAGGGTATATGTTCAATTTTATCTACAGGGTATATGTTCAATCTTATCTACAGGGTATATGTTCAATTTTATCTACAGGGTATATGTTCAATTTTATCTACAGGGTATATGTTCAATCTTATCTACAGGGTATATGTTCAATCTTATCTACAGGGTATATGTTCAATCTTATCTACAGGGTATATGTTCAATCTTATCTACAGGGTATATGTTCAATCTTATCTACAGGGTATATGTTCAATTTTATCTACAGGGTATATGTTCAATTTTATCTACAGGGTATATGTTCAATTTTATCTACAGGGTATATGTTCAATCTTATCTACAGGGTATATGTTCAATCTTATCTACAGGGTATATGTTCAATCTTATCTACAGGGTATATGTTCAATTTTATCTACAGGGTATATGCACAATTTTATCTACAGGGTATATGTTCAATCTTATCTACAGGGTATATGTTCAATCTTATCTACAGGGTATATGTTCAATCTTATCTACAGGGTATATGTTCAATCTTATCTACAGGGTATATGTTCAATCTTATCTACAGGGTATATGTTCAATCTTATCTACAGGGTATATGTTCAATTTTATCTACAGGGTATATGTTCAATCTTATCTACAGGGTATATGTTCAATCTTATCTACAGGGTATATGTTCAATCTTATCTACAGGGTATATGTTCAATCTTATCTACAGGGTATATGTTCAATCTTATCTACAGGGTATATGTTCAATCTTATCTACAGGGTATATGTTCAATCTTATCTACAGGGTATATGTTCAATCTTATCTACAGGGTATATGTTCAATCTTATCTACAGGGTATATGTTCAATCTTATCTACAGGGTATATGTTCAATCTTATCTACAGGGTATATGTTCAATCTTATCTGCAGGGTATATGTTCAATCTTATCAACAGGGTATATGTTCAATCTTATCTACAGGGTATATGTCAATTTATCTACAGGGTATATGTTCAATCTTATCTACAGGGTATATGTTCAATCTTATCTACAGGGTATATGTTCAATCTTATCTACAGGGTATATGTTCAATCTTATCTACAGGGTATATGTTCAATCTTATCTACAGGGTATATGTTCAATCTTATCTACAGGGTATATGTTCAATTTTATCTACAGGGTATATGTTCAATCTTATCTACAGGGTATATGTTCAATTTTATCTACAGGGTATATGTTCAATCTTATCTACAGGGTATATGTTCAATCTTATCTACAGGGTATATGTTCAATCTTATCTACAGGGTATATGTTCAATCTTATCTACAGGGTATATGTTCAATCTTATCTACAGGGTATATGTTCAATCTTATCTACAGGGTATATGTTCAATATTATCTACAGGGTATATGTTCAATCTTATCTACAGGGTATATGTTCAATTTTATCTACAGGGTATATGTTCAATCTTATCTACAGGGTATATGTTCAATCTTATCTACAGGGTATATGTTCAATCTTATCTACAGGGTATATGTTCAATCTTATCTACAGGGTATATGTTCAATCTTATCTACAGGGTATATGTTCAATCTTATCTACAGGGTATATGTTCAATCTTATCTACAGGGTATATGTTCAATCTTATCTACAGGGTATATGTTCAATCTTATCTACAGGGTATATGTTCAATCTTATCTACAGGGTATATGTTCAATCTTATCTACAGGGTATATGTTCAATCTTATCTACAGGGTATATGTTCAATCTTATCTACAGGGTATATGTTCAATCTTATCTACAGGGTATATGTTCAATCTTATCTACAGGGTATATGTTCAATCTTATCTACAGGGTATATGTTCAATCTTATCTACAGGGTATATGTTCAATCTTATCTACAGGGTATATGTTCAATCTTATCTACAGGGTATATGCCATATACTATCTATAGGGTTTATGTCTTATCAACAGATAATTTGCTAGATAGTATCTATAGGATATGCCCAATCTTGTATTTGCAGTATATTCCCAAACTTATCAACTGGGCGTAAGAGCAAAATCGCATTCGCATGATTATATGTATTCTTACACCGCCCTTGCATGTATTCTTACACCGCCCTTCCATGTATTCTTACACCGCCCTTCCATGTATTCTTACACCGCCCTTCCATGTATTCTTACACCGCCCTTCCATGTATTCTTACACCGCCCTTCCATGTATTCTTACCATCCATTCCTGACTTAGTGAACACACATATTCCGACATGCGGGCGCAAATTTCGTTCAAGAATAGGGCTAATAAGCCACCAGAGGACACACGTGGCGGCCTAGCACTGGACTAATATGATGAGAGTGGTCATCGTCGACTACGACGGCCGAACAACAACGAATACACATATTTACAATAGGTAAATATACATATAATTACAATCATTGAATAATTTAATTACAATCATTGAATACATACATTTACAATAATTGAATACATATATTTACAATCATTGAATACATATATTTACAATCATTGAAAGCTAAAATAAAATATTTTAAAAAAGGGAAAACAAGTAATAAAAGTTCGAATGAGTATTTAAGTGCAATTTCTTTTACAAAACCTCCTTCAAAATCACAAAAAAATAATATTTTTATCCAAAATGTAAGAAAATGGTGTTTTTTCTGAACTACATACATATTTACATCAAACAGAAATAGCTACACATGTAAAAAAAACACAAAATAAAACATCAGAGCTCAATATTCATGGTCACACATACAGGAAAATTATCCAAAAATTGAACAGTTTACATTGGAACTGGAAGCTATACTATGTATTGCAACTAGAAATTATTTTAAATACTATTCAAAATTGCACATAACTTTAGTGCCAAGTTTAGCAGCTTCAAATTATACTCTATATTGTCTATATTATTATTTGTAGTAGAAAAATTATCAGTTGTACAGGGGAATTTTGTGGTGAAAACACGTTGAGTTGAAACAAAGAATTTCAAACTATTTTAATCAAGGGAAATCATTCTAGATTACATTAAAAGTCATTTCAAATCAATAATTCTGAAAGTTAAAAAAATTGCTATTCAAAATTGCTGCTAAATTTACAGGAGTCGAACGAAAAGAGATTTTTGAAAAATTCCTCTCCAACATTGTACTAAGTATTATTAGCTATCGTTTGGCGTTTATTTCAACCCGATAGATGTTATGGTTGGCGAGAAATTGACAAAATATTGATAACTTTTCGTTTTCCCCCCGTTTTTTACAGGAAATCCAGTAAACCTTTTCGGGAATTATTTTTGGTCCGTGCACATCCTTGGGACCTCCTTAACATATTTGCAAAAGACCCGAACCCTCTATCTGGTACGGTTCAGGAGTAGTTGCTTGTGCAAGCTCGAACAGACATCCATACAAGACAGACTTTTCAAAAAATAAATGCAATTTGTCCCATGGGGAAATTGCGCTATAAAAGCACTATCTTATTAAGTTTTTAAACTTTCATATGTTTGCTTGATGGCATTAGTTCGTAAACCTCATAAATAATAATTTTAAAAAATTGAAAACCATATATATTGTGAAATAAAAATAAACATGAACAAAGAACTAAGTTGTTAAAAATTAGTTCAAACTGAAATTACAGAATAAATAGTGCAGTAATTTATTGCTTCGTGTACTGCTAGCTATGAAAATACGATTTTTATATCTGCACAGGGCTTCTCAAAAAGATTATAAAACTGCAATTAAAAAAATCACAGTAATTTGATGATTTGCTAACTTTCTCAGGGCTATTTTTTTTTGCAAAGCCAATTTTCTCAAGGCCAACTTTCTCTGGACCAATATTCTTAAGGCAAATTTTCTCAGGGCCAACTTTCTTGGTGGAGCAACTTTCTCGAGGCCAACATGCTTCACAATCAATTATTTCTGAACACAATATCTACAAACTCTTATTTAAAGATCAACAACATTATCGTCACCAGAATTATTCTAAGAAACCAAATTATCACTTACATTATTTTCATAATTTATAAACAACTAACTTCGCACCAAAATACACCAGACACAATATTCAGCAACATAGTTCGCACCAACATAGTTCACACCAACATAGTTCACACCAACATAGTTCACACCAACATAGTTCACACCAACATAGTTCACACCAACATAGTTCCCACCAACATAGTTCACACCAACATAGTTCACACCAACATTGTTCACACTAACATAGTTCACACCAACATAGGTCACACCAACATAATTCTCATCAGCAAACTCCATAAGACAATAATCCTAGTCATCATAATCTAACCAACATAATTTTAACCATCGTAATTCTAACCAACATACAACCACCAAAGTACTGTTAGTCAACAAATTACTCTCTTGAAGATCCTCGCCAGCGTCCTTGTCACCATGTTCTAGATATGCCCTGACCATCACATACATTAAGCCGGCATTCAGACAGGTAAGATCATGTTTCCTTCCACTGGTATTGATTCGTATGCTTCTTAGCAAACGTTTACCAAGGAATGGATGGTCAGTGGGAGGAATCTCAAACCGTTTAACGGTCGCCACCACCGAAACGACGCAACGAATTCATTCGGATGTAGTAGTTTTCTGGTCGATTTATTTATTTTTATCATGCTCCAAAATATATGCAACGATAGCTGTAAAATTAAAAAATAGCAAATGATAAAAATAAAATAAACAATTAAAAAATTAAAAATAAAATTTGGTGCATGTTTTTCCACAATGAATCCTGTTCTAACAAACTCGCAAAATAGTATCACTAACTTAATTTGTATCCCAATTATCATAAGAGAAAAAGTCAGTTATAAAATTTAAGTCCAATATCATTTTTTAATATTGTATTATTTCGGTTTCAAAACTCAAAACTAAGTTTAACTTTCACGTAGACGTAACTTGAGAATCACTCCTTTTGGAATCAAGACGATGGTAGACGAATAAATAAAAACAATAGTATTTTGAGTGGCTCCGCATAAGAAAACAAACAGGTTATCAGCCACGGCTAAACGAGTAAGTAGAAGCTATAGTAGATTAAACTTGACGTTTAATTTTCTGTAATGAGAATGTTAACTAGTGTTAAATTTAGAAACTTGGTTTCCGTAAACGCAATAAAAAATCAACTCTATGTGCTGTTCGTTTCGTACTTATGTTTTATTTATTGTTTTAAGCTTTCCTACCTATTGCCATGGACAGGTGTTAGTGTTGAATTTAGTTTCGTGTTTCGGCCTCTGCCATGCGCGAACAGGGCCGCCTAATCTCAAGGGACCAAAGGCAAATACACGTATTGAACTCAGGGGACCAAAGACAAATACACGTATTGAACTCAGGGGACCAAAGACAAATATACGTATTGAACTCAGGGGACCAAAGACAAATACACGTATTGAACTCAGGGGACCAAAGACAAATACACGTATTGAACTCAGGGGACCAAAGACAAATACACGTATTGAACTCAGGGGACCAAAGACAAATACACGTATTGAACTCAGGGGACCAAAGACAAATACACGTATTGAACTCAGGGGACCAAAGGCAAATACACGTATTGAACTCAGGGGACCAAAGGCAAATACACGTATTGAACTCAGGGGACCAAAGACAAATACACGTATTGAACTCAGGGGACCAAAGGCAAATACACGTATTGAACTCAGGGGACCAAAGACAAATACACGTATTGAACTCAGGGGACCAAAGACAAATACACGTATTGAACTCAGGGGACCAAAGACAAATACACGTATTGAACTCAGGGGACCAAAGACAAATACACGTATTGAACTCAGGGGACCAAAGACAAATACACATATTGAACTCAGGGGACCAAAGACAAATACACGTATTGAACTCAGGGGACCAAAGACAAATACACATATTGAACTCAGGGGACCAAAGACAAATACACGATTTGAACTCAGGGGACCAAAGACAAATACACGTATTGAACTCAGGGGACCAAAGACAAATACACGTATTGAACTCAGGGGACCAAAGACAAATACACGTATTGAACTCAGGGGACCAAAGACAAATATACGTATTGAACTCAGGGGACCAAAGACAAATACACGTATTGAACTCAGGGGACCAAAGGCAAATACACGTATTGAACTCAGGGGACCAAAGGCAAATACACGTATTGAACTCAGGGGACCAAAGACAAATACACGTATTGAACTCAGGGGACCAAAGGCAAATACACGTATTGAACTCAGGGGACCAAAGACAAATACACGTATTGAACTCAGGGGACCAAAGACAAATACACGTATTGAACTCAGGGGACCAAAGACAAATACACGTATTGAACTCAGGGGACCAAAGACAAATACACGTATTGAACTCAGGGGACCAAAGACAAATACACATATTGAACTCAGGGGACCAAAGACAAATACACGTATTGAACTCAGGGGACCAAAGACAAATACACATATTGAACTCAGGGGACCAAAGACAAATACACGATTTGAACTCAGGGGACCAAAGACAAATACACGTATTAAACAGGTTGCAGTCCGCAGAAACTTGTCATCAGACTGCAAGGTCTTCGGCGAACTCGATTCACGTTTCTGTTAACTAAACACATTCATCATGACTGCATTCGAATACTAACACAAAGAATTATAAAATATTTTAAACTGTTGAAGTAAGCACGAGACTAAATGATATTTATTCTATTTATTTTTAAAAAAAAGGCATAATTTCAAATCAAACCTGAAATTAATTTTCTAACAATATTTTTGCACCGTAAGACCTTAACATAATGTAAGACCTTAACATAATGTAAGACCTTAACATAATGTAAGACCTTAACATAATGTAAGACCTTAACATCGTCAGAGGTGGTCATCGTCAGAGGTGGTCATCGCCAGAGGTGGTCATCGTCAGAGGTGGTCATCGTCAGAGGTGGTCATCGTCAGAGGTGGTCATCGTCAGAGGTGGTCATCGTCAGAGGTGGTCATCGCCAGAGGTGGCAATCGTCATCAATAATTAATTGAAAGTTTTGAGCTTGATCTTCTCAAACAATGAAAACTAGAGACGACCCGCTGCTTAGCATACGCCGCAGTCTTGCTCATAGACAGTGCAAAGAACGGGGGAAAAGAACGGACGAAAACAGCAGCACGAAGAAATGAAAACAACGCGAGTGAACGTCGGGGGGGCGGAGGGGGGACCGCCGACGCATAGTTGGTCTCGAGACATGCGCCCTGTCGTTGTTGTTACATGCCCACCACCCTGCACCACCCTCGCAAGGGTCATTCGTCATGCTTATTTGCCCACGCGTTGTGCTTGTCCTAATTTCTCGTGATTTATGTATATACTAGTGTATTACCCGTCAAAAATGACGGAAGTTTTCAGCTGAAATCTAAAATTTCAGCTGAAATTTTATTTTTTAAAAAAAAAGCACTTTTTTAGGGCGCCTACGGCTTCATAAGCCCAACTAACTTGTCCTTGTTTGATAAATACGAAATATTTAACTTTCTGAAATGCACACAAAGTATTTTATGATAGCGGTTGTAGGGCACCTACGGCGACCCCTTTGTTTTTTTATTTTATAATTAACCATCATCAAATCCTCTTTTTACATTGTTACCTTTTCCAAAATTAAAATATGAGCTAAAACAATGACGTCATATAATATTTTTGTTACAGCGCATCTTTAATTTGCACACCTTTTGATGCATTGGTGAAGTAATTTGGTGCACTGCTTTCTAAAATTAGTATAGCGTTACATCCACACATACATACATACATACATACATACATACATACAGACGACGGGAATTATGTATATTGATACTTTGTGTACATTTCAGCAAGTTTAATATTTCGTATTTATCAAACACGGATAAGTTACTTTTGTTAATTGTATACCAACGCCATGCGAGGTTGCTGAACCACTTCCACACCAAAAGCATTAGAAAAATTCTCAATATAAAATGGCAGGAAAAAGTTCAAGACACCGAAATATTAGCCAGGTCAGTACTCCCCAGCATCAACACTATCCTTATGCAAAGCCAACTACGCTGGGCGGGGCATCTAGTGCGCATGCCCGACCATCGCCTACCCAAGAGGCTCTTCTATGGTGAACTTACCGAAGGGCATAGAGCACGCGGCGGTCCACGAAAGCGCTACAAGGACGCACTTAAAACGGCTCTGAAGGCCTTCGACATCGGATTATGACTCCTGGGAAGCAGCAGCCAGTAACCGAGCCCACTGGCACTCTACGATATGGAATGGCGCAGCTGTCTGTGAAGCTAATAGACAACAGGCTGCCAAGTTAAAACGCCAAGCCAGAAAGGAACGTAACCAAAACCCACCTGAAGGGACCGCTTCTATCTCTTGTCCGACATGCGGACGCCTCTTTCGTGCAAAAATAAGGTTAATAAGCCACCAGAGAACACATGTGGCGGCCCAGCAAATATGATGAGAGTGGTCATCGTCGATCACGACGGACGAACAACAAAACAACATCAACATATATATATATACAGAGGCGTAACTAGGTTTTTGGCGCCCTTGGCAAATTTATTTTCGGCGCCCTTGATAAACTGTTAAGTTTCAGCTTTGCGATTTTTTTCATTTGTTAGAAAAAATAATTGAATTTCTCTTATTTTATTTATGATTTATGACAATTATTGTGTAGTCTGACAGTGACAGCCAAACAACGTGAAAATAAAAAATGCATACGACAGGAGCAATACTAATTTGCAGTTTGTTATTTACTAAATAATACCAAATAAATTGGTGGATAAAACGGGAATTTGTTGCGTTAAATAAAGAATACAGCAAAACTAGAATTAACAAGCATTATAAATAAAAACATTAGTGTCAATGTGTCATACTCATTTTCTCATACATAACGATAGAAACTCACAATTAAAAGTAAATTTAAATAACACTCCACCGACTACAGCTCAGCACTTACGTTAGCTGAAGTATTGACGTGTTGCTAATACAGTCGGACCTCTCTAAGTCGAACTCATGGGGGAAAAAAATATTCCACTTACTGAGTTTTCTAGTTAAGGAAACTGGCGTAATAGGCGCAGATTAATCAAGGACAATATTGATATTGAGAGGGGGGAGACAAACAGCCATAGGGGCATAGAATGCTTGACAGGATCACAGGAAAGAGGGGCGGTGATGTTTCATATGAAAGGAGCCAACTTTCTTTGACATACCGACACCTTCCCCCCTCTCCTCCACTTTACTCCCTCGACAGTGGGATGAGGATACTAAGATTTTTCTTTTTAAAAGAAAGACTGTAAAATCATATTGACATCTGTATGATAAGATGCCCCGCAAGGGCCACAAGCATAATAAAAATATTATAATGGTTTAAATGAAATATATTTAAATATAATCAATTATTCACTTTTTTAAATCAAGGATAAAAGTGAAATACAGTTGGCCCTCGCTAAGTCGAACTTCCCTAAGTGGAAAACCTCCGTATATCAATTAATTGTTAGGTCCCGGTCAAACTCAATAAGACTAATGTCTCCTTAAGATTTTTGGTTTTCAACCTCTCTTAGTGGAATTTTCCAAGGTGTTTGGGATATTATTCTGGAGTGACATTTCAGAACACGTGTTCCATAAAGCCACTTAAATGGACGTAAAATCTTATCTTAGTGCATTCCACGAGGGATTAAGCGACCCTTGCAAGTACAAAAAATGACAAAGACAAGAAAAAGGAGTGGTAAGTCGTAACTAATTTGCGTCACTTTGCTGCATTCTGTGACTCTTTTTAGAAAGAAAAATCTTACTCCCCCCATCCCACTGTTGAGGGAGTAAAGTGGGGGGGGGGAGGGAAGGTGTCTCCTCTCACGGGCTTGTGTCGGCAGTTCAAAGCAAGTTGGCTTGCTTTCATATGAAACATAGTTACCGCATCTCTTTCCTGAAAAGCCTTCTAGCCGGTATGGCTGTTCCCCCCACCTCTCAATATCTACATTGTCCTTGATTAATCGGCGCCATTTTCCCTAACTCAAAAACTCAGTAAGTCAATTTTTTAATCGGATCCTTATGAGTTCGACTTAGAGAGGTCCGACTGTATTTATTTAAATACAAATTTAAAAATTATTTATTTAGTGGCGCCCTTTTGAGCCGGTGCCCTTGGCAACTGCCCTGATGCCAACCCGTTGCTACGCCACTGTATATATACATACAAGAGTACCACTGGCACGCATGCGTGAACATAAAGAAGCATTGAATTTATGGTGTTCTTGTGTATTATAAGTTTTCAGCTGAAATCTATTTATTTTATTAAAAATGCACTTTTTTAGGGCACCTGTGGCGCCGACCTTTTTCAAAAGCCCAACTTTCTTGTCCTTGTTTGATAAATACGAAATATTACACTTTCTGAAATGTACACAAAGTATTTTATAAAAGGGGTTGCAGGGCGCCTAAGGCGCCCCGTTTGTTTTTATTTTTATTTTATAATTAACCATCATCAAATCCTCTTTTTACATTGATCCCTTTTCCAAAATTAAAATATGAGCGAAAACAATGACGCCATATAATATATTTTTACAACGCATATTTAATTTGCACACCTTTTGATGCTTTGGTGCAGTAATTTGATTTTCCCTGCTTTCTAAAATTAGTAGCGCCAGGACAGACTGACTGACTTGCGTGACAATTGCAAATTATATAGTTTTATATATATACTAGTGTACACCCGTCAAAAATGACGGAAGTTTTCAGCTGAAATCTATTTATTTTATAAAAAATGCACTTTTTAGGGCGCCTATGGCACCGACCTTTTTCAAAAGCCCAACTAACTTGTCCTTGTTTGATAAATACGAAATATTAAACTTTCTGAAATATACACAAATTATTTTATAATGGGGGTTGCAGGGCGCCTAAGGCGCCCCGTTTTTTAAAAATATTTTATAATTAACCATCATCAAATCCTCTTTTTACATTGATCCCTTTTTCCAAAATTAAAATATGAGCGAAAACAATGACGCAATATTATATTTTTTACAGCGCATTTTTAATTTGCACATCTTTTGATGCATTGGTGCAGTAATTTGGTTTTCCATGCTTTCTAAAATTAGTAGCGTCAGGACAGACTGACTTGCGTGACAATTGCAAATTATATAGTTTTATATATCTATATAAACATATGAGACGCATTTGTTGTCTGTCGTCTGTCTGTCCGCCTGGATGTTCCCTATTAACTCAAGATCCAGACAACCAAATAACGTGAAATTTGGTACACGAACACAAAATTATACCGGAAAGGTTATTAAACAGGTTTCGTTCCATATATATAAGATACTGGGGGCCGGGGGCCCAAAATGTAGTTTTTCTTTATATGAGCTATATAAAATAAAAATTATTGAAAATTAAGACGTAAACTAATAAACATTTTGGTGTCGAGATTAACAAGATGGCGTTTATTGCCATAAAATAATGTGATGTGACGTCATAGTTTGAGTTCATATTAATTTGTAAATAGGAAACAAAGTGAAAAGAGCAGTGATTATTTTAATTTATTTTTTTTAAATTGTTAATATACCGCTGAAAAGAGCAGTGATTATTTTAATTTATTTTTTAAAATTGTTAATATACCACTGTGGGTGTGCGTTTAAGTATTTGTGTGCACATGTGTGAATCAGTGAGTGTGTGTGTTTTTTGTTGTGAAGTAAATGTTATGAAACGGTTTATTTTTATGTCTGTTAATGTTGCGCCTCTAACAAGATTACGTATATATTTTTATAAAATTTGTTTGCAAATTACATCTTTTTTTACTTTAAACTTTTTCTTTTGTGTATATTCTATATGTATTTTATCCAGTCGTTCGATCAAGCTTTTTCCTTTTATTGGTGAGGGTAGGAGTCAATAATATCGTCCATCCCTGGGTGGCATAACACTGTAGCTAAGCAACTGTATTTATACTTTTTGCATAACTTAAACTAAACCAGCAGGGCACATTTTAAGCTCAAACCTTGCGTTTCGAAATGTTTCTTTAAAACAAATAAACCCCATACAACAGGTAAATGAATTACATAAATTATCACTTACTGGGGGCAGGGGCCCAAATGTAGTTTTTTTTCCTTATATTTAAAACTGACTCAACACTAATTCTTCAATTTCCCGTGAAGGTAGAATCATGAAACTATGGGAACTTGCTGAATACACTCTTATGACGATAATTGTCAAAAAATAATTAAAAAATGGTCACCCATGGGGGCTGGGGGCCCAAAACCGTTTTTTTTCTTATATGGGCTATATAAAACCGAATCAACACTAATTCCTCATCTTTCTTTGTAGGTAGAAACATGAACTTTGGAAAGTTGTTGAGTACCCTCGCACGATGGTAGCAGTCGAAAAAAAAATATCACTAACTGGGGGGCCGGGGCCCAAATGTTATAACATATAAGACGCATTTGTTGTGTGTTAGTCGGTTCTCTAATAACTCAAGATCCAGACAACCAAATAACGTGAAATTTGGAACACATACACACAATGACATGAGGAAGGTTGTTAAACAGGTTTCGTTCCATATATATAAGATGCTGGGGGCCAGGGGCCCAATATGTACTTTTTTTTCCTTATATGAGCTCTATAAAAAATAAAAATATAAAAATTATCCTACTTCCCGTGTAGGTAGAAGCATAGAACTTTCGGTGGTTGTTAAGTATCATTTGGCGATGGTAACAGGTTAAACATTATATAGAATTATCACTCAGTCTCTTGGGATTGCTGGTATAAACTTGCAGACACCATGCTTTTCTCATGGACAGTTGTATGTGGCCCTGCTCCAGAGTTGGCAAAGAGGAAATCTTTTGTACACACTCCAAATGGAACTGCCAAAAATGTTGTCAATCACATTGCTTTAAGCTAAATGTACCCATTTATTGCATGCAAATAAACAGTACTGTACGCTTCTATAGAAAACCTTATTTATAAACCAGGGAAAGCCGGGTCCTTGCCCCTTTTTTATATATATATATATATATATATAAATATATATTATATATATATATATATATATATATAATATATATATTAGAGCTGTTAACGATTAAATAAATTTCTCATTATATGTCATCTGTTAACCAACTACGCAAAAAGACAAGTGTGTGTTGACATTATTTGGTTCAAGGGAATAGAGCGAGTCTAATTGACAATATAACCAACCGAGCTGAAACATCACTCACATTGTTTTTTTTTAAATTTTTTGACTTCCAGTAATTTGTAAGTGATGGGTCGATTAATCGTTAAAAATAATTTAATCGTTTAAATTTTTTAACGATTAATCGAGAAATTAATCGTTAATTTCCGAAGCCCTAATATATATATATTAAAAAATCCACAGACTTGCTACTGTTTGATTGCTCTCTGAAGATAGGATGTACTTCAGGTGCGCTCTAATGGTCACTGTCGTCATGGCCTCTGGTAATTTGTTATTTTGTGTCTATTTTTGTAAATACGCAATAAAACGATGAAATAATTTAGTGATTATAGCAAAGGCGTAGCTGGGGGAGGGGGGTTGACCCATGTAAAAAGTAAAAAAATGGTTGTAACGTCGAGAGTAACCAGAAACATCCTAGGGGCTTCATGTATGGTACAGTTATTGGTGGCGATGTATGATGATGCTTTTCAGTCCTTTTCTAGTGGACAACAATGTTCAAACAATCAATATACATAATTGCTATGTATGTCCGTCCGTAATGCTACTAATTTTAGAAGCAACGCACCGCCAAAAAAATATATTGAAAAACAAATTACTGCACCAAAAATAACTCTTTTCGAGCGTCCGCATAAAATTATTTAGTATGGAAATAAATGAAAAAATAAGAATAAATAAAATAAATGAAAGTTCTGTTTTACATTATTATTCTGATGTGTATTTTTTCAAAATAATAGATTTCAGCTGAAACGTTTTTGATGGGTAATACACTAATAATATGATTTTTGTATACGATTAAATTCTGGTATGGATTCTAAACTGATTTGACTGTGTTAAGTCAGTAGCACTAAATCCCACCAACACTTATAAAATAAGATGTTTTTATTCGGTTATATTCAGCAATCAGGTCTCATTACGGTATTCGCGTTAAGTCAAGGGAGCTACCGTATATACTCGTTCTATAGCCCGTTCGTTCAAAGCCGTCCCCCCCACACACGTTTGAAGGGAAAAGTATGAAAAGTGTATAACCCGATTGCAAGCCAACCCCCCAAAATAATAGGACAGCTTAAAAAAAATGTTACATATTTTTTTAAAACTACAAGCTAAATCGGTCATTATGATTGTTTACTTTGTACTGCCAACCTTTGTCTTTTGCTCTTTGTTAAGCAAGAGTTACCGGTATTAAAAAAACAATTATTTTGGTAACATTGACGAAAGCGCGTACATTAAAATCCGTGGTTGAAAACCAAAATTTGTAAAACAATTTATTAAAACGTTCACAAAAATAAATAAAATAATTAAATAAGGTAAGTGCTGATAGCTATACATAGTATATTATAGCTTCTGATAGAGCAGTCGAATCTTGTAGAATGTAAGAAAAGGACATTAATAATAATCTACAATAACAACACCGATATTCAATATCCATGCAGAAATCACCCATGACCCGCTCATAAGCCGACACCACTTTTCCCCCTAGATTTAGTCCAAAAAAGGCCGGCTTGCGAACGAGTATATACGGTAATTCCATTTATCTCTTGATCAGATTGTTCCAGGAACCTAACAGAGCCAGCGGGTAATATTAACTACAACTTCTAGAAATGGAAGCAAGTGAGAGAGAAAAAACTGTACTTGGCTCATTACAACAGCGTCAGACAAAATCATCACGTTGAGGTAATGGGACCAGGTCATCACGTTAAGGTAATGGGACCAGGTCATCACGTTAAGGTAATGGGACCAGGTCATCACGTTAAGGTAATGGGACCAAGTCATCCCGTTAAGGTAATGGGACAAAGTCATCCCGTTAAGGTAATGGGACCAAGTCATCACATTAAGGTAATGGGACCAAGTAATGAAATAAGTTAATGGGACCAAGTCATTACGTTAAGGTAACGGGACCAAGTAATGAAATTAAGGTAATGGGACCAAGTCATCACGTTAAGGTAATGGGACCAAGTCATCACGTTAAGGTAATAGGACCAGGACATCACGTTAAGGTAATAGGACCAAGTCATCCGTTAAGGTAATGGGACCAAGTCATCACGTTAAGGTAGTGGGACCAAGTCATCCCGTTAAGGTAATGGGACAAAGTAATGAAATAAGGTAATGGGACCACGTCATCACTTTAAGGTACTGGGACCAAATCATCACATTAAGGTAATAAGACCAAGTCATCACATTAAGGTAATGGGACCAAGTAATGAAATAAGGTAATGGGACCAAGCCATCACGTTAAGGTAGTGGGACCAAGTCATCACGTTAAGTTTATGGGACCAAGTAATGAAATAAGGTAATGGGAACAAGTCATCACGTTAAGGTATTTGACAAAGTTATCACTTAAAGGTAATGGAACCAAGTCATCCCGTTAAGGCAAAGGGACCAAGTCATTACGTTAATGTAATGGGACCAAGTCATTTTGTTAAGATAATGGGAACATGTCATAACGTTAAGTTAATAGGACCAAGTCATCCCGTTAAGGTAATGGGACCAAGTCATTCTGTTAAGATAATGGGAACATGTCATAACGTTAAGTTAATAGGACCAAGTCATCCCGTTAAGGTAATGGGACCAAGTCATTCTGTTAAGATAATGGGAACATGTCATAACGTTAAGTTAATAGGACCAAGTCATCCCGTTAAGGTAATGAGACCAAGTCATCCCGTTAAGGTAATGAGACCAAGTCATCACGTTAAGGTAATGGGACCAAGTCATCACGTTAAGGTAATGGGACCAAGTCATTCTGTTAAGATAATGGGAACATGTCATAACGTTAAGTTAATAGGACCAAGTCATCCCGTTAAGGTAATGAGACCAAGTCATCACGCTAAGGTAATGAGCCCAAGTCATCACGTTAAGGTAATGGGACCAAGTCATCCCGTTAAGGTAATGGGACCAAGTCATTCTGTTAAGTTAATAGGACCAAGTCATCACGTTAAGGTAATGAGCCCAAGTCATCACGTTAAGGTAATGGGACCAAGTCATTCTGTTAAGACCTAGAACAGATAGTAAAAACAGCAACAAGGAAAAATAAAACACTGGATTTATTCCTAACAAATAGACCAGGACTAGTGTTAGACTATAAAATAATTCCAGGACTGTCCGACCATGATATTGTTAGGGTCACCAATACAATAAAAACTAAAATTAATAAGATACCTAGAAGAATAATCTATCTTTGGAATAAATGTAATTCAATAAAACTACACCAATCAGCGGCTAACTTCCAACAAACTTTCCTAAGTAAATTTAACACAAATAGCCCAGTAGAAGAAATTTGGAAAGATATAAAAACAAATCTAAAAACTATAATGGATGAGAATGTTCCAACAAAACTAACATCAAATAAAATTAACAAATGCTGGTTCAATTCTAGATTGAAAAAGCTATGCAAACAAAAAGAGAACTTATTTAAGAAATATAAAGCTACCTATTCATATAGGATACACAAAAAATACTTAAAGATTAAACACTTGACACAAAAACTTAGTCGAAACCTCCAAAATGAATATATAAACAATGTAATTACCAAAGATAACAATAAAAACTTATGGTCCTTTATCAAATCTAAAAAAATGGAACCTTCAGGAATAGCCACACTAAAAGGCTCAAATAATAAAACCTATAATGATAATGAAACTAAAGCTAATATCCTTAACACATATTTTGCATCATCTTTTTCTGCCTCAGGCGACAAGGAAGTTTTAATAAATTTAAATAAAATGGCGGAAATAGGTAACATAATTGTAGATGAGATAGGTATACATTCACTCCTAAAAAACTTAAAAATAAACAAAGCTACTGGCCCAGATGATTTGCCTGCAAGGTTATTAAAAGAACTAAGCAATGAACTGTCCCCAATCCTTGTAGTTCTCTTTCAAGCCTCTCTAAACCAGGGTAAAGTGCCCCAGGATTGGAAATTAGCTAACGTAACTCCACTCTTTAAGAAAGGGGATAAATCAGACCCTGGTAATTACAGGCCTGTATCACTTACTAGTATCACCTGTAAATTACTAGAACACATAATATATAGTAGAATAGTTAACCACCTTGACAAATATAATGCCCTATGCCCACATCAACACGGCTTTAGAAAAAACAGATCATGTGAAACACAATTAATAGGTTTAATAGATGAACTATCAAAAGGCTTAGACAAAAATGATCAAATAGATACAATATTACTAGACTTCTCAAAAGCATTTGACAAAGTTCACCACCTTAGTTTACTTAAAAAACTTAACTACTTTGGAATCTCAGGTTCCTTACATCACTGGATCCAAGACTTCCTTTTGGGCAGGGAGCAAACTGTAATAATTAATGGATCTAAATCTGCACCAATAAAGGTTAACTCAGGAGTTCCACAAGGAACTGTGCTAGGTCCCTTACTCTTTTTAATTTATATAAATGATTTACCCAACAACATCTCAACAGGTACAAAAGTTAGGTTATTTGCTGATGATTGTATAATCTATAGAACAATTAAATCAGAACAAGATAGCAAAATTTTACAAAAAGACTTAGATGAATTGATAAAATGGGAAACTAACTGGAGTATGTCTTTCCACCCAGAAAAGTGTCAACTGTTAAGAGTAACAAAGAAAAAGAAACAAATAAATTCAAAATATTACATTCATGGAAAAGAACTGACCCAAACTAAAGATGCAAAATACTTAGGAGTCTTAATAAATGAGAAACTATCATGGAATCCCCATGTCAATGAAGTTATTAAAAAATCAAACAAAACCTTAGGCTTTATAAAAAGAAACTTTAACAAATGTAATAGAGATATAAAACTAAAATGCTACCTCACTTTGGTGAGACCTGTACTAGAATATGCATCTTCTGTATGGGACCCATCCACCAAAGAAAACATTGATAAACTAGAACAAATTCAAAAAAGAGCTGCCAGATTCATTACTGGAGAATATTCGAAACTGACAAGAATAACACCATTAGTTAAATCATTAAACCTTGAAACACTAGAGGATAGAAGAACCAAAGAGCAAAGTAGTAATCATACATAAAGCAATTAATTCTAATTTAGAAATACAACACAAAGATAACTTAATACAACCCTCAGATAGACATAAGGATAAAAACACCTTTCTTATTCCGTATGCAAGAACAAACACATACAAGTTTTCCTTCTTCCCGTCCGGAATTCGGGCGTGGAATGGGTTGCCTGAAGAATCCAGGAAAACCAACACTTTATCAGCATTTAAATCTCTAATAAAAATGCAGGACTAAACACAAACCATAGATAAGCGTAGGACGCAATAATCTTCTGTATAGAAGGAGCGTCTGTAAACAGATAAGATAAGATAAGATAAGGTAATGGGAACATGTCATAACGTTAAGGTAATAGGACCAAGTCATCCCGTTAAGGTAATGAGACCAAGTCATCACGTTAAGGTAATGGGACCAAGTCATCACGTTAAGGTAATGGGACCAAGTCATCACGTTAAGGTAATGGGACCAAGTCATCACGTTAAGGTAATGGGACCAAGTCATCACGTTAAGGTAATGGGACCAAGTCATCACGTTAAGGTAATGGGACCAAGTCATCACGTTAAGGTAATGGGACCAAGTCATCACGTTAAGGTAATGGGACCAAGTCATCACGTTAAGGTAATGGGACCAAGTCATCACGTTAAGGTAATGGGACCAAGTCATCACGTTAAGGTAATCTACCTAAGAAATCATTAATAAACTAGAAAATGAAAAAAAAAGAGCTGCAATGTTCCTTACTCGAGAATACTAAAACATTGAAAAGAGTAAATCCATTAGTTAAATCATTAAACATCGAAACACTCACTAGGGGATAGAAGAACAAAGAGCAAAGGTAATAAACCAAGTTTTCATAATAAGGCTTAATAAGGTAATTGCACCGAGTCGTCACATTAAGGGGCTTGGTTGACTTTGCGGCGCCAATCTCCTCTCCAAGTCAGCGTTGGACTTATTAGCAATAGTCTTTCTTCAATATTTTTAAATCCCTTATATTAACTTCGAAATCTTGTCTCTCTGTCGTCATCTCTGTCGTGATCTCTGTCGTTCGCGGGCGGGCGGAAAAACAAAAGTAAAAAAATGACACACTTCCCATAAAGCCATCGAGCTGAAATTTGGCACATAGACTCGTGCCACCTAACAATGCATCGTATGTAAATTTCAGATCGATCGAATGAACCATAATTAAATTAATGTATTTTTAGTTTATCTCAATATAACATATGTAATTCAAATACACGGTTTGTTATTGTTTTTCTTTCACTGCCAGTTCACGCGTTGACGCCACACGTCGATGTCCACATCCCCTCCCGTCCCTTCCCCCGGTTTTAAAGCCAGGGGATATCACTCGGTGTCAGTCTGTAAATGTTTGTCGCGTTTGAGCATAATAAATAATTTTAGTTATGTCTAATATATAAGGGATTTATAGTCAAAAACTTTGTGTTTACGAGGTTGTTTAATTAAATCCCTTAAATTAACTTCACAGCCGGTCTCTCTCTGTGTCTGTCGTTCGTCGTCGGGCAGGTGGGTGGGCGGAAAAACAAAAGTAAAAATGACACACTTCCCGTGATGCCGTCGAGCTGAAATTTCGCACATAGACTCGTGTCACCTAACAAATTCATTGTATCAAATTGCAAATCGATCGAACGTAACGTAATTAAATTAATTCATTTTTAGTTTATCTCAATATAACATATGTAATTCAAATTCACGTTTTGTTATTGTTTTTCTTTCACGTGCCAGTTGAGTTGACGGCACCCGTCGATGTCTACACCCCTTCACCTTCCCCCGGGTTTCAAGCAAGGGGAGATAATTCGGTTTCAGTCTGTAAATGTTTGTCGCGTTTGAACATAATCAATACTTTTAGTTATGTCTCATACATAAGGGATTTATAGTTAAAAACTTTGTTTTATACGGGGTTGTTTATTATTGTAGCTAGATCCCACGACCTCAGGCTCTGTAAAGCTGTGAGGCGAGCGCACTATTGACTTCGCTATCAAGCTGCCATTAAGGTAATTGGGCAGGGCCAAAAAGGCTCAGGTAATGGGACGAAGTAATCATAATAAGGCTTAATAAGGTAATCGGACCACGTCATCACGTTAAGGTAATTGAACAAAGTCAACGTCTGAAGGTGATTGAATTGAGTCAACCTATTTGGGTTATCAGAACAAATCATCACTTTAAGGCCTAAAAAGCAACTTATTACATAAATGTTAATTTAGCAGTCACCACATGAAGGTTATTGTACCAAGTCACAATGAGGTAAATATGTTCGTATATATATACACCATAAATGGCAAGATAATGCTCAAGTAGGTCATTATTTTGAGTTCAAGGTCATTTGAGAAAAAATAAGGTTACACTTCAGAAAAGTATCACATCATTTGCTGGAGATGGCATCACTGCCAAAACATTGCCACTCATTCATTTCTAAGAATAACACATGAACAGTTTTTAAAAAGCCACCATCAGCGCTGCCACATAAACGTTAATGTAATCCGACAGGATCGACAGACTGGATATCTTCACAGAGCCTAAAAACGTATGTAACGAGATGGTTACAGTTTACGATGGGGCGCACCCAAGCGCACCGATTCTTGCACTGTTTTGCGGATTCAAGAAAAGCATGTCCCGAGAACCACTGATACACATACGGTCCATGGGAAACGAGATGATGATAACATACACATCTGTCTTAAGATACAGCACCTTACAATTGGATGGCTCGTATTGGGAACATGGTAGGTCTGACCTTAGTATTGAATGGCTCGTATTGGGAACATGGTAGGTCTGACCTTAGTTTTGGATGGCTCGTATTGGGAACATGGTAGGTCTGACCTTAGTATTGGATGGCTCGTATTGGGAACATGGTAGGTCAGACCTTAGTATTGGATGGCTCGTATTGGGAACATGGTAGGTCTGACCTTAGTGTTGGATGGCTCGTATTGGGAACATGGTAGGTCTGACCTTAGTATTGGATGGCTCGTATTGGGAACATGGTAGGTCTGACCTTAGTTTTGGATGGCTCGTATTGGGAACATGGTAGGTCAGACCTTAGTATTGGATGGCTCGTATTGGGAACATGGTAGGTCTGACCTTAGTATTGGATAGCTGGTATTGGGAACATGGTAGGTCTGACCTTAGTATTGGATGGCTCGTATTGGGAACATGGTAGGTCTGACCTTAGTATTGGATGGCTCGTATTGGGAACAATCTTCATAACTTTAATATTAAACATTTAAACCTAAGGGACCGTACAGCTTACACCCCCATTAATAAATACACAACTTTAAAGCGAAATAGATTTAAATAAAAGTTTGCTCAATACTCTTGAATGTGATAATGTGTTTGCACCAAAGGAGGTAAGATAGCAAAAATGTCTTTAACAGACGTAGATATTATTCAAACATTTACATAACTGCCGTAGATATAATTCAAACATTTATATAACTGACGTATATATAATTCAAACATTTATATAACTGACGTAGATATAATTCAAACATTCATATAACTGACGTAGATATAATTCAAACATTCATATAACTGACGTAGAAATAAATAAAACATTCCTGTAACATTTCGATAACTGACATATATAAATTATACATGTCTATACATACCTATAACAGACGTAGATATAAATCAAACATGTCTATTAAATTTCTATAAGTGACGTTCATATAAATCAAGCATGTATATAACTTACTTAGATATAAATCAAACATGTCTATAAGTGACGTAGATATAAATCAAACATGTCTATAACTGACGTAGATATGAATTAAACCTTGAGATCTTCTCCCTCCCACGTCAGAGTGTATGGAGCACCAGTTCGGCAAGGAGTTGTGCGAGAACGATTGCCAATGCCAGTGGGAGGAAACGGAGTACTGCCAGAGTCTAACAGGTGATTGTCTGTCTGGAAGAGTGGACCTTTGTAGGGTGCTTAAGGGATGTATCTTCCTTGTGAACCGCACGTATGCTAAAAGTAAAGCTTCAGTTCCTGGCAAAGTTGACTCATCATGTTGAATAGAAAACCGAGATGTTTCTAAATAGCCACACAATTAATCTTCAACTTCTTCAGCCATTTCATCAATTCTTCTTCGCAATGTATTATTGATTAACGAATTTTTCTCGATAATATCAGATGCTGGCTTGTGTAGCACAATACGTATTACTTTACCTATATCCGGTATAATATGTTCTTTACCAATAGTATGAAGTTTTCTCGGTTTGAAAATCATTAACGAAATATTGTAAGAAACTAGCAAACCATCGCAATCTTGTGTGGTTGCGGTTGAAAGGAGTTAAGTCAGATAATTTCCAATCCTTTGGCACTTTACCCTGGTTTAGAGAGCTTGAAAAAGAACTACAAGGTTTGGGGTCGGTTCATTGCTTAGTTCTTTTAATAACCTTAACCTTGCAGGCAATTCATCTAGACTCTAGACCAGTAGCGTTGTTTATTTTTAAGTTTTGTAAGGAGTGGATGTATACCTATTTTTTTTTACAGATATGTTACCTATTTCATTAAAAAAATAATTAAAACTACCTTGTCACATAAAGCCGAAAATGATGATACAAAATATGTTTTGAGGATGTAAGCTTTGGTCTCATTATCATTATATGGTTTTATTATTTGGGCTTTTTAGTAGCTATTCCTGTAGGCTCCATTTTTTTAGATTTGATAAAGGGCCATACGTTTTTATTGTTATCTTTAGAGATTACATTGTATATATACTCATTTGGAGGTTTCAATTAAGTTTTTGTGTCAAGTGTTTAATCTTTAAGCTTTTTGTGTGTCCTTTTTTAAATGGGTAGTCTTACATTTTTAAAACAAGCTCTCTTTTTGTTTGCAAAGTTTCTTTAATTTAGTATTGAACCACCATTTGTGGATTTTATTTGATGTTAGTTTTATTGGAACCTTTCGCATCCATGATTGATTTTCGATCTGTATTGATATACGTCTTAATTTCTTATACTGGGCTATATAGTATATGTGTGTTGTAAATACTTTGGAAATTTTGTTGGAAATTGGCTGCTGTTCGGTGTAATTTTATTGAATTTACATTTATCCCATACATACATTATTCTTCTAGTCTAGGTATCTTACAAAATTTAGTTTTTAATGTGTTGGCTACCCTAAATATATCATGGTCGGAAAGTCAGGAATTATTTCACAATCTATCACTAGTCGTGGTCTATTCGTTAAGAATAAATCCAGTATATTATTTTTCCTTGCGGCTATTTTTGCCTATTTGCTCTAGGTTTATGGTGTTAATAGTGGCTATAAAAGTGTTCATTAATTTCTTTATTAGTTTGATGTTGATCTATGGCACAGTTGTTCCAGTTTATGTCCGGAAGATTAAAGTTCCCCATAATCCAAAGTACATAAAATATGTTAAATTACCTACTACTTAAATCTCAAATTCTCAAATATGTCATCCTACTGAACTGAGAAAGCAAGAGTTTGGAGCAGTTAGATAACATGACACTGAAGCGCCCGCCCACCAATGTTGTAAGCATGATAAATTGAAAGGAAATCATAGTGTGTATATTTTATCAAATTATTTATTTTGTCCCTTTTATTACTTGGAATGAAAGCGTGTTTTCAAAAATCTTTTTTTTTAAAACCCATTTTGTTAATAAAAAATTTGCACACGTTTTTGATAAACTTTAAACAGTGATTTTTTTTTGTACTTAAAAATACAAGATAGGTAAACGAAGTGTGTGATTATAAACAATACATTAAAGTTTTATTGATGGGAAATTACATTAGGAAACGTTGCGGTTTAATGCCTTCATCAGTACACATAAATAAACACATGTATTTATTAAAATGATGGTCTACATCAGGAGTGGCCAGACCTGTAGTATCTGAGAGCATTTGAAAAAAAATCATGAGAGCCGCATTGAAGCACTATGGTTTCACGACCCCAATCACAGTGAAAAAATGCTTTATTGATTCATTTTGAAAAATTATTGTTTATACGAAATTAATGATTCAGAAATATCAGTTTTTTAAACCCTAACCGTACGTTGAAAAAAAATTTCAGTTACATAATTTAAAAAAAAATTAAATATGTGAAATTTATGAATGGAAAAACATTGCATCTAGAGTATGGTGCACATTAGTTGGTATGATTCTGCTGAGAGGACTTTGAACGAACAAGTCTCTTTAAATCTGCTTGGTAGCGAGCTAGTTATCTTTAAGTTGTGGTGCGAAAACACTCTATTCTACCAGATGCTGATTACCAGTTATTTCTGTGTGCTTTGATTTTATGAACTCCATTTTGGAATACAAAGATTTAATTTGGAATTTATCAGTCACCAAAGTCTGGAATTATTTGGATCTAATATAGAAATTACTCCTCAATATCCTATATGAGTAAAGTCCCCTTCAGCACAAGGTTGTTTAGCACGAGCAATATTCCAAGCGATGGCATAACTTGCCTCAGTTGAAGTGACACCTTCTTTGCTAAAATCTGAAAGTAATGTTTGCTGCTGACACATTCCAGACCTCAACTCGGCAAGTTTGATTTTTCTAAATTCAGATTGCAGTGGATACCGCGATGCAAACTCTTCATGACTTTTTGATAGTGTCACTTTTTGATAGTGTCACTTTTTGATAGTGTCACTTTTTGATAGTGTCACTTTTGATAGTGTCACTTTTTGATAGTGTGTGCCTTCAATTTGCTAGCTGTTTTGTAATTTGCTAGCAGAATTTGGCAAAAGAGGGGAAAATGGCGTTTTGACTTATAGTCTTTATCGATAAATGCAAAGTCCTCTTCCCATTCTTTAGTCCTCTTCCCATTCTTTAGTCCTCTTCCCATTCTTTAGTCCTCTTCCCATTCTTTAGTCCTCTTCCCATTCTTTAGTCCTCTTCCCATTCTTTAGTTCTCTTCCCATTCTTTAGTCCTCTTCCCATTCTTTAGTCCTCTTCCCATTCTTTAGTCCTCTTCCCATTCTTTAGTCCTCTTCCCATTCTTTATATTTTCGTTTCCTTCAATTTTATTGCCATATTTGATGTAGACTTTTAAATAACAGTTACTAACTTTAGAAAGACAAACAGTTGTCACGGCCATATGTTCTGTTGTGGGGATGACTAGGCATAAATGGGGGCGAGCGTGGGTCAACGAGCTATGAACACCTGTTCACGTGGAAACGGGGGGGGGGTGGGGTGGTGAACGCAAGGTACGTGGGAGCTGTAATCAGTGAACATGACAACGGTCAAAAAGGACACATGGTGAATGACCCAGGGGCCAGCCAAAACCGGTCGGACAAGACGGGGTCTATATAATAAGAGTCACATTGTGTGTCGAGGGTTGTCGAGTTACAGGCAGGTGGAATACTGAGCGAGAGTGTGACGGTAGAGAGAGGGAGTTTTTTTTAACTAGTCCGTTACGGTCAAGCTGGGCCTAGGACGATTGACTGTTAAGAGTAAAAGGCTGTGTGGACTGTGGATGGCATGAAGATCAACCATAACATTACCAATTGTACTTGACTATACATGTTGGAGATTTCATGTCATTAAACGTGCTTGAACTAAAACCCAGCGTTGTGATTAATTTTACCCGTCCAGTGGGGTAATTATCTGTGGCCAAGGGGGACCCCAACCCCCTAGACAACGACTCCGCCACAACAGTGCTGCTCAATACTTCGAGTTGCGGATTTTGCCAAAACTGGAACAAAAAATGTAATAGTTTAAAGTTTACATCACCAAAAACTAGAAACCAATTTCTTCCTTCAACTTTTAAAATTTAAACTTAGCCCACATTTTGTTCAATCGGTCATTTCCGTGTTGTAAAAAAAACCTATTATTTTTTAATTTTTAATTAAATAAATATATTTGGGAGCAGCCCTGGTAACATAGAAGAGCCGCATGAAACTCTCGAGCCGCAGTTTGGTCACCATTGGTCTCAGTGGCGTCACTATGGGGGTGCTGGGGTGTGGACCGCACGGGGTGACACCATCACAAGGGGTAACACCAAAATGTAAAATTCTGTATGTTCCCGTTATTTGGAACTAAGGGTCTCGGAGGAGGTCTTTGGTGTAAATGGTGAGGGGGTGACACCATCACCTACTGCACTGGGTGACACATACCCTAGTGTCGCATCTGGTTGGTCTACATCCAAACTTGAAAGAGAAACAAAGACAGTTATTGTTGACAAACGAAAATGTTTGTTAGCATTATTTATGCTACATCTACAAGATTTGAAATGCACACATGTCGTCAGTAGCGCCTTTTAGACACAGAAGAGCTCCTTTCTGATACACGCCGTGTGGCGCTGTCGACTCGAATAATTTGTTTTTGTGTTTCCAACTCAGCAGTGGTGCGGCAGCCTACATCAAAACATTTGTGCACATCGGAGTGCGCAAAGAAGAGGCCTGACAAGAACTGTAACTGCAAAGTGGACAAAAATGCTTGGAAAGCTCTGTGGAATACGTGCGCAAGTAAACACATTTAATTCATTACATTCATCTAGGAACTAATCGGTCATGTGAACTCTAAGTTTTATTGATATTTATTGTGATCGATTGTGGGATTTAAAGTGAGATATAAAATTTGATCAACTAACACAAAAGACATAAGTTCTGAGCCCCCCTGTGTGACTACTTAGTTTGTGACTAAAAAATTATTTTCTGCTTTTTCATGCAAGATTCTGCATTCATCACTGCAGCTGGGCCTCATCTTTAAAAAAAAAGTTTTTCTGTTCATCTTATGAATCTGTTTTGTTTCATACACAACAAGCTTCCGTCTAGTTAAGTTAGAGTTTTTCTCGGGAATTCGGGTCAACAGGGCAAATATTCGTTTACTGCGTGGTGGGAGAATTGTGTTCATGAGTGTGTGTTTTTTGTCTGTGTCTGTGTGTGCTTAGAGGGAGGTTAGGTTCTATAAAAGAATATAAAATCTTTTTTTGCATTTAAAAATGAGTATTTTGTTTCTTAGTTTAACTTTAGTACTACCTTAATTAAGAGATGGACTAATTAAAAATTAAAATAAAAAATAAATAATTTTAAATAGTTGGGAAAAAATAATCTTTTTGAGTTGACCAGAGTTGGGAGATTTCCTTCCCCTGGGGTGGGGGGAAAGAATGTTGGAATGAACAGTGAAATCTATGACGTCATTTTAAAATTATCATTATATATATATTTGTCTTGAAGACATCAAGAGACTCCCTGTTGAGATTGAGGTTGAATTCACGACGAATTTTGCAGTAGACTGTAGCAACTGGGCTATGAAGATATTTGTAAGATTATTGTAGTAACGCAGTGTTGTCTACTTGATTTAAAATGAGCATCTCACTACCACACTATAATAATAATATTAAAAGTAATAATACTAATAATACATATCTAAAAATAGAATAACTGCCCATGTATGTGTGAGATAAGATGAAATTCAAAGAAATAATTAAAAACCCAAACGTGTAAGTGTGTTTTTCTCTCTCTTTTGTAGCAGTATTATATTGAAAAAAATGAAGCTTAAATGTTCTATTTCATTTTTTTTTAAAAATAGATCAAAAACATTTTGTCCACCGCCAAAGCTAATGTGTGCCAAGTAGAGTTTGAATGTCAAAGGTAAGGTATGCCAAACATTTGCTTCTTGGTTCGTTTTTTTTTGGGGGGGGGGTGGTAGTTTTCTAAATGGAATTTCCAGCTAGCCATTTCCTTATTTCAAAATAATCAAATTTCAATGACCTGGTGAGGGAATACTTGACCAAAGATTAACTTCTGAATCTGATATACCCTGAGATCGAAGGCTACGATTTAAAACATCTAAATTCATTCGAAGTACATCTAGGTATCGATCCTCTATTTAAAAAATAAAAAAATAAATTAAAAATAAATTTATAAAACTAAGTAAATGTTAGGTATCGACTTTCTGTTTTAAGCCACTGCACGTTGTGTTTATTTATTGATTAAAATTAGATCACACACTTTAACCAGAAAGTCGATACCTAAAATTTACTTGATAGTTGTTTTATTAAAACATAAGGTCGATACCTAAAATTTACTTAGTTGTTTTATTGATTGTGATTGGTCTCGATAATAAACACAACATGTAGTGGCCTCTTTGTGATTTGTCTCGATAATAAACACAACATGCAGTGGCCTCATTTTCATTTGTCTCGATAATAAACACAACATGCAGTGGCCTCATTGTGATTTGTCTCGATAATAAACACAACATGCAGTGGCCTCATTGTCATTGGTGCCAAACCTCTCAAGCCAGGGCCGGATTTAGACTTGATGGGGCCCTAAGCTATTTGAGATATTGGGACCTTTTTGAAGTTCAGATATTCTATGTCAGTGCCAAATATGAAACAAAAATATTTCAGGGACCCCTAGGAAGGGGGAATGCTATAGCGTGTTTAGCAAATAGGTCAATCAAGCACTGTCCCAGCACTGTCCCAGCACTGTCCCAGCACTGTCCCAGCACTGTCCCAGCACTGTCCCAGGCTACCATCTTGTTCAAGTATGTTCACTGTATATTATTTAAAAGGAAAAACAACAACAGATAAAACTACCGGTAATTACAAGAATGAAAACACATTTTTTTGAAGGTCAGATTTTCCAACTATAGTAACAAAGTTAAGTTTTTTAAAAATTGTTTTAAATAAAGCCCTGGCATTCAAATCTACAGATCTGTCAATCAAATGATTATATTACTCACCTAATCCCTGTTATTCACTTCATTTAATGGCTTAAACATATTAAATAAATTCTAAATTTTTTCTTTGCCTATTCTCCGTTAGTTTTAGGTTCACATTACTAGGACAAGTTGTTTGAGTTTAACCCCAGGAATTGGTCAGTTACCCCAGGAATTGGTCAGTTACCCCAGGAATTGGTCAGTTACCCAAGGAATTGGTCAGTTACCCCAGGAATTGGAGAGTTACCCCAGGAATTGGTCAGTTACCCCAGGAATTGGTCAGTTACCCCAGGAATTGGTCAGTTACCCCAGGAATTGGTCAGTTACCCCAGGAATTGGTCAGTTACCCCAGGAATTGGTCAGACTTTGGAAGTAATATTAGTCTTATTTCTATTAATGTTCAATTGATTCATACATGATCTTAAATATTCTATAAAATTCTGTGATTTCATTTTTTGTTAAAAGGTTGCTTTAAGTTATAAAAAACTTTAATGGGATAAATAAAATGTCTTATCCCATTGTTTTTCGGACTCATTTTCAGTTTAGCAAACCTCATGCTATAGAATGATTGACGCAGGCCTCACCTCACGTTATAGAATGGGAGTATGCTGGGCCCCATCTCATGTTATACAATGGGTGTTTTCAGGGGTCCACCTCATGTTATATAATGAATGTACGAGGGGCCCCACCTCACGTTATAGAATGAGTGTTTGCAGGGGCCCACCTCACGTTATAGAATGGGAGTATGCTGGGCCCCACCTCATGTTATAGAATGGGTGTTTTTAGGGGTCCACCTCATGTTATAGAATGGGTGTTTGCAGGGGCCCCACCTCATGTTATAGAATGGGTGTTTGCAGGGGCCCACCTCATGTTATAGAATGGGTGTTTGCAGGGGCCCACCTCATGTTATAGAATGGTAGTTTTCAGGGGTCCACCTCATGTTATAGAATGGTTCCTTGCAAGAACACCTCTTAAAACTTTAAAAAATTGCAATAGCTATTGCACTTATATGTTTGTACGTAGTGTAATTGAAGAAAAGTGACGTCACTGTATTAATCGTTACAGGTTTCTGTAATGTTTGTGGTGGAGGACAGAGTAATAATCTAAAACTTGAAATTTGTTGGTACAAAATGTGATCCACAATCCTGGCCCAACGACACCAGAAGCATCTGCTAATAAAATAGATATATAATAAAACAGTGCAGATTTAGTCTGAAGATAGAAAAAACCATTCGCAGCTGGCGCACATGTCCTTTAGATTATTTCCCTTTGACCTTGCACTACGCTGGAAGTCCCGTCCTTGTATTCCAAACCATGTTGATAATTCTCAACTGAAAATGATCTGGAGCTTTTATAATCCAGACAGAAGTATTTATTACAAAATCTCGCATTGCCTTAACTAAGGGAATTAAACTTTGTTGAGGAATAACACATTCCTTGCTTTCATACACAAGCGACAGGCAACTCTGCTGAAAGTTGAGAAAACAGTTAACATTGAACGACAATAGTCGATCTCTCTAAAATCTAAACCTTAAAGTCTGAAAATTGAATAGATATAAAGCTATTGGAAGAAAATTATACAACTTTTTATTTTGGGGGTCCCCATTAAATGGGACACCGCAACCTCCCCTGTCCCCAGGTACGCCACCGAAGACATGCTAACAAAATAGGGGTGAGACTGCAATCAGGCTTATAGATAAGTAGATGGATAACATGCAAACAGGGTATTGAGTGAGCCTGACAGGACGTCACAAAACATCGAACTTTTCGGGCAAAGAGCCTTCTTAAACGAACAATTAGTACGCAAACAAATAAAACGAATATGTTAAGGAATTAAAACTTAGCTGCGGTGAAATCCAGAGCCAAAGAGAGCAACGCTGTGTTAGTCAAGATAAACCATGTTCATAAGAGGTTTTCTTGGTGAAATGAACGTAAAGATCGATGACAGATTTTGTTGGGTTTTCCCCCCTTTTTTAGTGTACACATTGGAATGAGAAAACAAACTTATCAAGGGATCATTCATCTTGACAGTTTTCAACTAACCCGCAAGATGGAAGAGGAAGTAATGCTAAATCTTCTGGAACTAGAGTCAACTTTTCTGGAACTAGAGTCAACTTTTTTTCTGAAACAAGAGTCCAATCCTCAAGGATTATTTTTTGGCGAAATGACATTTACTAGCATAACATTCCCCAGTGTTGGTAAGTTTTTGATTGGTCGGTACAATGTGTCGGTACTGACAACTAAGTTTTTCATTGTTCGATACAAATTGCCGGAATGGACTGTATGTTTTTTGATTGATCAATAAAAAAATAAACAACAACTGACTAACAAAAAAAGAAAAAACAACAACAAAAAAACGATGACGGCTACTAGAAAAGACCACCACTAAACACATTTATAACCATATGGTTAATTTAACGATAACAATAAAATATATTTTTATATTACAAAAATCTATATATATATATAATTCTCTTCGTGGTCGGACCCTGCGAGACACCAAGCTGCAAGTATGTTCAACAGATACTAATTTTAGAAAGCAAAGCACCAAATTACTGCACCAATGCATCAAAAGGTGTGCAAATTAAATATGTGCTGTAAAAAAAATATGACGTCATTGTTTTCGGTGATATTTTAATTTTGTGAAAAGGGAACAATGTAAAAAGAGGATTTGACGATGATTAATTATAACATCAAAATACAAAGGGGTAGGCGCCCTACAACCCCTATTATAAAATACTTTGTGTGCATTTCAGAAAGTTTAATATATCGTATTTATCAAACAAGGTCAAGTTAGTTGGGCTTTTGAAAAGGTCGGCGCCGTAGGCGCCCTAAAAAAGTGCATTAAAGGGGTAAAAGAACTCTCCATGAGCAAGTCTGCGGCGTATGATACGCCGCGGGGCGTCTAGTATAAAAATATTTTGTTTGAAAAGACACAAATTCACTTCGTATATCTGTCAAGAATTAACGCTACATGAAAATAACTTCAAGTCAGCAAGGCATTTGTTCAGTAAAGGTCATAGCGTTCATTTTAAAGTTTTCCAGGGGTTTTATATTAGACAAAGTAATTGATATTTATACTAGTCAAAGTAATTGATATTTATATTAGACAAATTAATTGATATTTATACTAGTCAAAGTAATTGATATTTATACTAGTCCAAGTAATTGATATTTATACTAGTCAAAGTAATTGATATTTATACTAGTCAAAGTAATTGATATTTATACTAGTCAAAGTAATTGATATTTATACTAGTCAAAGTAATTGCTATTTATATTAGACAAAGTAATTGATATTTATATTAGTCAAAGTAATTGATATTTATATTATAAAAAGTAATTGATATTTATATCAGACAAAGTAATTGATATTTATATCAGACAAAGTAATTGATATTTATATTAGAAAAACTAATTGATATTTATATTAGACAAAGTAATGGATATTTATATTACACAAAGTAATTGATATTTATATAAGGGGCCGTCCATAAATGACGTCACGCGTTTTTCGCCGATTTCTACCCCCCTCCCCCCTTTCGTCACACTTCATCACAAAAACTTAGACCCCCTTCCAATATGACGTCAAAAAGATTGACACCCCCCCTAAAAGTGGTATTTTCTATTTGAACATGAGCATGTTTCAAATCACTTTATTGTCATTTTAGTATGTATTTAGTGTATGGCTGCACTCTAATATCGTAACACGCCTGAATCCATGTAAAACTTTAAAATAAGTTGTAAGAAATCGAATATTTAAATGTAACTTTTATTTACAATAGCCAGTTTTGACGTAACGTCACAATTCTTTTAACTCCCCCCTCCCCTTCGTCACGCATTGACACAAATGTGTGGACCCCCCTCCCGCCTAGGTGCGTGACGTCATTTATGGACTGCCCCTTAGACAAAGTAATTGATATTTATATTAGACAAAGTAATTGATATTAATATCAGACAAAGTAATTGATATTAATATCAGACAAAGTAATTGATATTTGCATGGGAAGAGTAGGAATGAGGGAGTGTGAGAGAGAAATCGAAGGGAAATGATAGGGGGAGAGAAGCAGTGGGTGAGCGTAGAGGGAGAGTGATAGAGAAATTAAGTGACGGAGAGTGAGGGAGAGAGGAAAGAGAAGTAGTGGGAGAGTGTAGAGGAGGAGTGATAGAGAAAGTAAACGAGAGTAAAGAGGAGACAGGAGGAAAGTGTGAGTGGAAGTGAGGGGGGAGGGGAGAAGTGATGGTATGAGAATGTGAGTGGTTGGGAGGGTATTTGTGAAGGAGCAGTGAGCAGAGTCGGGTAGAGAAATAGAAAGGGAGAGAATCGCTAACTTTGGTACACCTTTGCCTTTTGGAGTTGTCAATGGCGTGTTGTTGAGGCTGTGAATCACAGTTACAAGTTCAGGAATATCAGATATCTTCTAAAAATATAAAAATGAATAACAGACATCCACTAATTATTAAAAGAAAAAAACAACTTTTCCTGAGGCAAAAGTGCAAACACCGAAATTCTTTACTTTCGGTGTTAATTGCTCTTTTGCCTCAGGAATTTTAATTTTTTTAATTTTTTTTTATAAATCCCTTTTTCAGCCTTTCCGTTTTGCCATTAACTGAGTGGGATGGTTAATTGTTTTAATTTTTTTTGGTAGCAACTTTCAAATTTCCTTTGGTTTTCCGCGTGCAGTGTGCGCTACGCTATCCTATTATTATATATAATGAAAGGCAAGTTTCTGTCCTTTCTGTCCGTTCTGTCCCGTCATCTATAGGGATTGGTCCCTCAAACACATATGACTCCTACAGCCAATCACTAGCGGAGAAAAATTTACATATTACGCGGAGGTTCAAAACGAGTTATTTTTGGTGCAGTTTTTTGGTCATAATTCATTATGCTGTTCCCATAAGCCTGCCGCTTATTCCAATGACAATTCTGCTTTTTCCTTGATGGTCCTGGGGGGTAGTGGCAAGAGTTTTAACTGTTGTTTGTTTTTTTTGTTGCTGTTATTGTTGTTGTTGTTTTGTTGTTGTTTTTTGTTGTTGTTATTTTTGTTGTTTTGTTGTTGTTGCTTTTTTGTTGTTGCTGTTGTTGTAGTTGTTGTTTTGTTGTTGTTGTTTTGTGGTTTTTTTGTTGTTGTTGCTGTTGTTGTTTTGTTGTTGTTTTGTTGTTGTTGTTGTTTTGCTGTTGTTGTTGTTGTTTTGTTGTTGTTGTTTGTTTTTGTTGTTTTTGTTGCTGTTGTTGTTGCTGTTGTTGTTTTTGTTGTTTTTGCTGTTTATGTTGTTGTTGTTGTCCACATCCATTGCCCTGCGACGACAATGTCCTGCAAACGCTTCAGCATAACAACTACCAAAACATAGCGTCCATGAACTTCACAGGTCACCCTACACTTATTCCCGTCCTTGGGCGGGCTTTGTTACTAGTATGTATATATTAAGTTTGACAATATCTCAGACAACGTCACTTCAACTACCGGAATGCCATAAAAATTATTTGTTTGAAAAGTAAAAAAAAAGTTGGTTTGATTGTGTTTGTTAAAGATTTAAAATGTTAGAAATTATACTTAAACTTAAAACTATATAGTAACGTTAAAAATATAATATATTTATACGAGCATCAAAGCCCGTCCAAGGACGTTCCGCCACCATTCGGTGGCATGTTGTTGTAACTCCCCCCCCCCAACAGCCGTCTAGACCGGCATAAATGTGCATCACGTCAAAAATAATATTCATTATAGTTAAAATAAATAACTCGTAAAAACAGAGCCTTTGACTAAAAATCCCAACGCGCATAACTCAAAATAAAGTCTTGGAAGAAATTCTGCACCAAAAATAATTAGTTTTGAACGTCCGCGTAAACGTGTTCAATATGATTGGCTTTAGGAGTCATATGTGTTTGAGGGACCAATGGCTATAGATGATCGGACAGAACGGACAGAAACTTGCCTTTTATTATATAGGATAATGTAATATAATATATACTAGTGTATTGCCCGTCAAAAATGACGGAAGTTTTCAGCTGAAATCTATTTATTTTGAAAAAATTCACTTTTTTAGGGTGCCTACGGCGCCGACCTTTTCAAAAGCCCAACTAACTTGACCTTGTTTGATAAATACGATATATTAAACTTTCTGAAATGCACACAAAGTATTTTATAATAGGGGTTGTAGGGCGCCTACGGCGCCCCCTTTGTTTTTTAAATTTTATAATTAACCATCATCAAATCCTCCTTGTACATTGTTCCCTTTTCCAAAATTAAAATATGAGCTAAAACAATGACGTCATACAATATTATTTTACAGCGCATCTTTAATTTGCACACCTTTTGATGCACACCTGGTATTAAATATAAGATCAAACAATGACGTCATATAATACATTACATCCAAACATACATACAGACGACGGGAATTATGTATATTGATAATATATATATATAATATATATATATAATATATGTCTGAATTCATTAAATTGACTGTGAGACAAGAATGAAAACCAAGCCATGTGGAGAAGGTCAAGGATGTTATGAAGAGAATGGAAAAGCCAAGTGCAGGTAAGCCAATGTCGGATCGTTTTCTCAAATTATAATTATTTTTTTTTAAATAAAAAAAAGTCTCTGGTGAGTTTCTTCCATTTTTTGGAGTCTAATGTTAAACAATATATCTTAGAGATCTGTTAAATTTTGGGAAGAATTGAATTCTATGTGTGCCTGTCTTGTGATTAAAGACAAGTAATTACAATGTTGTAATACTATTATGTCCATTATTATATGAATAGCAGTGATTTTGTCTAAATAGCCACATTCACCCAGGCATTGTATGGACAGCACAGTCATATTCTAAATAGTCGCCTGTAGCCAGTATTGTATGGACAGAGGATTTAGTGCCCAGCTAGCAGTGTTAATGTAACGTCGTATTACGCCAATCTTACCTGCCTAACTATTTTTTCAATAAAAGTGTTTTCTGTCTCTTTATTTGAAAAAAAAACCAACATAATATTAAAAAAAAGAATTATATCTCTAAACAATTTCTTGATTTTATTTAAGTAACGAACAGTAAATTATGGATAAAGACTTAATGTATTTTACATTCATTTTCCTTCAGAGATACAAAAGGAGGTATGTATAATATTTTGTATATTAAATGAGTGAATGGTTCGTTAGTAATTCATGACTTCAGTACAACTAAATAAAGAAAATTTCACGATTTCACTAAAATGTAATGTTGTGAGCTTCCTTTTGGCGCCCCTTTACCTTGGCGCCCGGTGATAAATGATACGGTCAAGGCATTATTAGAAGGGGCCAACTTCTTTAAAATTGCCAAAAATTGAACTAATTTTTTTTTAAAACCTTAAATTCTCTGAGTGACACAAGATGGGAAAGTCGAATTGATGCTATGTAACGTGCAGGTATCAAATTGGTAAAATGCAGACTTAACTTCCTTAAGTCGAAAACATCCCTATATCAAATTAATTGTTAGGTCCCGGCCAATTCCCATAAAACTAGTGTATTTTAGATCGCCTTAACTCGACATTTTTGGCTTCCAACCTCCCTTAGTCGAATTTTCAAAGGCGTTTGGGTTAATATTCTGGGGTGACATTTTAGAACACGTGTTCTGTAGAGCCACGTAAACGGACGCAAATTCTTATCTTATTGTGCATTCCACAAGAGATTAAGCGACTCTTGAAAGTACCAAAAAGGACCAAGACACTATTTAGGAGTGTCTGTAAGAAGGGTAACTAATTCTCGTCCCTTTGCTGCATGCTGTTAATATTTTAAAAAGAAACATCTTACTTCCCCCATCCCAAGGTGGATGGGGTAAAGTGGGGGAGGGGAGGGAAAGTGTGTCCTCTCGAGGGCTTGTGTGAGTATGTCAAAGCAAGTTGGCTTCCGTTCATATGAAACATCAAACACCGCCTCTCTTTCCTTTCAAGCCTTCTAGCCGGTATGGCTGTCCCCCTTTTTCAATATCAACATTGTCCTTGATTAATCTGCGCCTATTACGCCATTTTCCCTAACTCGAAAACTCCGTAAGTCGAATTTTTTTTTCGGGTTCCTTTAAGTTCGACTTAGAGAGGTCCGACTGTATATGGTGCATTGCTCAGCACTTACCAGAACAAAGATATAGATAGTTCAGATGGAGCAACTGGACTACTTAAGCGAACTAATACAATTCAAATTTCGTATTGTTTTGTCGTGATATGTTATGAGGTATTAAATAATGTCAATCCCATGAGTAAACTCCTGCAGGACAAAAGATGTGATTTTGCATTGGCAATAACAAATTTGTAAAGTGTCCAATATTAAAAAAAAGACTTTGATAATAGACAATCATTTTAATGCTATCCTTGTTGATGCTGGAGAATGACATCCGAAATAAATGCATAAACAAAATTTGAATCAACATCTAGACATCGAGATCGTCGGAGAAAAAGACAATTTGATGAAAATCAGGATCAACCCTTAATCGATGCATAGGAAAAATACAAACTTGAATTCTTTTTCCATTCGGTTTGACACTGCAATCAAGTTTTTAGACATTTTTATTTCTCACCTTCAACATCACTGCATTTACTTCTGTTTACTTAAATCATATACATTATATGAACTTAAATATGTAAGTTCTTTTTTTTTGTTGCTTGTTCACAAATAGCAAAGCGTTGGAAACCTTTTAACCGGCGGAGAGTCACCGGATATGATGTAACATGACTTAAGCTCCAAACTTGAGCACTGATCTAAAAATTTGACCAACTCCTTCATTAAATGTTGCATCCGGGGAAGGTAGTTTTCCCCAACTAAAATGATCAATAACTATTTGATAACAAGAACACATCAAACAAGATTGTCAGAAATCAATAGCTCAGAAATTGAGTATGAACTCAGGGACAGCTCAAAAGTGTCTAAATTAATTAAATAATTCTCTAAATTAAAAGCTCCTTTAAATGCAGTTCTTAAAGTAAAACGTTATACCAAGTAGTATATTTTTTTTTAACGTTCGATAAAATATATTTGTTAAAAATAGGGCTGCAGAAATTATCGATTAATTTCTCGATTAATCGTTAAATTTTTGTATCGATTAAAATTATTTTAATCGATAAAAATTCGATTAAAGTTAAAGAAAATATTATTAACATTTTTTAATTTTTTTATCAATAAACAATTAATTATTGATAATTAATAATAATTTATATATTTTTTTTACGTACAAACTTCTCCCACGTAATATTATAATTTATTTTATTAATATATGTGGACAGGCAGACGTCAACTAAGAAATGGCTGACAGCATCAACGCAGTTAAAGTTAAACATGTACCTGGAAATTTGAGCAAAAATTTTGTTTATAAGCTAACTGCGGATGGCAAAGTCGAAGATGGGGAAAAAGTTTACTGTGTTCATTGCCATAAAAAAATTCTCTTTTAAAGAATCAAATACATCGCTGAAGACAATGACCTGTTTTGATATATCCCTTGAAATGTTCAGTTTAATGACGTCATAAATTTCTATTTTTGGCTTTAATCGAAATTATCTATTAATTAATCGATAATTTTTCAAAAGTTAACGATTAAATTTAAATTAATCGATAACAGCCCTAGTTAAAAATAGACCTTTTATAGAATAAGTACATTGTAATTACACAGGGGCGCATTTTTACTTCAGCACTGAGCGTTTCAAAGGCTAAATCTGGCAATAGTGTCACTGATAATGTGTCAGTGATAATGTGTTTGTGATAATTTATGTCTCTGTTTCAAAGTTTTCCCCTGATGTTGCTGATAGATATTCACCCATATCTGCTGCAAAAAAATTCCCCCGTTATTAAAATAGAAATTATTTTATTGTTCCTAAAAAAAAATCCCCTGTATTATTACCAATAAGACAACAAAACAAACTTTTTGTTTGAGAATTTTAATTTACGAAATCAACTTTAAGTAATGTCTTCTCTTTTTTTAAATATTTCTTTTAAATCAGTTTCTCTATGTGAATGTCCAGGTAGAATGAATCTCCTGTGGCTAATACTTATCGCCACTCCTCCTGTCGGTATAGTCAGTACCGTCGTGTCGCTGTCGTGCTATCGTAGGTACAAAGATGAAGAAAAGAGATGAGGGACGCCGCCTCTGAGGACAGCGAGAACGGAAACAATGTGACCATTCACGTGGACAACATGGGGTCAGTAGCTCTAGGCATGTGGTCAGTAACTCTAGACATGTAGTCAGTAGCTCCAGGCATGTGGTCAGTAACTCTAGGCATGTGGTCAGTAACTCTAGACATGTAGTCAGTAGCTCTAGGCATGTGGTCAGTAAATCTAGTCATGTGGTCAGTAACTCTAGACATGTGGTCAGTAACTCTAGACATGTGGTCAGTAATTCTAGTCATGTGGTCAGTAACTCTAGACATGTGGTCAGTAACTCTAGGCATGTGGTCAGTAACTCTAGGCATGTGGTCAGTAACTCTAGTCATGTGGTCAGTAACTCTAGGCATGTGGTCAGTAACTCTAGGCATATGGTCAGTAACTCTAGGCATGTGGTCAGTAACTCTAGACATGTGGTCAGTAACTCTAGACATGTGGTCAGTAACTCTAGACATGTAGTCAGTAGCTCTAGGCATGTGGTCAGTAACTCTAGGCATATGGTCAGTAACTCTAGGCATGTGATCAGTAACTCTAGACATGTGGTCAGTAACTCTAGACATGTGGTCAGTAACTCTAGGCATGTGGTCAGTAACTCTAGGCATGTGGTCAGTAACTCTAGACATGTGTCAGTAGCTCTAGGTATGTGGTCAGTAACTCTAGGCATATGGTCAGTAACTCTAGACATGTGGTCAGTAACTCTAGGCATGTGGTCAGTAACTCTAGGCATATGGTCAGTAACTCTAGACATGTAGTCAGTAGCTCTAGTCATGTGGTCAGTAACTCTAGACATGTGGTCAGTAACTCTAGGCATGTGGTCAGTAACTCTAGACATGTGGTCAGTAACTCTAGGCATGTGGTCAGTAACTCTAGACATGTAGTCAGTAGCTCTAGGATGTGGTCAGTAACTCTAGGCATATGGTCAGTAACTCTAGACATGTGGTCAGTAACTCTAGGCATGTGGTCAGTAACTCTAGGCATATGGTCAGTAACTCTAGACATGTGTCAGTAGCTCTAGTCATGTGGTCAGTAACTCTAGACATGTGGTCAGTAACTCTAGGCATGTGGTCAGTAACTCTAGACATGTAGTCATAGCTCTAGGCATGTGGTCAGTAAACTCTAGACATGTGGTCAGTAACTCTAGACATGTGGTCAGTAACTCTAGTCATGTGGTCAGTAACTCTAGACATGTGGTCAGTAACTCTAGGCATGTGGTCAGTAACTCTAGGCATGTGGTCAGTAACTCTAGGCATGTGGTCAGTAACTCTAGGCATGTGGTCAGTAACTCTAGGCATATGGTCAGTAACTCTAGGCATGTGGTCAATAACTCTAGACATGTGGTCAGTAACTCTAGACATGTGGTCAGTAACTCTAGACATGTAGTCAGTAGCTCTAGGCATGTGGTCAGTAACTCTAGGCATATGGTTAGTAACTCTAGGCATGTGATCAGTAACTCTAGACATGTGGTCAGTAACTCTAGACATGTGGTCAGTAACTCTAGGCATGTGGTCAGTAACTCTAGGCATGTGCTCAGTAACTCTAGACATGTAGTCAGTAGCTTTAGGTATGTGGTCAGTAACTCTAGGCATATGGTCAGTAACTCTAGACATGTGGTCAGTAACTCTAGGCATGTGGTCAGTAACTCTAGGCATATGGTCAGTAACTCTTGACAATTAGTCAGTAGCTCTAGTCATGTGGTCAGTAACTCTAGACATGTGGTCAGTAACTCTAGGCATGTGGTCAGTAACTCTAGACATGTAGTCAGTAGCTCTAGGTATGTGGTCAGTAACTCTAGGCATATGGTCAGTAACTCTAGACATGTGGTCAGTAACTCTAGGCATGTGGTAAGTAACTCTAGGCATATGGTCAGTAACTCTAGACAAGTAGTCAGTAGCTCTAGTTATGTGGTCAGTAACTCTAGACATGTGGTCAGTAACTCTAGGCATATGGTCAGTAACTTTAGGTGTAGTGAAATAATGGAACTAGACTTGTGGTCAGTAGCTCAAAATGTCGGGAAATAATGGAACTAGGCTTGTGGTCAGTAGCTCTAAATGTAGGGAAATAATGGAACTAGGAATGTGGTCAGTAGCTCTAAATGTAGGGAAATAATGGAACTAGAATTGTGGTCAGTAGCTCTAAATGTAGGGAAATAATGGAACTAGGCTTGTGGTCAGTAGCTCTAAATGTAGGGAAATAATGGAACTAGGCTTGTGGTCAGTAGCTCTAAATGTAGGGAAATAATGGAACTAGGAATGTGGTCAGTAGCTCTAAATGTAGGGAAATAATGGAACTAGGCTTGTGGTCAGTAGCTCTAAATGTAGGGAAATAATGGAACTAGGAATGTGGTCAGTAGCTCTAAATGTAGGGAAATAATGGAACTAGGCTTGTGGTCAGTAGCTCTAAATGTAGGGAAATAATGGAACTAGGCTTGTGGTCAGTAGCTCTAAATGTAGGGAAATAATGGAACTAGGCTTGTGGTCAGTAGCTCTAAATGTAGGGAAATAATGGAACTAGGAATGTGGTCAGTAGCTCTAAATGTAGGGAAATAATGGAACTAGGCTTGTGGTCAGTAGCTCTAAATGTAGGGAAATAATGGAACTAGGCTTGTGGTCAGTAGCTCTAAATGTAGGGAAATAATGGAACTAGGAATGTGGTCAGTAGCTCTAAATGTAGGGAAATAATGGAACTAGGCTTGTGGTCAGTAGCTCTAAATGTAGGGAAATAATGGAACTAGGCTTGTGGTCAGTAGCTCTAAATGTAGGGAAATAATGGAACTAGGCTTGTGGTCAGTAGCTCTAAATGTAGGGAAATAATGGAACTAGGAATGTGGTCAGTAGCTCTAAATGTAGGGAAATAATGGAACTAGGCTTGTGGTGACATGAACTGACAGAACAAGTAATACACCACACAAATCACATTTTTACCTCATCGCCATAAAACACAAAACACCAGCCACATAACAGAGCTGTTTTTTCTTTCTTGATATTTTGTTTATTTTTATAATATTTGCCTTAAATTATATTTTATATAATTTTTTGTTGTTTGCAATTCACTTTTTTCTTTTAAAAAGTAGGTTGTATTCTTTTAGCACATGGACGTTTCAACAATATATATTTTATTTTATTACAGAATTTAGACGGATGACAACTCCGAACAACTTACCACGGGTGTTGCCGACCCTGAAGGAAAAGTTGGGTTGAAAACCATAGAAACGACGAGTGAAAATGATGGAGACAAAGAAAGAAAGTTTAGAAAGTGATATTCGAAATTCAAACTTGTAATTAATGTCAAAATACTCTTTTTTTAAAATTAAAAAGTCGATGACCCTATTCCAGTGTAGTGTCGCAGTCTGAAGATTTTTGAAACATTTGTAAAAATGTTTACAATGTTATTTCTGTAACTATTTTTTAAATTGTTTGTTCCATTATGATGTTTAAATTGTTAGTTCTATAATGTTATGTTAGGATGTTTATGAGTTGGTTCGGTGCAGACCATGTGATTATAAATTTTAATATATATAGGGGGGGGGAGAGAGAGCAGGAGTCAACGCCATCGTCCCCTGAGGCGCCAGAATTAAATAACATTTATTTAGATATCTGTTAATAAATGAAAGCAACTGAAAGCAAGTTAGAGTGAAATTAGGTCTGAGGAAATTAACGATTAATTTCTCGATTAATCGTTAAAAATTTGATTAAAAATCGATTAAAATAATTTTAATCGATAAAAATTTGATTAAAATGTAAGAAAATGGGTACCGAATGGGTACCTAACACTAGTTAGGCGGCTGGGTAATGCGTGGAACCCACAAAGCCGTGGCCTGTGAACGCTGCATCACTTGCCAACAGATCATCTCTCATGGTCTGTGGACGCAATTATCTTCTGCATAGAAGAATCGTCTGTATTGATAAGATAAGATAATATTTATACTATTTTTTTCTTCAATTTTAAAAAAAAATATTTACTAATAATTTATATATTTTTAAAACGTACAAACTTCTCCCGCGTATTATTATAATTTATTAATTTATGTAGACTTGCAGATGTAAACGAAAAATGGCGACTAATGACAGCTCTAGCATAGTTAAATTTAAGAATATAAACCGAAAGTTGAGCAAACATTTTGTTTTTTTGTGGGGCCACATTTTTATCAATGATTAAAAAAATGATATTAAAAGTCAATGATTTTCTCTACGATTATGTGAGTAACAAAGTCAATTTTAATTATTTTGATTTTGTTTCCACGTTCAAGTTACCAATCTTATGAAACATTAGAAATCGAAAAATAACATAAAATAGAGAAATGAATTTGTCTTATTTGGCTTTAGTGTTAAACGAAAGGTCCGAAAATCATTGCATGTCATTGTCATTGTATTCTTAATTATTGGGATCGAAGTCAAGTGTCGTGCCACTTAAAAAGATCCTCATGCGTCATACATCAATCTAGGCTTATATGTTAATATAGTTAAAGATACATATAGATTAACATATATTAATTTCACAGTTTCCGTAAGTATAAATTAATGCAATATCGAAAAAGTATTATTTATTTGAATCTAATTTATTTTTGTGAACATACGTAAAAGTTACTAAAAAGATTTTAAAAACTTTTAATAATTAATAATAATATGTTTTACAGTATTGTAGATAAAGTTTCAACTGAGTTTAAAAGAAATTTAAATTCTTATCTAGTCACCTAAATTTTCTTAAGAACAACGAACTATTAAAATACATTAGTACCGGTGCTTTGTGGTGCAACAATTACAGATAATTAAATTGTAATGCACATAAGATGTTACTGTAAAATTTATTTTTAAGATAAAGAGTTCTTTTTCACTGAAAAACTATAGTGCCTAATTGTACATAGTTGAAATTATAATTGTATTATTTGGGACACATATTGTGTCATCCAACAACTTGGAACCGAATGATCTTAAGCATTGATTCCTTATTTTTCATTTACTATCGTCTTCATTTCGTATTAAAATATGTTGATGATGGCAATCATCGTTTTTATTTCAACTGTTTTTAAGTTGATAGTATTTTAAAATAAATTATGAAGACCCTAGTGGTAAAAGTACCTAAGTCACATTTTTGTCAAATTCAAACCAAACAGCGATTATTTAATATCTGGTCTAGACCAATCTACTGTATGAAGGTGAAAACAATACAAAGCAATTAGGTCCAATTTTTTAACAGCGCCCCCCCCCATAAAAAAAAATAATGAAAATGCTATGTCAGATCGACAAAAAATAATTCAAACTTGATTATCTCAAAATGCGCAATTTGTGACTTATTTGTATTCTGACTTAGGCGTACGTTTTAATAAACAAGAACATAAAACATAATGAAAAAGGTTATGGAACTTTATTAACAAGAAATATAGTAACTATTGTAAATACATGTGTAAGTTTTTGGTAAATTATTAACTTCAACTCAGGGGTTATATGAGCCTGCTTATTTTTTGTAAGTTCATCAAGTAATGGCTCGTTTTAGGACAATGCTATACGCAATGGAGAATGAAAATAATAATAATAATAATTGATAATTTATATAGCGCTGTATCCCAGTAACGAACCGGGCTCACAGCGCTTTATATGGAGATTGTGGCGGAGTCGTTGTCTAGGGGTGGAGGTCCCCCCTTGGCCACAGATATTTACGTTGTCTAGGGGTGGAGGTCCCCCCTTGGCCACAGATATTTACGTTGTCTAGGGGTGGAGGTCCCCCCTTGGCCACAGATATTTACGTTGTCTAGGGGTGGAGGTCCCCCCTTGGCCACAGATATTTACGTTGTCTAGGGGTGGAGGTCCCCCCTTGGCCACAGATATTTACGTTGTCTAGGGGTGGAGTTCCCCCCTTGGCCACAGATATTTACGTTGTCTAGGGGTGGAGGTCCCCCCTTGGCCACAGATATTTACGTTGTCTAGGGGTGGAGGTCCCCCCTTGGCCACAGATATTTACGTTGTCTAGGGGTGGAGGTCCCCCCTTGGCCACAGATATTTACGTTGTCTAGTGGTGGAGGTCCCCCCTTGGCCACAGATATTTACGTTGTCTAGGGGTGGAGGTCCCCCCTTGGCCACAGATATTTACGTTGTCTAGGGGTGGAGGTCCCCCCTTGGCCACAGATATTTACGTTGTCTAGTGGTGGAGGTCCCCCCTTGGCCACAGATATTTACGTTGTCTAGGGGTGGAGGTCCCCCCTTGGCCACAGATATTTACGTTGTCTAGTGGTGGAGGTCCCCCCTTGGCCACAGATATTTACGTTGTCTAGGGGTGGAGGTCCCCCCTTGGCCACAGATATTTACGTTGTCTAGTGGTGGAGGTCCCCCCTTGGCCACAGATATTTACGTTGTCTAGGGGTGGAGGTCCCCCCTTGGCCACAGATATTTACGTTGTCTAGTGGTGGAGGTCCCCCCTTGGCCACAGATATTTACGTTGTCTAGTGGTGGAGGTCCCCCCTTGGCCACAGATATTTACGTTGTCTAGGGGTGGAGGTCCCCCCTTGGCCACAGATATTTACGTTGTCTAGTGGTGGAGGTCCCCCCTTGGCCACAGATATTTACGTTGTCTAGTGGTGGAGGTCCCCCCTTGGCCACAGATATTTACGTTGTCTAGTGGTGGAGGTCCCCCCTTGGCCACAGATATTTACGTTGTCTAGGGGTGGAGGTCCCCCCTTGGCCACAGATATTTACGTTGTCTAGTGGTGGAGGTCCCCCCTTGGCCACAGATATTTACGTTGTCTAGTGGTGGAGGTCCCCCCTTGGCCACAGATATTTACGTTGTCTAGTGGTGGAGGTCCCCCCTTGGCCACAGATATTTACGTTGTCTAGTGGTGGAGGTCCCCCCTTGGCCACAGATATTTACGTTGTCTAGGGGTGGAGGTCCCCCCTTGGCCACAGATATTTACGTTGTCTAGGGGTGGAGGTCCCCCCTTGGCCACAGATATTTACGTTGTCTAGGGGTGGAGGTCCCCCCTTGGCCACAGATATTTACGTTGTCTAGGGGTGGAGGTCCCCCCTTGGCCACAGATATTTACGTTGTCTAGGGGTGGAGGTCCCCCCTTGGCCACAGATATTTACGTTGTCTAGGGGTGGAGGTCCCCCCTTGGCCACAGATATTTACGTTGTCTAGGGGTGGAGGTCCCCCCTTGGCCACAGATATTTACGTTGTCTAGTGGTGGAGGTCCCCCCTTGGCCACAGATATTTACGTTGTCTAGGGGTGGAGGTCCCCCCTTGGCCACAGATATTTACGTTGTCTAGGGGTGGAGGTCCCCCCTTGGCCACAGATATTTACGTTGTCTAGGGGTGGAGGTCCCCCCTTGGCCACAGATATTTACGTTGTCTAGGGGTGGAGGTCCCCCCTTGGCCACAGATATTTACGTTGTCTAGGGGTGGAGGTCCCCCCTTGGCCACAGATATTTACGTTGTCTAGGGGTGGAGGTCCCCCCTTGGCCACAGATATTTACGTTGTCTAGGGGTGGAGGTCCCCCCTTGGCCACAGATATTTACGTTGTCTAGGGGTGGAGGTCCCCCCTTGGCCACAGATATTTACGTTGTCTAGGGGTGGAGGTCCCCCCTTGGCCACAGATATTTACGTTGTCTAGGGGTGGAGGTCCCCCCTTGGCCACAGATATTTACGTTGTCTAGTGGTGGAGGTCCCCCCTTGGCCACAGATATTTACGTTGTCTAGGGGTGGAGGTCCCCCCTTGGCCACAGATATTTACGTTGTCTAGGGGTGGAGGTCCCCCTTGGCCACAGATATTTACGTTGTCTAGGGGTGGAGGTCCCCCCTTGGCCACAGATATTTACGTTGTCTAGTGGTGGAGGTCCCCCCTTGGCCACAGATATTTACGTTGTCTAGGGGTGGAGGTCCCCCCTTGGCCACAGATATTTACGTTGTCTAGGGGTGGAGGTCCCCCCTTGGCCACAGATATTTACGTTGTCTAGGGGTGGAGGTCCCCCCTTGGCCACAGATATTTACGTTGTCTAGGGGTGGAGGTCCCCCCTTGGCCACAGATATTTACGTTGTCTAGGGGTGGAGGTCCCCCCTTGGCCACAGATATTTACGTTGTCTAGGGGTGGAGGTCCCCCCTTGGCCACAGATATTTACGTTGTCTAGGGGTGGAGGTCCCCCCTTGGCCACAGATATTTACGTTGTCTAGGGGTGGAGGTCCCCCCTTGGCCACAGATATTTACGTTGTCTAGGGGTGGAGGTCCCCCCTTGGCCACAGATATTTACGTTGTCTAGGGGTGGAGGTCCCCCCTTGGCCACAGATATTTACGTTGTCTAGGGGTGGAGGTCCCCCCTTGGCCACAGATATTTACGTTGTCTAGGGGTGGAGGTCCCCCCTTGGCCACAGATATTTACGTTGTCTAGGGGTGGAGGTCCCCCCTTGGCCACAGATATTTACGTTGTCTAGGGGTGGAGGTCCCCCCTTGGCCACAGATATTTACGTTGTCTAGGGGTGGAGGTCCCCCCTTGGCCACAGATATTTACGTTGTCTAGGGGTGGAGGTCCCCCCTTGGCCACAGATATTTACGTTGTCTAGGGGTGGAGGTCCCCCCTTGGCCACAGATATTTACGTTGTCTAGGGGTGGAGGTCCCCCCTTGGCCACAGATATTTACGTTGTCTAGGGGTGGAGGTCCCCCCTTGGCCACAGATATTTACGTTGTCTAGGGGTGGAGGTCCCCCCTTGGCCACAGATATTTACGTTGTCTAGGGGTGGAGGTCCCCCCTTGGCCACAGATATTTACCACGTTAAATGAGTAAAAGAACCAGCAACGCTGTGTTGTTTTCTTTCAACGTATGTTTAATGACATCAAACATCTTTAACATAGATGACGAAGTACAATTGGCAATTTAAAGTGGATGGTCATGCCATCCAGAGTCCTCGGCCCAGCTTGACCGTATCGGACCACGTTCACAAAACTTCACACTCTATCGTCAGTCTTCCACCTGCCGGTAATTCGGCAATCCAACACTCTCCCCGCGACACACAATGTCCTCCCTATTATACCCCCGTCTTGTCCGACCGGTTTTGGCTGGACCCTGGGTCATTCACCATGTGTCACCTTTTTACCGTTGTCATGCTCCCACGTACCTTGAGTTCCACTGCCCCCGTTCCACGGGGACAAGTGTTCACAGCCAGTTGACCCACGCTCGCCCCCTTTTATGCCATGTCATCCCCACCCCACAACATCTGACCGTAACAGAGATCATAACATACATATAATAATTAAATAACCATTCATAACATAATAACAACATAAAAGACAGTACATTACACATAAGCTACGCTAATCATTAAATCAAATGTTGTTTCATTAATTTTGTAAATACATTTTGAAAAGATGCGTCTTAAGTGCAGTCTTGAAGGACTTGGTAGTTGGAATACTACGGATGTGTAATGGTAGAGAATTCCATTGTTTGGCTGCACAAAAAGAGAATGACCTTTCGTCAAATTTTTTAGTTTTAGTCTTAGGAACACAGAGAATACGTGTGTCTGCAGAAGAGCGACTCTGACGACTGGGTGAGTAGACGGACAGAAGTTCAGTAAGATGGGAAGGAGATGAGTCAGAAAAGAAGTTGTGACAGAGAACAGCCAGTTTGTAATCAATTCGAGCTTGTAAAGGTAGCCAATGAAGTGAGTAAAGTAAACTGTTTCTATAATTTGTCTTAATGATGCTCATTGTTGAAAAAACCAGCTTCATATACTCAAGATGGTGAAAATGAAGAAGAGTCACGTGATCAATGTCGGCTAATTCATGATATCCTGCACTTACGTGAATACAAAAAGGATGCAAGTGACGTCATAGTTCCTAAATTCAAATCCTTCAACCATTGCTAACTCCAGCCATTTATCTTCCATCGTTACAGACCTACAGACAAATCAACCTTCGATGGAATAAATGGATTGCGTATCCATCCAGTACCTGTCGGTGTGTCATCATCTGTTGGAAAGTAGAACACAAACGATCGATTAATTTTGTAAAGTTTTCATGATGACTTTTTGTATACACGGAACATCAAGCTTTTCATCTGCACTATCGATAGTTGTTGCTAAATTGGTAAACATATCGAAACAATCTGCTGATACTTGACTCTCTCATGCTTTAGCCTTTGTTTCTGTCCATCGATCTTGTCTACTGCCATTGTAAAGCATGAGCCACCATTCCTTACATGTAAATAGTGTGTTCATTAAAATGGCAAGGATATCAGCCAAGTGAGCTTCCTTAGTTGTCCAATTTACATTTCAAAGTAGTTGAGACCCAGCCGGCGTTTTCCCTGTAGAAATTGGTCAATCTCTCTTCGTTGTTCATGAACCCTAGACGGTATTTTGTCTCGAGACAACGAAGGCACATCGGCATGAAGTAAGAGCTGTTTGTGTTCAGTAACCCATTCTGTCACATAATGCAGCAAATAATTTTGAATGTATGCATTAACAATAATTGAATACATACATTTAAAATAGTTGAATATTCATATTTAAAATCACCGAATACATACATTTACAATCATTGAATACATACATACATTGAATGTATGTATTTTACGATCATTGAATACACATTTTTACAATCATTGAAAACATATATTTTCAATCATAAATACATTATATACATACATTTACAATCTTTGAATACACATATCTACAATCATTGAATACATATATTTAAAATAATTGTATACATATATTTAAAATAATTGTATACATACATTTACAATAATTGAATACACACATTTACAGTCATTGAATACATATATTTACAATAATTGACATTTAGCGATACATATTTACAATCATTGAAAGCTTAGTTAAATAAAAATTTATTTTAAAGTAAAAAACAATCTTATTAAGTTTTTTTTTAAAAATTCCATACATTTGCTAAGTGACATTCATTTCTAAACCTTATAATTTTTAAAAAAGAGAACAATTTATATTGTGAAATAAAACTAAACACGAACAAGGTTCTTTAAAAAAGTATTTCAAACATCACATTAAAGAATAGAGTAGTAATTTATTGCTTCGTGTACTGCTAGCCATGAAATACCGATTTTTATAACTGCTAAAGGCTTCTCAAATGGATTATAAAAAAGTAATTGAAAATCTAACCTCATAGCAACTTGATGACTTTTTCAGGGCCAACTATCTCAGGGCCAACTTTCTTAAGATCAACTTTTTCAGGGTCAATCTGTTTCAAGGCCAACTTTTTCAGGACCAATTGTTTTCAAGGTCAACTTTCTTAAGGCCAATTTTCTCCAGACCAACATTCACAGGGCCAATTTTTCAGGGCCAACTTTTTCAGGGTCATTTTTTGTTTCAAGACCTACTTTCTCAAGACAAATTTTTTAAGGGCAAATTATCCCAGTGTCAAATTTCTCCAGGCCAATTTTCTCTTGGCCAACTTTTTTCAAGGCCAATTTTCTCAGGCCCAATGTTTTTCAAGGCCAACTTTCTCAGGGCCTATGTTTTTCAAGACCAAAATTCTTAGGGCCAACTTTCTCAGGGCCAACTTTCTCAGGGCCACTTTCTCAAGACTAACTTTCACAGGGTCAATTTTTTTTAGGGCCAACTTTCTCAAGACAATTTTTTCAAAGGACAAATTATCTCAGGGCCAACCTTCTCAAGGCCAACATTCTCACGGCCAATGTTCTCAGGGCCAACTATTTCTGGGGCTTTTTTTTGTCGGGGCCACATGTTTCCCACTGAATAATTTCTCAACATAATTTCTACAATCTCTTCTTTGAAAATCGACACCATTATTGTCACCAGACTTATTCTCATCAACTAAATAAGCAGTAACCTTATTTTTCACAAATCCAATATATGAACAATTAAATTCTCACCAAATATGAACATTGAATTCACCAATATGAACATTAAATCTCACCAAATATGAACCATTAAATTTTCACAATATGACATAAATTCCCCAAAATATGAACCATTAAATTCTCACCAAAATATGAACCATTAAATTCTCACCAAAATACACCTTACTCAACTTTCAACAACCTAGTTCATACCAACACAATTCTCGCCAATAAAACCATGAGACAAACATCCTAAACATCATAATTTCAACCATCGTAATTCAAACCATCGTGATTCCAACTATCAAAATTCTAACCAACATAACGTTAATCAATTCTGTTAATCATCAAATTCCTCTCTAGAAGATCCTCGCCACTAACCTCGTCACCATGTTCTCGATATGAGCTGACGATCTCATACATAACGCCGACAATCTGACAGGTAAGATCATGTTTCCTTCCACTGGTATTGATTCGTATGCTTCTTAGCAAACGCTTATCAAGGAATGGATGGTCAGTGGGAGGAATCTCAAACCGTTTAACGATCGCCACCACCACAACGCCGCAAGGAATTCATTCGGATGGGGTCGTTTTCTGGTTCATATATTTATTTTTTAAAAATCTGCATAAAATGTTCATAATTCTCCAGAATTTCTGCAACGACAGCGTAAAAAATTAGAACTGGCAATGATACAAATATATAAATGGAAAATAAAGTACATTAACATTTGGTGCATGTTTTTTTTAAAATCTAGCCAGTTCTTTCAAAAGTCGCAAAATAGTAGAATATCATTTATCTGAATTTGTATCGCAATTTGCAAAAGTAAAAAAAATCCGATAAAAAATTCAGTCCAATATCATTTAGTTATCCTTTCAGTTTCAAACAATAAGTTCAACTTTGCCGTAACTCGAGAATCATTCCTTTTGGAATCAAGACGATGGTAGACGAATAAATAAAAACAATATTGTCTTAAGTGGCTCCGTATTAGAAAACAAACAGGTTATCAGCACGGCTAAACAAGTAAGTACAAGCTATAAGGTTAAACTCGACTTTACGTTTAGTCTTCTGTTATGAGAATGTTAACTGGCGTTAAACTTAGAAACTTGGCTTCTATAAACGCAATCACAATAAGAATACTAATAAGAAACAATTTTTAACATTTTAAACTGCTGAAGTCAACTGAGTCTATATGTTATTATGTATTCTTAAAAAAACAACTTTCAAATTGAGCTTGAAGTGAATTTTTCTAACATTTTTTTTTCAATGAAAGTGTAAGACCTTAAAAATTAATTAAAAAACAAACAAACAGAAAACCACCACTATCGAATGATTTAGTAAATAAAATACTATCAATAACAGTAACATATTTTTTTTTCAAACACCGAACTTGATAATTTTCGGACAATTTACTACAAAAAGCTTTGTTTCAGTCTAGAGTCTAGACATTTTTTTCCAAAAATTACCATATTTTTTTTAGCGATTTAAAAAAACAACAACATAGTTGCTTTGTCAAACAAGTTTCATATTAAAAGTAAAAGCAACATCCTTATATATAGTCTAATGTTAACATCCTTATATATAGTCTAATGTTAACATCCTTATATAATATAGTCTAATGTTAACATCCTTATATATAGTCTAATGTTAACATCCTTAAATATAGTCTAATATTAACATCCTTATATATAGTCTAATGTTAACATCCTTATATATAGTCTAATGTTAACATCCTTATATATAGTCTAATGTTAACATCCTTATATATAGTCTAATGTTAACATCCTTATATAATATAGTCTAATGTTAACATCCTTATATATAGTCTAATGTTAACATCCTTATATAAAGATAATGTTAACATCCTTATATATAGTCTAAAGTTAACATCCTTATATATAGTCTAATGTTAACATCCTTATATATAGTCTAATGTTAACATCCTTATATATAGTCTAATGTTAACATCCTTATATTATATAGTCTAATGTTAACATCCTTATATATAGTCTAATGTTAACATCCTTCTATATAGTCTAATGTTAACATCCTTATATATAGTCTAATGTTAACATCCTTATATATAGTCTAATGTTAACATCCTTATATATAGTCTAATGTTAACATCCTTATATATAGTCTAATGTTCATTCCATGTCTATTAAAATCCGTCCAGAAGTCTGAATAGCAAAGAGTCTTAGAGAACAGCCAAAAGTCTAAAACGCTAGAGTGTTAGAAAACAGCCCAAAGTCTGAAAAGCTAGAGTCTTAGAAAACAGTCCAAAGTCTAAAAAGCTAGGGTCTTAGTGACCAGCCAAAAGTCTAAAAAGCCAGAGTCTTAGAGAATACCACAGAGTCTTATTGACAAGAGTCTTAGAGAGAAGCCCCCCCCCCAAAAAAAAATCCCCCCCTCCTAAAAAAAAATGCTAAAGTTTGATGAAGTCTGCTAGTGATTGTCTTCCTCGTGATTCATTTAAAAAAGTTTTGTTCCTGATGTTCTTAATTGATGAGAATATATTTTTTAAAAAATCAACAGATTTTCGACTATATTGATTGTTCTCTGAGGATAGGATGCACTTCAGGTGTGCTCTGATGGTTACTGTCGCCATGGCAACTGGTAATTTCCTATTTTTACATTATTTTTTAAATTATTTTTTTGTTGTTGTCTGCATTCTTGTGTTTGAAATGAAGAAATAAAACGAGGAAATGTTCTTATCTTATCTGTTACAGACGCTCCTTCTATACAAAAGATTTTAACGTCGTACGCTTATCTATGGTTTGTGTCTAGTCCCACATTCTTATTAGATTTTTAAAAGTTGATAACGTTTTGGTTTTCCTGACTTCTTCAGGCAACACATTTCACGACCGAATGCGGACGGGAAGAACGAGAATTAGTATGTGTTTGTTCTTGCATAAGGAATAAGAAAGGTGTTTTTATCCTTATGTCTGTCTATCTGAGGGTTGTATTAAGTTATCTTTGAGTTGTATTTCTAAATTAGAATTAATTGCCTCATGTACCTCGTATAATTATTACTTTAATCTTTGTTCTTCTTTCCTCTAGTGTTTCAAGGTTTAATAATTTAACTAATGGTGTTATTCTTGTCAGTTTTGAATATTCTCCGGTAATGAATCTGGAAGCTCTTTTTTGAATTTGTTCTAGTTTATTAATATTTTCTTTGTTTGATGGGTCCCATACAGAAGATGCATATTCTAGTACAGGTCTCACCAAAGTGAGGTAGAATTTTAATTATATATTCCTATTACATTTGTAAACGTTTTTTTTTACAAAGCCTAAGGTTTTGTTTGATTTTTTAAGAACTTAATTGCCATGGGGATGCCATGATAGTTTCTCAATTATTAATACTCCTCAGTATTTTTCATCTTTGGATTAGTTTTTTTCCACGAATAAAATATTTTGAATTTATTTGTTTCTTTTTATTTGTTGCTCTTAACGGTCGACACTTTTCTGAGTGCAAAGACATACTTCAGTTAGTTTCCCATTTTATCAATTCATCTAAGTTTTTTTGGTAAAATTTTGCTATCTTGTTCTGATTTAATTGTTATATAGATTATACAATCATCAGCAAATGACCTAACTTTTGTTCCTGTTGAGATGTTGCTGGGTAAATCATTTAAATGAATTAAAAAGAGTAAGACCTAGCACATTTCCTTGTGGAACTCCTGAGTTAACCGTAATGAATATTTTAGTGGGTGGAGGAAAGGCGAATCTGGGGGGGGGGAGGGAGGGTTTAACCCATGAGAAAAGTTAAAATTGTTGTGACGAGAGTAACAACCAGCCACAGTCCAGGGATCTTGTAGGTAAAAGTAGGTTATGTATGATTTTTTTTCAGTCCTATTGTAGTAAAGTCACTCCGTTTTATTCTGGTATCGATTCTATACTTATGCTGCTGTGTTAAGTTAGTGGCACTAAATCCTACCAAAAATAATAAGATATTTTTATTCGGCTATATTCGGCAATCGATTTCATTACGGTATTAGCATTAAGTCAAGGGAGCTAATTCCCGCCTATCTCTTGATCAGATTGTTTCAGGAACCCAACAGAGCCAGCGGGTAATATTACCTACAACTTCTTAGAAATGCCTGCCAATAAGACAAACTGTACGTGGCTAATTACAGCAGCATGGGACCAAGTCATCACGTTAAGGTAATGGGACCAAGTCATCACGTTAAGGTAATGGGACCAAATCATCACGTTAAGGTAATGGAACCAAGTCATCACGTTAAGGTAATGGGACCAAGTCATCACGTTAAGGTAATGGTACCAAGTCATCACGTTAAGGTAATTGGACAAAGTCATCACGTTAAGGTAATGGTACCAAGTCATCACGTTAAGGTAATTGGACCAAGTCATTACGTTGAGGTAATGGTACCAAGTCATCACGTTAAGGTAATGGGACCAAGTCATCACGTTAAGGTAATGGGTACCAAGTCATCACGTTAAGGTAATGGGACCAAGTCATCACGTTAAGGTAATGGGACCAAGTCATCACGTTAAGGTAATGGGACCAAGTCATCACGTTAAGGTAATGGGACCAAGTCATCACGTTAAGGTAATGGGACCAAGTCATCACGTTAAGGTAATGGGACCAAGTCATCACGTTAAGGTAATGGGACCAAGTCATCACGTTAAGGTAATGTGACCAAGTCATCACGTTAAGGTAATGTGACCAAGTCATCACGTTAAGGTAATGGGACCAAGTCATCACGTTAAGGTAATGTGACCAAGTTATCATGTTGAGGTAATGGGACCAAGTCATCACGTTAAGGTAATTGGACCAAGTCATCACGTTGAGGTAATGGGACCAAGTCATCACGTTACGGTAATTGGACCAAGTCATCACGTTAAGGTAATGGTACCGAGTCATCACGTTAAGGGCATTGGACCAAGTCATCACGTTAAGGTAATGGTACCAAGTCATCACGTTAAGGTAATGGACCAAGTCATCACGTTAAGGTAATGGGACCAAGTCATCACGTTAAGGTAATGGGACCAAGTCATCACGTTAAGGTAATGGGTACCAAGTCACCACGTTAAGGTAATTGGGACCAAGTCATCACGTTAAGGTAATGGGTACCAAGTCATCACGTTAAGGTAATTGGGACCAAGTCATCACGTTGAGGTAATGGGTACCAAGTCATCACGTTAAGGTAATGGGTACCAAGTCATCACGTTAAGGTAATGGGACCAAGTCATCACGTTAAGGTAATGGGACCAAATCATCACGTTAAGGTAATGGGACCAAATCATCACGTTAAGGTAATGGTACCAAGTCATCACGTTAAGGTAATGGTACCAAGTCATCACGTTGAGGTAATGGGACCAAGTCATCACGTTAAGGTAATGTGACCAAGTTATCACGTTAAGGTAATGTGACCAAGTTATCACGTTAAGGTAATGGGACCAAGTAGTCCCGTTCAGGTAAATGAGACAAGTAAAAAATCTAAAGCTAACTGAATTGAGTTAACATGTTGAAGTAATCAGACCAAATCATCACTTTAGGACCTTCAAAAAATAAATCAGTAATTAGGTAAAAGGGTAATTAACAGCCATCCCATGAAGATAATTGGACCAAATTCTTCACAATATAATCTTTTGGGAGTGATATATTTAATTTTTTTTAAATTCATAGATATTCTTCCATATATTCCTCTAGTTTATACCTATAATGACTTGATAATGCTCACGTATGTCATTCTTTTGAGGTCAAGGTCATGCAAGCAAACATTAGGTTATACTGCAGAAAATTGTCAAATCAATCACCAAAGATGGCAGCACTGCCAAAACATTGCCACTCATTTATTTCCATGAAAAACCCATTCAACGTTTGAAAAGTCAACGCCAGAGCAGCCGCATAAAAACAATTGCAATACTCTCTAACAGGATCAACAGTCTGCTCATGTCCACACAGAAAGAACACTACTGTGGGGAGAGGCTTACAATTTACGACGGGCCGAATGCAAGCTCCCCGATTCTTCACTCGTCATGCGCACCAGCGGCAATCTCAGAGCTACAGCCGGAGCGATACATCCGGTCTTCATGGAGTGAGGTGATGGTCACATACACGTCTTTCACGGCAGACCGGACCTTAGTGCTGGATGTGTCGTATTGGGAACATGGTAGGTCTGACCTTAGTGTTGGATGGCTCGTATTGGGAACATGGTAGGTCTGACCTTAGTGTTGGATGGCTGGTATTGGGAACATGGTAGATCTGACCTTAGTGTTGGATGCCTCGTATTGGGAACATGGTAGGTCTGACCTTAGTGTTGGATGCCTCGTATTGGGAACATGGTAGATCTGACCTTAGTACTAGATCGTACTGGGTAACACGGTAGGTCTGTCCTTAGTACTAGATCGTAATGGGTAACACGGTAGGTCTGACCTTAGTACTAGGTCGTACTGGGTAACACGGTAGGTCTGACCTTAGTACTAGGTCGTGCTGGGTAACACGGTAGGTCTGACCGTAGTACTAGGTCGTACTGGGTTACGCGGTAGGTCTGACCTTAGCACGAGGTCGTACTGGGTAACACGGTAGGTCTGACCTTAGTACTAGATCGTACTGGGTAACACGGTAGGTCTTACCTTAGTACTAGATCGTACTGGGTAACACGGTAGGTCTTACCCTAGTACTAGGTCGTACTGGGTAACACGGTAGGTCTGACCTTAGTACTAGATCGTACTTGGTAACACGGTAGGTCTGACCTTAGTACTAGATCGTACTTGGTAACACGGTAGGTCTGACCTTAGTACTAGATCGTACTTGGTAACACGGTAGGTCTGACCTTAGTACTAGATCGTACTTGGTAACACGGTAGGTCTGACCTTAGTACTAGATCGTACTTGGTAACACGGTAGGTCTGACCTTAGTACTAGATCGTACTGGTAACACGGTAGGTCTGACCGTAGTACAAGGTCGTAGTGGGTAACACGGTAGGTCTGACCTTAGTACTAGATCGTACTTGGTAACATGGTAGGTCTGACCTTAGTACTAGATCGTACTTGGTAACACGGTAGGTCTGACCTTAGTACTAGGTCGTACTTGGTAACACGGTAGGTCTGACCTTAGTACTAGATCGTACTTGGTAACACGGTAGGTCTAGCCTTAGTACTAGATCGTAATTGATAACACGGTAGGTCTGACCTTAGTACTAGATCGTACTGGGTAACACGGTAGGTCTGACCTTAGTACAAGGTCGTAGTGGGTAACACGTTAGGTCTGACCTTAGTACTAGATCGTAATTGGTAACACGGTAGGTCTGACCTTAGTACTAGATCGTACTTGGTAACACTGTAGGTCTGACCTTAGTACTAGATCGTATTGGGTAACACGGTAGGTCTGACCTTAGTACAAGGTCGTACTTGGTAACACGGTAGGTCTGACCTTAGTACTAGATCGTACTTGGTAACACGGTAGGTCTTACCTTAGTACTAGGTCGTACTGGGTAACACGGTAGGTCTGACCTTAGTACTAGGTCGTACTTGGTAACACTGTAGGTCTGACCTTAGTACTAGATCGTACTGGGTAACACGGTAGGTCTGACCTTAGTACTAGATCGTACTGGGTAACACGGTAGGTCTGACCTTAGTACTAGATCGCACTTGATAACACGGTAGGTCTGACCTTATTACTAGATCGTACTGGGTAACACGGTAGGTCTGACCTTAGTACTAGATCGAACTGGGTAACACGGTAGGTCTGACCATAGTACTAGATCGTACTGGGTAACACGGTAGGTCTACTTTCAAATGAAAACTCTTGCGGTTGGGTACCTATACTATTACGAATACGGTAAAAACAGTTTCATTATCTGTTATTACAAATAATGAATA